>OZ018320.1:148011938-148526938 GCA_963969495.1 Ceratothoa steindachneri | reverse complement strand
ACCTTTGTTACAGAGTGGTGGAATGCTTTATCACACGCCCTGTTATTACCTCAAGACATTCTCAGTTTCCCAATATTTATTCTCTGGCGCCCGTCTGAATTGAGCCCAGATACGGAAACTACCACTTTATTACAGTGAGAAAATCGAGCCTTTACCTCGACATTCCAGACTCGCTTTCTCCCCCAGCCATCAGGTTCCGTTGTGTAGGTTAGCTACATGCACACCCTTCAGGTGAATACACGTGTGCCCTACACACGTTGGCCACGAGAGCATGGCGTGTTATCATGTCTTTTACTACGACACATTCATGAGAGCGTGATCGAGCATACATGATACCAGGATTACTCTGCAGGATAGCTCACCTAAAAGTAGACAAACACACACACACCTATATCTATATATATATATATATATATATATATATATATATATATATATATATATATATATATATATATATATAACGGGTGTTCTAATAACTTGGACCGATTTTAAATGTAAGTTAAGTTTAAGCGTCTAAAGATTTTTTTCTTTTTCTTTCAGATTTAACAACTTTAGTCTTATGCAATTTCAACCATGGAAGGATTAACATCGAACAACGTGCTAAAGTTATCGAACCCTATTACGAAAATGGACGTTCAAACAGAAACGCATTTCGGGCACTTCGCGATTTTTTGGTCAACATAATCGACCAACTGAGAGTGCAATTGGGAAAATTGTTCGTAAATTCAAACAAACGGGGTCGGTGGCAAATATGAAAACGCCATTGCGTGCTCGTTTACGCCGTTCAGCTGAAAACATTGCTGCACTGCGTGAGAATGTGGCCGAAGATCCAGACACCTCTATTCGTCATCGCGCGCAGGAAATGAACCTCTCCACAACAACGATACATCGAATTTTGTCAAAAGAGTTGTCTCTACACGCTTACAAAATTCAATTGACACAAGAACTGAAGACTGTTGATCATTTGAAGCGCCGTACAGTCTTCAATTGGGTGCAAGGGCAAAGACAAGCCGATGATGATTTTTGGCAAAAAATCATCTTTTATGATAAAGCCCATTTTCATCTTGGTGGATTCGTTAATAAGCAGAATTGTCGTATTTGGGCTGATGAAAATCCCAGAAAGATTATTGAAAAGCCACTGCATCCACAAAAGGTCACTGTTTGGTGTGCATTTTTTGCTAGCGGAATCATTGGGCCGTATTTCTTCGAAAATGATGCCAGGAATTCTGTTAAGGTGACAGGCGAGGCATACCGTGTTATGATAACCAACTTTTTATGGCCTGAATTGAATTCCACGGATGTCGAAGATTTGTGGTTTTACCAGGACCGCGCCACATGCCACACAGTCAATGCAACAATGGCTTTATTGAATGAGAAGTTCCCAGGTCGCATCATCTCTCAAAACAGAGGTCAATTGGCCACCACGATCGTGTGACTTGACGCCCTTAGATTTCTCCCTTTGGGGTCATCTCAAAAGTAAGGTCTATGCCAACAAGCCCTTAACAATTCAACAGCTGAATGATGAAATAATAAGGCATATTGGTGAGATCGAGGAGCAACTATGCAGAGATGTCATCAAAAATTTTGACCATCGAGGGGAAGTGTGCCACTGAAGCTTTGGCGGACATTTAGGCGATATTATTTTTCACACATAATTGCCATGACTCAAATAACATGATCCAATAGTGAAATCAATAAATTTTACTCAATAACACTGTTTTATTTACTGCCAACTTCGATCCGTCTTAATGGAGCACCCTTTATATATATATATATATATATATATATATATATATATATATATATATATATATATATATATATATATATATATATATATATATATATATATATAAATGTTTGGACTCGTAGAGTGTCGATAAATATACATTATGTGGTTTATCTTACATATATACATTAATGTGCTCTTAGAGAGCATAGTTAAACAAAAATTACAATCTACTATACAATTATAGCTTGACTTTCTCAAAACTCGTCATAAGTAGAAGAATGTTCCCATACAATTTATTCATTAATTTATAAGGCGTGGCGAAAATGGAGAATCAAACAAATTTTCCATTCTCTTCGAAAAGCATGGGTGACACCTAAAAACGCTAATCGAAAGATAGTTTTTTGGCTCTCTGAGAGAACGCCTATTTTAAGTGCTACCTTTTCGTGTATGTGAGAAGAGCTCCTTTCGAAGGCTTTGAGGAAGACTGGTTTGCCAAAAATATAGCCTTTTAACCGCATAATTAATTGTGTTGCTGCAATATTTTTCTTAATATATATATATATATATATATATATATATATATATATATATATATATATATATATATATATATATATATATAAATATATAAATATATATATATATATATATATATATATATATATATATATATATATATATATATATATATATATAAATATATAAATATATATATATATATATATATATATATATATATATATATATATATATATATATATATATATATATATATATATATATATATATATATATATATATATATATATATATATATATAGTAGGAATATGAAGACTCAGGTGATTATACTAATCATTTATTGGCCGGACGTTTCGGACCTTTACTAGGACCATCTTCAGCGACTATATCGTCTAATGAGAAAGGGAAGGAACATTAATTGACAACACTTAAAAAAAGGCATTAAAATAAAGAAGGCAAGTTAAAATAATAAAATTGACACTAATTAAAATTAAAGTAGAAACACTAATAATATATAGAATTAAATAATATTACCCAGTGGTATTTAAAAAAAAAAATAGAAAGTGAAATTATATCAAACTGAATTGATTATCACGTATTAAAAGGCACTAAAGTAAACAAAAAATAACATTTTATTAAATTGTAAAAACACATTCAAATAAAAGACAAAACCCCGAAAATAAATCAGAATGAACAAAGGGACTGACCTTTAACGTGGGAGTTGAGAAATCAACTAACTAAACATATAAAATTACTGACGAAATTTATTCGGTTGGCTAGTTAATCTATTGAAGTGTTGGTTGGTTATATTGTGAATACTTTAATTGAGGTGGAGTAATTATTTAACTTTGGATTTATTTTAATGATATATAGTGACTCTAAGATTTTCAAATCGAGAGAAGTTAAGGCTGAATATAATATAGTAAATGAATTAGAATTAAGAGGATGATAGTGATACTCTGAATGTTGCCTGATGGAAGAGGCTTGAGGTTTAGAAATGGGAATACCAGTCCTATGAGACAAACCCAAGTGCTTCGCGATCCTGCAGTTGAATTGTAAGCCAGTTTGGCCTACATAACGACTGTGGCAGGTCGTACATGTATAATTGTAAATTATACAGGATCGCAAGTCCATAGGGATTGGCTCCTTATGAAGGAAAAAGGAATTTAACGATACAGGGTTGGAGTTAATACAAATGAATTGGCATTGAGGGAAATGGTTGTTGAGGGTAGAGAGAAGGAGTTTGTTAAACTCGGATGTCAAATGCTCGAGATAGGGTAGCTTAATGAAAACCTTCTGTTTAGAAACAGTAGCAAGTAAGGGTCGAGGATAGTATATTTTGGAGAGAAATTTGGATACTAACTGGTCGAAGATGAAATCGGGGTAATAATAAAATTTGAAGAAATCCTTTAAATAAAAAGTTTAAATAAGCCAGGCTCCAGCAGCACGAACTACCTGTTCGCTACGGAGGATGGGCAGCAAGAGGAGAGCCTCGAAGAGAAGGTCAGGGAAGAGGTCAACAACTGGTCGAGGAAACCGCTGAGAGCGAACCCGGTACTCTCGCCCAATCTCTCCCCGCTCGAGTTCCGTGATGCTTGGGTAACAACCTTCATCGAGTATAACACGCCGCTCCCGAGCTCCGCCTCGGTCAAGCGTGTGTTCAGCTATGGGTCGGGCATCCTCAGGCCAAAGAGGGCGGCCTTCGTCTTCATGGAGGGCAACCTCCACCTCCTCAAGAAGACCCATGAGGTGGAGGAGGAAGACGAGGACTAAACTGGCGGGTTTAGAGTAGAGTGGCAAACTTTAAATATTATGAGGTATATATGGAACAAAGTTGTTAGTTGACCCTATCTTTTTTTTCTGAGAGAATATATTAGTATGACTGTGTGTATTTTGTGTAATATGTACTGTATAGTTTAATATTTTGTTATATTATATTTTAATTTAAATAAAATGTTTATTTTTTATCTTAATAGCTTGGTTTCTCTTTGCATTAGTTAGAAATAGCTTATTTAGGGTAAAAAAAAGCATTAAATTCCCTTTAGAAACATTGAAAATGGCTTTAAAAACAATGAATCACTTTTAAAAATATCTAATTGCATTAAAAAAATTAATCGAATCAGATAATCGCAAAATTGGACATAGATTTTTAGCATACGAATCGGATAATCGAATCGCATTTAACGAGCTGGCGAATCGGTAATCGCTAATCAGACTTCAATTTTTTTCGAATCACGCCCACCTATGATAATAATCTATAATAATAATGAGCTTTGAATTAAATGTTCTTATTTATGCCCACCATCATTTTGGAGGCGACTCGTAGTTTCACCTTCCTTTGGTCGTTGAGGCGGTGCTTAGCTACCTACCAGCTAAGCCGAGCCTGTGATTGGTTGGATTCTAGCCTGTAATTGGCTGAAATTCTCCATTTCGAATCATATTTTGGGATTCTCTCCCCCGCGAGTTTATCGCAGAGACTCTGTTTACTTAAAGCTAAGATGCCCTTTATCAAATTTTACATTAAGGTGAAACATCTTTTGTCGCCGGTTATGCCCCAATTCCAGACAGCTCTAATTACTCTTTTTGCCTATCTGCTTTCACACTCGGGTGCAATAGCCTGAATGGTAGTCGTGTCTCCATCCAGATATTCTAATCAGGTTTCGCTGGTTCACAAACTGTCCCCAAATGACCTTCTCTTATTGCTCCTATCATTTCATCTTTGACAGTTCGACCTGACAAAATGTATATTTGTCCGTCTCTCTTTCTTTGTGTGTGCAGTCATTGCACATCACACACGTCCTCTCTTAGTCCACGGAGTGCATACGGTAAAAAAAAAATTACATCCTATGAGAGAGTTACTACTTATATATATATATATATATATATATATATATATATATATATATATATAATTGGTATCTAACCTCAAGCTACCATGTTTATTACAAATATATATATATATATATATATATATATATATATATATATATATATATATATATATATATATATATATATATATATATATATATATATATATATATATATATATATATATATATATATATATATATATATATATATATATATATATATATAAAAGTTATTATACAATGATAACAATTAACAATGTCACATGTACATATATACAATTTGCAAAGTTCAATAATATTTGAGCATTTTTTTTTTGCAAATGAAACCCGTCCCCCTGATCGTATTTTCACAATTTTTTTCGGAGATTCCTTCGCTTCCGATGAAGCATTACATGTTACAGATTTGGTGTTCCTTTCTTCTGTTGCCTTTTCCTTGTTTCGCGGCCGAGTTGCTTATAACAGACCCGTGACCTTGGGCGATGCTGGGCGGCGGAAGGCCTGCCCTCGTTGGTTGCGGGCAATTTTGCCAGTTTCAACCTGTTAATGGAGACAGTTTTAATCCTGTGGTTCGGGAACTCTAGTTAGAATACCTTGGACCGCGTTCGATCACTGGAAACGGGCCCGCATAGGGCGCCTCTAAAGGTTTTTGAACGCGATCTATTCTCACCCACACATGTGACACGTCTTGCAGAGATTGTGTCATGAAAGGTTTTGGCACCGAGTGAAGGTTGTCTGATAAACTTTGGATCCGTAGTAAAGGATATCTGTCAGGCTTTGTGATGGCATTCAGCACCCGGAAGTCCTTAACCATCCTGTATTCTTCGGCACTAAATGTATTGGCGAGGCCCATGGGGATTTCGAGGGACGTATGATCCCATGTCAAATGCCTTGGACTGTTCTTCAGCAACGATGCCACCTTCCGCCACCATATAGCCCCAGCAGTCAGCAGAGCCAAACAAATGGTGAGGTGGAACCTCCGCACCTTCAGCACGAGGAAGCGGGACGCCATGCTGACCTTATGGAAAGCCCTACTACAGCCGATTATAGACTATTGCAGTCAGCTGTGGTCACCCACAAAAAGGGAGACATACAAGACCTAGAGTCGATTCAGAGGGCTTTCACCAGAAATATAGAGGGTATGAGACACCTAAACTACTGGGAACGGTTGAAAATCCTAGGCCTATACTCGTATCAGAGGAGGAGAGACAGGTACCGTGCCATATATGTGTGGAAGGTTATGGAGAACCTGATGCCTAACCCCACATACAACGACCTCAAACCAAGACCCAACGACCGTGCAGACCACACGTGCTCCAGGAGTGCCCTGCCCACAACTGCATTTGCACGGATTAAGATCCTACTGGCAGCCAGTCTGAGCCACAGCGGGCCCTAGATATTCAACTCGCTCCCAACAGAGGTGAGAGGAACCACAGGCTGCCGGGTAGACAAGTTCAAAAGGAAGTTAGACAAATTCCTTGAAAGCCTATCTGACGATCCACCGGTGAGGGGCTACACAGCTGTCTGCAGAGCCACATCAAACTCAATACCGGACCAGATTAGCCTCATCAAAGGAGACTCAAGACCCAGGTGCAGCGGTGCACCAGCAAAGGGCTGAGGACTTCGCCTCAAGACTTCGTAAAAAATAAAGTAAGTATGCCCATACTCTATTTAATGTGACAATTCAGAGCCCCAGAATCGTGGTTTCTGTACAACACGAGATACATTTCCACATATATGGATATTGGCCAGGGTTAGCCTGTCCTTTTGGACATTGGTGGATATCTTCCATCTATTTCTATTTTGATTTCTATTTTTATTATATAGTGGTAATTTCTCTTCAAATCAGTCGAATTTAAATTTCCAAAAATTATAGTGTTTCTTCTGCTCATAAGCTACATTGCGATATATTATTTTAAGTAATTAAGTTTGTGTTTATAAAAATTTATTATTTTATTGGAAATATTTACTGAAAAAGTAATAGGTACATAGGATGTTTGGTTCTCTAAAAGTCACTGGGGGCTATCTAAGTAAACGTCATGACGAGATATTCTTAATTACCAAAACGACAATCCAATCCCATAAGGCATCCAAATGATTTTGATAATGTTTCTTCTGCTCAAAAAGCTACATTGCGATATATTATTTTAAGTAATTAAGTTTGTGTTTATAAAAATTTATTATTTTATTGGAAATATTTACTGAAAAAGTAATAGGTACATAGGATGTTTGGCACTGAAAAAGTAATAAGTACATAGGATGTTTGGTTCTCTAAAAGCCACTGGGGACTATCTAAGTAAACGTCATGACGAGATATTCTTAATTACCAAAACGACAATCCAATCTCATAAGGCATCCAAATGATTTTCGTAATGTATAAATTTAACTAAAATAGTAGTGTACGCATATACCTTTGTTTTAATCTATTTCCAACCAATGCCATCACAATGAATCCCATCATTGATCCTCTTAGCAATTGTTATGTCATCTAAGAATTGAACTCATACCATACGTTTGGCACTAGCACGCGAATATTCCGATACTTCATTTACAACAATCATATCCATATTTTTTATTTCACATGTGGTATAAGTGTAGCAATTTCGGCATTAATTTAACAATGCCAAAGATGACAAAAACCCAAACTTCCTATCATACGTCATCCGAGTCAATCAAAGAGCCTCTGCAAGAAGCACCCATCATTATCTTTTCCAGACTAAAACTATAAAAGGAGAGGTCACACAAAACAAGTAACTAGTCAAACAAAGGTGCAACAAAACCACATTCACACATAGTCATAAATGACGGGAATTCCCTATCAGAAAACATTGTAAATGTTAAAAATACAATAGGATTTAAGAACCTATATGCCAAATGCACACTACATTGGAAATGGAGGCGGGCAATAGGTTCTATGTAGATTAATTAATCCTGTGGTTTTAATTGGTAAGTCTATTGGTAACTCTTGTTAATATGCTCTATAATTAGATAAATCAATTTATCCTATAAACTGAAGGGGCGCGGCGATTTGCCATCCTGGCCGCCGTGCTGACGGGACTCAGCACCCTGTCCGACCACAGCTTAGCCTTTTCCTTCAAAACACTTGTTTCCTTGCTTTTCATACAACCTCTCCCATAACTTTCTCTGGTCAGCCTCTAATTTCACAGGGTAGATGCTCACCTCAGCCAACTGTCCCGGATCGGGGCTGAGGGGGGAGGGGACAATGTTCCCTAACCCCTGAGCTCCGGTCTGGGGTGGCTGGTTTTTAACAACCTGCTTTCCTCTTCACACTCAGTTTTACGCCGTGTTAATGGTGGAGCCGCCATGCCGATGGACTGCCATGCCACCAGGCAGGAGGGGTGGTCCCAAATGGCGGCGTAAGCACCTCTTGCAGTGCGGGCAACTGCGAGAGGTGATGAGCTATTGCGTCCCGTGGCACAAATAAGGTCACCATGCCTATGGATGTCTTCAAACAACCAAACCCCTTTAACTCCCCTTGAAAAAATGACTGAGCTGCCCTCGGGCAGCTCCAGCGAAAAAATGGAGGTCTCTCCCCCATGTGCTTGCGCAGGGGACCCTCCATATTTCTCTAACCGGAGAGGAGGCTTACTCCTCTCCTTCGCCTTCGGGTACAGGGGACTCCCCCTCACCACCTTCTCTGGAGGTGCTTTCAGGCTCCTCCCTTTTTCCAGTGGCAGTCCCCTCTTTTCTTTCCAAGGGGACTGCCAAGAAAGCCAGCAGGCAGCTCATAGCCGACTGCTCCCCAGTGAAGCGGCTTGGTAGGGCAAACCCCCTTAGGGGGGAGAGGGAAGCCAGGCTCCTTCGGTTGCTTCCCTGAAAAGACCTGCTGGCAAGAATCTTAAACCTTGCCAGGGTCAAGGCTTGTGCCTCCCCAAACAAGACTGGTAACGCTGCCAAGAGGACCTGTGATGTCCTGGGAGGATATGGCCAACTGGAGGCCCCTCCTGTGATAGACATGGTCTTTGAGGAAACCCAGCCTCAGACGGTAGGGCCTTCCATGGGGGGGAATCCAGGCTCGGCGCCAAGCACCGAACCCGAATCCGCCCCTATGCAAGGTCCTCCTCAAACGGCTGGGGCCTCTGAGGCAGTACAAGGAGGGGAGAGATCTCCTCTGACCGGTGCACCTGCGACCACTAGGACCTTTTCCATTTCGGAGAAGGACCTGGCTGAGGCTGGTCCAGCTGGCCTAGGGGCTTCTGCCGGCCCAAGTGAGAAGCGGGTTAATTCCCCGCCCTCCTCTCCTAAAAAGAAGAAAAAGACTAAAAAGACTTGGGGCTCCTCTCCATCCAGGGGGGCTACGGGGACGGATGGGTCTGCTGCCACTTTGGCAAGCGACCAAGCCAAGATGGGCATATCCAGCTCCTCTGCCCTCCAGGGTGCGGAGCCCCTGACTATGACAGAGAGGAAAAGTGCACAGGGTGGAGCCTCGATGACATCGGGGCCCCTGATTCAGAGGTTACCTGGCATTTTTGAGCCCGCTGGCTTCGAACGCCTCGTTATTCACTCCACTGATGGCACCATGTTGGCTAAGGGCAACATGATCCCTCAGAGGAGAGGATTAGCTAGTGCAATAGGAAGAGATCCGAAGGTGACCCGTTTCTCGGATGGGAGCCTTCTTGCAAATGCGGCGAATCCTGCCAAGGCGGCCAAGATAAGTGCTCTTTGGACACTTCATGGCACCCTGGTGAGTGTGACGCCGCACTCTACCATGAACTTTGTTAAAGGAGTAGTTTATGCGAGGGAACTCGTTGAGGACATCACCTTAGAGCTGGCCAACCATGAGGTGGTCAAGGTCGAACGTGTGATGAGAAAACAGGTAGGGGCCTCGAGACCCACCCCTACACTCTTCGTCACGTTCGACTGTGACAAGCTCCCTGAGTTGGTGCATGCTGGTTGGTACTGCTACTGCGTGAAGGCATTCGTGCCACTGCCGCAGCAGTGCTATTAATGCCACCGCTTTGGCCATACGAATTGATCTTGTAGATGTGCAAAGTCGGGGTCACCCGAATTCTGTGTAAATTGCTCCAAGGCCGCACACGATAAGTCTAAATCATGTGTGGCCAAGTGTTTCAATTGCGGAGAGCCGCACCCTGCTTCTTCGATGCAATGTGGTGCATATCTCCTTGAGAAAGAAATCCTGGCCATTCAGGCCCAGGATCGAATCTCATTTCGTGAGGCTAAGCACTTGGTCCTGGCGTGCCTGGCTCTGCCTGGGACGTCATATGCCTCAATAGTTAGAAAGGCAGCCTCTGCTCATGGCCCATCCAGGCCAACAAGCACGGTTGTTTCCGCCCCTATTTGGGGCCCTTCTGCAGGCTCTACTCAACCCGGGCACTCCCCTGGTAAAGCTGGCGGCTTAAAGGGTTCATACTCGGACCCGGCTAAAAGCAGGGCTCCCCCCTCTTCCCCCAGCGTGACCGTTTCCCGTAAGGCGAAACGGCCACGCGCCTCCACCGAGTCATTAGACTCACATGGGGCAACATCCCTGAAATTGGTTACCAGGCCATCTTCCGGGGTTCCTAAAGCTGTCATCCCAAAAGGAGGACAGCAACAAAGGAGCTTCGGCTCCTTCGCCCACACTGGTTCCTCAAAAAGAGGGCCCCCTGCCTCCGAAGGTGCAACGCCTGCCTAAGGTTTCGAGGCGGAGGGAGGAAAAGACTTGCATGGCGAGCCCAACCTCCCCCAATAAGTCCTCAAAGGCGACAGCGCTCTGTCCGGCCATTCCAGTGAGGGTCTTCTGTTCGAGGGGGGCCCCCGTGTCTCCTCCGAGCTAGGCCTTGAGGGCATATTCCTTCAATGGAATTGCCGTGGACTCCGGGCCAACTGGGAGAAGCTATGGAGGCTCATCTCGTCCCGTTCCCCGTTAGCTATCTTTTTGCAGGAGACCATGCTAGGTGCGTGCCCACTGCCTGCCCTCCCGGGGTATAAGGGTCTTGTGACCCCACCACCACAAGATGGCCGGGCTGGGGGATGCGAGGTTTACACCCGGCATGATGTCTCCATTCTTCCTTTCTCTTTAGATACCTCCTTTTAGGCAGTGACTGTGCAGCTGCATCTGGATAGAAGGTATACTATCATTTCTGTGTACATTCCACCGTCAGCTGACTTCGACGCGGGGCACTTCCGCCGCATCGTGGCACGGTTGGCGAGGCCCTTTCTGTTGCTTGGAGATCTGAACGGCAGGCATCCTCTCTAGGGAGATTACTCAATAAATCCCAGGGGACAAGTGCTTGCCGATCTGATCGAAGAGCTTGATATAGGTGGCCTAAACATGGATGGGTTTACGCATCACTGTCTGAGAACCGCTTCATTTTCTTGCCTTGACCTATCTCTGTGCTCTTCGGATGCACAGCCTGATTTTGATTGAGGGGCGGTCGATGACCTCCATGGTAGTGATCACATTCCCATTCAAATATCATTTTCCGTGCAACTGCCTCCTGAGAGCCCACCTCGGTGGTGCTTGGTGCCGGCGCGGTGGCCTGTATTTCAGGAAACGACTGAATTCTCTCTCAGTCGAGGAGTTTAGGTCGGTAGATGAGGCCATTGAGTTCTTCTCAATCAACCTCATTGCCGCGGGCCTGACTACTATTCCTAGCTCATTTTATGCCTATGTGCACTTTACGCGCTGCCTGAACAATTTCACTGTCGGTGAATTTCTTAGGGCTAGGTTCTGGTATATTTCAAAGCATGCACGCCGCTCTTCTTGGCGGGCATACGTGTCTTCACTTAACGGGAAGACCCCTTTAGTAGAGGTGTGGAAGCGAGTCAAAGGATTCAGGGCAAGTTCTTCCAGGACCCCCCTCCCGTTCTCCAGGACAATGGGACTGCAATCTTGGACCCCAGGTCCATGGCGGAAACCTTCGCGAACGCTTTTTCCGCATTCTCTAGCCGGGCTTCTGCTCCACCAGCATTCAATGCACGTCGTCATGTCGCGGAAGACTGCCGAATGGACTTTATCTCCAGAGGCGGATAATCCTGCAACAACAAGTACTGTGAGTGAGTTGCGCTCCACTCTCGCTTCATGCGTGGACACCACCCATGGTCCAGACGATGTCCCGTACGCCATGCTTCGACACCTGGGTGAGCGAGGCATGGCCTTTCTGTTAGATTTGTTCAACAGGATCTGGGTGGAAGGTGGAAGGTCTTCTCCCAGACTCCTGGCAAATCGCTACTGTGCTCGCCTTTCGCAAGCTGTGGAGAGATCACTCTACTCCAACCGGTTTCCGTCCAATCTCTCTTGCATTTGCAAGTTGATGGAGAAATTGGTAAATGTTTGACTAGCCTTTTTCCTGGACAGCGGAGGCCATCTGTCTTCTGCAAGTTCCACTCCACGTTGGATGCTCTGCTCCGACTGGAAAATGCCATCTGCGAGGCTTTCCTTCTTAGACAGCACTACGCCACAGTGTTTTTCGATCTGGAGAAGGCCTATGATACCGCATGGCGATACTCTATCATGGAGACGATGGGGGCTAGGGGATGCCTACCAGTCTTTATATCTGAATTTTTGAGGGATTGTCGTTTCCGCGTACAGGTGGGGGAGCTCTCTCCGGCCCAAAGGAGCAGGAAGAAGTTGTCCCCAGGGAAGTGTCCTCAGTGTCACGCTCTTTGCCCTGAGCATCAATGGCATCACCTTGGTGCTGCTGGAAGATGTTCTCCCTACGCTCTACTTGGACGACCTTTCAATCTCTTTTGGCACAGCCCAGATGCCAACTCTGGAGCATTGACTCCAACAGGCATTGAACCGCGTCTCTCGCTATGCCGAAGCGCACAGGTTTCGGTTTTCTTTTGCCAAGACTAAGGTGGTGCACTTCTGCCGCCATCCACAGCTCCACCCCTATCCAAATTTGTTTCTTAATGTGGTGTGCCTGGATGTGGTTGAGTCGCACTGTTTCCTTGGTCTTGTATTCAACTGACGCCTCACCTGGGAGGCTCATATTCACAGCCTTAGGGTCTATTGTACTCCTTCAATGGACTCCTTCCCTATGGCTGAACATCCTATGCCCTTCACAGGACTTAGGTCCCATCCTGATCCAAACAATGCCAGATATACACCCAGCTCCACACACACCACTCAGATCACCTGTTCATTCCATTCACCCTTCAACCCATGATCCGATGGAAGCATTTGATACTTCAACATCACCAATCGCGGCGGTTGGACCAACTCCTCAGACACCGAAAATACCTTTGACCCATGAATCCGGCCAAAAATCCCTTCTTGATCTTCCTTTTCCACCAGGTTGTGAGCCCGAATTACAATCAAGGGCCTCGGTCGGTTATCCAAAACCCACAAAAAAAAGCCCCAGTTACTGCTCCATCTAGGATCTCTCCCCCTGCAAAAGCAGGCTCCTCAAAATCAGCTCTCCGTCTCCCAAGCTCTTTGGGACGAACCTAAAGTACAATATCGGCCACAAAAGAGAAAAAGATATCCACAGTGGTATCTAATCATCACACATAATATCTTCCATTTTACAATGGAATTGCCAAGGCGTTCTTCCAAAGTGGAAAGAACTCAAAATTCTTTTGACGACTATCCAACCCACTCTTATTTATCTTCAGGAGAATAAACTGAGTACGCGGCCCCTTTTCGCCGGTACCCGGCTTTCTCACTTTCAACTCTATTGCTCCTGCTGAAGCTCCTCTCATGGGGGAGGGGGGTTTCAATCATGGTATCTTCATCTCACCATGTTTCTCCCATCTCCCTACATACTACCCTCCAAACTTATAGACCAGTTGCCTTCCCCATTCTTATTACTAGGAGATTATCACTCAAATGCCAAAGGCAGTGTTTTAGAGAGAGTTTTATTATCTGACTTTCTTTGTGTTTTAAATACTGGCACTTTACCTCTTATGCCCAAACAGACTTTTTTAGCTGTGTTGATCTGTCTGTCTGTTACCTGGATTGCTTCACGGAATTTTGATGGTCAATTCTTGGCGATCTCCATGGGAGTGACCACTTCCCTATTGTCTTGTCGGCCCTTCAAGTTAGCCTTCATGCAACCATGCCCCTTAAGTGGGACTTAGGTCATGCAGATTGGGAAGGTTTCCAAGAGACGTCCTTCATAAGTGCATCCTTGGGGACCTTCAATGGAGTGGACGCAGCAGTAGAATACTTTACATCGACTATCTACAATGCAGCAACACAGACCATCCCACGGATGCGACCCCACAGGCTGCTCAACCATGCCCTGGTGTACCTCGATGTGTGCAACAGCTATCAAAAGTTAGCCCATGCCCGATTCCGAAAGAACCCAACTTTGTGCAACAAGGTCGACCGAAACCGAGCTTGTGCGCTTTGCAAAAAGAACCCTTCAGAAGGGCTCGCCGAAATTCATGGTGCAGTTACGTTTCATCAATTTCCTTTATGACACCTACTGCTAAGATCTGGAAGAGGATTAATAAGATCAGGGGCCATTATGCTAATCATCATACCCTCACACTCAACTTAGACGGTTCCTTGGAGAATGACGGCTTGGCAGTCAGCAATGCTTTTGCTGACTATTTCCGCGCCATCAGCAGTGTCAGCCGCTACGATAAGGCTTTTCAATCCTACAAATCAAAGGAAGAGTCTCAAATTCACAACAAAATCTAACCTTTCATATAACGCTCTATTCAGCATCCATGAGCTGCATAGTGCTTTGTTCCTTTGCAGATCTACCTTCCCTGGCCTTGACAAGATCTATTTTGATATGATTCAGCACTTACATCCGCACTACTCTTTTCTTACTTGATTTGTACAACCTTATATGGGTGAAGGGTTTTTACCCCTCATCATGGCGCATTGGGATCATCCTTCCTTTTGTCGAACCGGGCAGGGACGGTTTGGATGCAGATCACTACCGCCCTATAGCTTTCACCAACTGTTTAAGTAAGTTGCTGGAAAAAATGATATTGGAGTGCCTAGACTGGTTCCTAGAAACCAATCACCTCTCTCCATTTCAATGTGGCTTATCGAAGGTCATAGTACCCTTGACCTACTAGTACATTTCGAGGGATCGGTCTGGAAAGCTTTCTCCCCGTAAGGGCCGCGGCGATTTGCCATCCTGGCAGCCGTGCTGATGGGGCTCAGCACCCCGTCCGGCCCCAGCTTAAGCCTCTTCTTCCTTCAAAACACTTGTTTCCTCGCTTTTCATACCTCTCCCACACCTTTCTCTGGTCAACCTCTAATTTCACAGGGTAGATGCTTACCTTCTTCTCAGCCAACTGTCCCGGATCGGGGCTGTGGGGGTGGGGGACAATGTTCTCTAACCCCTGAGCTCTGGTCTGTGGTGGTTGGTTTTTAACAACCTGCTTCATCCCCACCCATACCTTCCTCACATCCCTTTTCCTCTCCTCTTCGCAATTGCATGCCCATGAATGACAAAATTAAAAAAAACCCAAATCTCTCCCCAATACCCCTTGCTCATAAACGGAGCCACCCTCGGGCAGCTCCATGAAAAAAATGGAGCCCTCCCCCCCTGTGCTTGCACAGGGGACCCTCCATATTTCTTTAACCGGAGAGGAGGCTTACTCCTCTCCTACGCCTATGGGTGTAGGGGACTCCCCCTCGCCCCCTTCTCTGGAGGTGCTTTCCGGCACCTCCCTGCTTCCAGCGGCAGTCGCTCCTTTTCTTTCCAAAGGGACTGACAAGAAAGCCAGCAGGCAGCCCATAGCGAACCGCAACCCATCAAAGCGGCTCGGTAGGGCAAACCCCCTTAGGGAAGAGAAGGAAGCCAGGCCCCTTCAGTCGCTTCCCTCAAAAGACCTGCTGGCAAGAATTTTAAACCTTGTTAGGGTCAAGGCCTGTGCCTCCCCACACAAGACTGGCAACACTGCCAAGGGGACCTGCGATGTCCTGGGAGGGGATGGCCAACTGGAGGCCCCTCCTGTGATAGACATGGTCCTTGATGAAACCAAGCCTCAGACGGTAGGGCCTTCCATAGGGGGGAATCCGGGCTAGGTGCCACGCACCGAATCCGCCCCTATGCTGAAGGCTCCGAGGCAGTACAAAGAGGGGAGGGATCTCCTCCAACTGGTGCCCCTGTGACCACCAGGACCTTCTCCATTTTGGAGAAGGACCTGGCTGAGGCCGGTCCATCTGACCTAGGGGCTCTTATCTGTGGAGGTGAGAAGCGGGTTCATTCCCTGACCTCCTCTCCCAAAAAGAAAAAGACTAAGAAGACTCGGGGCTCCTCTTCATCCGCCGGGGCTGCAGGGACGGATGGGTCTGCTGCCACTTTGGCAAGCGACCAAGCCAAGATCGGCAAATCCGGCCCCTCTGCTTCCCCGGTTGCGGAGTCCCTGACTATGACAAAGACCAAAAGTGCACAGGGCGGAGCCTCAATGACATCGGGGTCCCTGATTCAGAGGTTACCTAGCATTTTCGAGCCCGCTGGCTTCAAACGCTTCCTCGTTATTCGCTCCACTGATGGCACCATGTTGGCCAAGGGCAACATGATCCATCAGAGGAGAGGATTAGCTAGTGCAATTGGTAGAGAGCCGAAGGTGACCCGTTTCTCGGATGGGAGCCTTCTGGTGAATGCAGCCAATCTTGCCAAGGCGGCCAAGATAAGTGCTCTTCAGACAGTTCATGGCACCCCTGTGAGTGTGACCCCGACCATGGGGCGATCAAGGTCGAACGTGTGATGAGAAAACAGGGAGGGACCTCGAGACCCAACCCTACACTCTTTGTCACGTTCAACTGTGACAAGCTCCATGAGTTGGTGCATGCCGGTTGGTAGCGCTACCGCATGAAGGCATTCGTGCCACTGCCGCGGCGGTGCTATTACTGTCACCGCTTGGGCCATACGAATCGTTCTTGTAAACGTGCAAAGTCGGGGTCACCCGAAGTTTGTGTAAATTGCTCCAAGGCCGCACACGATAAGTCTAAATCGTGTGTGGCCAAGTGTGTCAATTGCGGAAAGCCGCACCCCACTTCTTCGAAGCAATGTGGTGCATATCTCCTTGAGAAATGCCCAGGATTGACTCTCATTCCGCGAGGCTAAGCACTTGGTCCTGGCGCTGTAGCGGGCCGAAAAATTTAGACTAACCCCAATCGATCCAACCCGCTTCCTACACTAATCCGGACGTGAGAAATCGAAGGAGAATGAAACGGATTGTATGTACAGTCCTTTACTAACACGAAAAAAATACAATATTTACAAAAATATGGGTAAATGTGCACCCAATGAGCCTATATATATATATATCAGAAAAAATAAATAAGTCCCACTTATAATTATTATTAATTGATTTTAGAAACAATAAGAATCAAACAACCCAAATAAAATTTGGGTTACTACAGTCAATGAACACAAAAATGGGCTCACGTTATACAGTCCCTTTACTTACAAAATTTTTGTATTCAAAATTGCACCTCCGAGCTTGGACTAAGATAGGTAACCTTGTTAGAGTTGTGTGGCTCTAATAAGCCCTCCTTCGTTAAAGCTAAACTATTTTTATACACAATCAAATAGGACAGAACATGGCCTGGAACCCTTGTCCTATACTAATGGCCTTTGGTATAATAATAATAACAGTTATAGCTTCAATTACAGGGGTAATTTACAAGTGCTTGCCCTCTTATCTTTCCAAATTATGGCGCCTGGAAAGATAAGAAAAAAATTTATAATAACATGCTAATCAATAAAAACAAACAAACAAAAACCAAACCCATTCCCATTCACACATGCATTCTTACAGAGGGAGGGAGAGGGTACTTAGAAAAGGGGTGGGAGAATGGCCCTTTTACACACACTCACATTCGCTCCACCACACCCCTCCTTCCTTAAGCCATTCGACCAGCCACTCACTAAACCCTTTCAATCACTCTTCACGGTACCACTTGTGCTCAATCGCACCCTTCTGCACCCATTCACACTCTTCTACTGGTCCCTGGCTACGCGTAGCAATTAGTCGGGGTTGTTCGTCAGTCGTCCTGTCAGTCTCATCGTCACTATTTATCATCTCATCAACCATACTCTTAGCCCTCATTACCAGTTCTCCCATCTCACGACAGAATTCTTTCATACTCTTTCGTTCAGAACCCTCACTCTTCATACCCCCATTCATCAGCTCCTCACTCACAGCTCTCATCCAACTCAAGGTACATTCTTGCGAAACAGACAGGTCACTCACATCCCCTGTATTCTCAACAGGCATACCAGAAACCCCTTCGACTGGTTCCCACCAGAAACCTGAAAAATCAGCCACTTCATCATTCACTACATCAAACTCACCCCTACTATTACCATTCATAAAACCCGAAAAATCAGCCACACTAGGTTCGTTCTGCCCAAACACACTATCATTCATACTGTTCCCAAAACCAGAAAAATCAGGCACAGGCAGCTCACTCACTCGTCTACTTATACCAGCCAAATCACTCACCTGTTTACGCAAAAACTCAATCTCCCTTTCAAGATCCCCCATACCAGAAACACTCTGCTCAGACTTACTTTCATTCGTACTTGCATTCTTCCTTTCACCCTTCTTTGCACGCTTTCTACTCCTCGAGACTAAGAATAGCTCTTTCCCGGACAGATCCATACTATCACATTCATTCTCATCATCATGCACTTTACCTCTCTCTCTACACAGTCCATACACTGGATGGCTCACCAGGTAGTCAGGAGGTTCCCTCCATCTCCTTAACAGACTCTGATGAGCCCGCACTCTCTCAGTCATGCCGTCATTCAAACTCTCCAAAACATACGTTACCCCATTTTCCCAAACTCTCACAACTCTATAAGGTCCATCAAACTTCTCACTCATCTTTGATACATTCAACCTACCCTTCACTTCTTTCACCTTCAATACTTTTGTACCTAATTCAAATGAACGGAACCTTTCATGCGCTTCACGCCATACACTCTGCTCACTTTCACTCAAACGAAACCTATCTTTCACTCGCCTTTCAAAATTCATCACAAACTGACATGGGGACATTCCGGTTGCACTATGCACAGTTGAATTATACGCCCACAACACTCTCCCCAGACACACATCCCAGTCATTCACTGTCGTACTCATCATTCTCAACATCTCACACAAGGTTCTTATAGTCCGTTCAGCCAATCCATTTGAAGACGGTACATACGGAGTTGTTCTCACATGCTCCACACCATTCTCTCTCAACATTTGCTCAAACACTTCCCCTACAAATTCAGGCCCATTATCACTCAGACATCTTCTAGGCTTCCATACACACATAGGAAAAAACAACTGCTCAACCACACGCGCAACAGTCACACTCCTTTTATCTCTCACAGGCGCTGCATACACAAACTTACTTTTATGATCAACCATAACAACCATACCAACATTCCCAGCACTCGTATGCGGCAAAGACACACAATCAATCACTACCAATTCAAACGGTTCTTTCGCATCAACTTTCAACATCGGTGGTTTCACTTGCACACCTTGCACCTTTCGCTTCTGACACCTTTCACACGTAGTTGCAACATCATTCACAACAGTTCTCAGAAACGGATGGAACACACGCTCCTTCATACACTCCCACAGCTTAAACTTACCCATATGCCCATAATTATCATGCACAACCTTCACCAGACCAATCATACCAACTAAGGACATCACAGGTACATACATATCATCACCACCCTTCACATGCCTCACAAAATATACAACATCCATACAAACAACAAAATCCTTAGCATGCCTTTTAAAATCACTTAAACACTCTGGCCATTCATTCAAATCAACACGCATCATTACACACCTCTTCAACTCACTAACAAAAGGACACATCTCTTGCATCTCTAGAATATCATCATCACTTAAAATCTCATTCTCATCATCCATGACCAACTCAATCATACCGCAAAGCTTGACAACGTTCTTTGCACACTCATTCAACCTCATCACCTCACATTCACCTTTCATAAGACAATCCTTATCAGCATCCAAAGACAAATCATTCAATCTCATAAAGTCTACACCAAGCAAGAAACAACAAGGCATTTGCTCACCTTTCAGAATCATAAAGTCATGCTTCACATTCACACCATTACCCAAACTCACTTTCAGACTAACCTGTTCCCATGCCACTATCAAGCCATTCCCTAATCCACTTATCCGTAACTTTACAGGTTTATGCTCGCAACATTTAAACTCATCATACTTACTCAGAATCCTCTCATTCACTAAAGACACCTGCGCTCCAGTATCAATCAAACCACAGAACAACCTTTCACCAACTTTCACTCTCGCTTCCATCATATCGGGTCCACCATGTTCGCAATACACTGAAGGAACAAGCACACCAACATCAGCACTTATATCCACACTGTCATTTACTCCCATATCATCACTCACCACACACTCATCTTCATCCAGACAATCATTCTTCTCTCTTATATATGAACACTTTTCAATCACCCAATTGTAGTGCACACCGCTCAAACATTGCAGATGTACCACATTAGGATTCAAACCCTTCATCTTCTCATCCTTGTACACAATCGGCCTCTCACCACCAAAGTGCACATAAACAATCACTCCATACAAACGACTCACTACAATCAACACTTCCTGAAATGGCGGGATCCCTTGCATACACATAGCTCTCAATTCTTTCATGAAGTTCCGCACCTTTGCCATACCAATGCTTTCAGGCTTCCTACACACTTCATTCATTACCTCCTTCCTTAAATCATCTACACTATCGGGCACTCTCACGTCTACTCCATCACTCTTTAAATCTTGCAAGCCATTCCATACACTCTCAAACAAGGAATCACCACCACCCTTACTCTCTTTTCCATTCATAATCCCTTTCGGCAAATACTCAGGATCACTCACTCCACACACATTTTCATCATTCGTACCAGGATACCTTGACATCAAATCAGCCACTCCATTCCGTTCACCAGGCACATATTCAATCACATAGTCAAAGTCACTCAAATCTTCCAAAGTCCTTGCAATCCTACTATTAGCCCACTTCATACGCTGCAGATACACAAGAGGTTGATGATCGGTTTTTATCACAAACCTCACACCATACAAAAATGGACGCAACACTTTCAAACAATATCTTATCGCAGCCAGCTCTCGTTCCACAGTCGAATACTTTCGTTCTGCAACATTCATAGCCTTGGATACATACCCAATTATTCGCCTGACATTCTCTCCATTCAAACGCTGCTCTTGCATCAGAAAACCTCCCATACAATACCCACTCGCATCTGTATACAGTTCAAGCATTTTTGCATTCACACTATAATCTGGGTAAGCCAATTCAACATCTTCAGCCGCTGCCTCTTTCAGTCTCTCATACACCTCATTCATCTTATCATTCCACTTGACAACCGTACTACCTTTCTTGCCCATCCACTCAGTCAGAGGCTTACTCACACCAGAACAATCACGTATAAACTTTCGCTGGAACTCAATCAAACCCAAAAACGACTTCAGTTGCTTCACAGTCACCGGTTTAGGAAACATTCGCACCTTCTCAACATACTTCGGTGATTTTCGCAACCCATTCTCACTCACCATATGCCCAAGGAATTCCACTTCTTTCGCAAACCATTCACACTTCGCCACTTTCACCTTCACACCAACACTCTCCAACGTTCTCAACACATCATTCACCAATCTCATATGCTCCTCAAAAGTCTCAGTCATAATCAAAATATCATCTATAAACGCAATCACATTCTTACTCGCAAACTTACTCAACACAACATTCATTGCCCGCTGGAAGGCTCCGGGAGCATTAGCCAACCCAAAGCTGAGGTTCCGGAACTGGTAATGCCTCTTTGAGGAAGAGAAGGCAGTTACTGGCCGGCTCTCCTCAGCAATGGGCATCTGGTAATACCCCCGTACCAGATCCAGCTTCGTAAACCACTCCATCCCATGCATACTATACACACACTCAGATACCACACACATCGGAAACCTTTCTTTCACAGTCCTTTCATTCACCTTTCGATAATCCACACACAGACGCAATCTTCCATCCGGCTTACGTACAGGTACAATTGGACTATTCCATGCACTCTCGCTCTCTTCAATCACCCCCAATTGCTCCAATTCCAAACACTGCTCCTCAATCTCATCAGCAACCGGACGTGGGAAATGCCTCGGCCGCTGATAGATTTGGGAGTCCTCCTTCAGGACAATCTTGAATTCCGGGAGCTTTGCAACCCCGAAATCCAGATCACCCTTACTGAGGGCTCCCTTTCGCTCAAATATCATTCGATACACATCCTCCCTTTCATACTCAGTCAAACATCCATCCAATTTCACCATGTCCTTCACCTCATTATACATCCATTCACATGTCTTTTCATTCGCAACATTCACCCTGATATCCGTACTATCATCCATACCTACCTCATTGACAGTGGAGAGGTGGCCCAGTACATCTCGGACTTGGATTCCCCTCACCTGCCCTTTCACACTGGGGTCCGCCTGCACACATACAAAAGGATCATTCATTCTCATCAAGCCATCAAACACACAAGCAACACGCCTTACCTTATAACACGCATCCTTTCCATCCAATATCACAGTGTTCTCACTCACATTCAAACTAACATCCTTACTCCAACTCACTCTAACAGACACCCTTTCACCCTTCACAAGTCTTACATTCTCCATAGCAGTCACCTCAATACCAGTAAACACACTCCTCAAAACACTACCATCTTTCCCTACATATAACTTATACACCCCATTTTTACCAATCTTTCTCTCAATCTGATCACTCGCAGGATGCACAACCATACGATTCATTTTCATAAAATCATAGCCCAAAATCACACCATACTCACTACTCACCTTATCAATCACAGAAAATTCACATTCATTCATCATCATACCATGCATTCGAACAGCTGACCTTATCATTCCAATCACAGGCACTCTCCTATTACCAATACCTACCAAACTACCCTTGCACTCAGACAGGAGGGCTTTCTCGCTAACCTTGTCATACACATCTTTATACACCAAGCTCGCCTTGCATCCAGAATCTATTAAAGCCAAACACTCAATTCCATTCAATTCCACCTTCACACTCAGACACTCATACTTCCTACCAGACAGCACTTTCACACTCGACAGACTTACCAACACATTACTCACACTCATGCACCCAGAGGATACTTCACCAGGTACCCTCTTACAATTCAGTTTCCCGCTTCAGACTTTCCATTCACACCTTGCGCTCTCAGTCTAATCCAACACTTTTCACTTGAATGTCCTTCCATCGCACAATAGCTACATACATTCCTCTGGTCACGACACATCCTCGCATAATGACCAGCCTTTCCACAATTACCACAAGCATACTTCACACTCCCCCCAGCAGTTGCTCCACCATTCAACCTCGGACAATCTTTCTTCAAATGGCCTATTTCTTTACACTCAAAGCACTCTTTCACACTTTCCTGGCAATCCTTTATCATATGCCCTTTCTTACCACAACCAAAACATGCACCAGATGTCCACCTACATTCTGCCAACATATGACCTTTCCTTCCACACCGATGACATTCCACAATCTTTCTCCCACCATTTGATCTCTTGTTTGCTGGGACATACCTCGGTTTCTCTCTCATATATCCGTTCCCACGCTTGAAATTCATCTGTCCCCTTCCATTTGACCACCCTCCATTTACCCATCCATTCTGCCGGCCCAGGAAGTTCGACATCACTCCAGCTGGTGCAGCCTTCAGGGCATCCCTGTAGCTGACATACTGCTGGGGTGGATGAAAGCTCCTGGGCTTCTTACCCCCAACGTTCACACTGTACCATCCATCCTCTTCTAGATCGCTTTCATCATTAAATCGTCCATCTTCCAACAGCTCCAACACATCCTCCCACATCAACCGTTCACCTGTCAGTCTCATTCTCTCCTTTCTCTTTCCACTCATTCATTCACTCACCTTTCGCGGGATCGTGTCCAAAAACTTCCTCATCAGTGGTTTACATTCATTTACATCATCATCACCATACCTCTTTCTTGCCATACTCTCAAGCCTATGTGCATACATATTCACACTTTCACTTTTCCCCATTCGAGCCTTCTCAAATTCATTTACCCTTTTATACTTCACACTCTCTTTCATTCGTTTCACCTGTCCAATCATCCGCTTCTTCACCACATCGTACCTTGGTTCCCCCACACTTGTAATCACGCGGAAAAACTCCAATACTTTTCCCTCCAAACATTCACCCAAAACATTCATCCAGTATCCCTTATTCTCCGGGTACTTGAGCTTACAATATCGCTCAAATTCCCCGAAGAATTCTTCCACACTTTTCCCACCATGTAACCTAAATCTATCTATCTTTGGCACTTTCCTTATCAAAATACCCTTTCCCACATTCACTTCACTCTCACTCATATCAATCATACCATCACTCTCTCCTTCATCCGAGTACAATGAGTCCACACTCTTGCCTCTTACCTTCCTATCCTTCCCCTTTGCACCACTCTTCCTTCTTCTCTTCCATTCTCCGTCCTTCCTATCACTCATAATCACCCTATCCTCTCTAGACTCGCACACACTCCCATTGATCCCATTAGTCTTATCCCCTTCAGTCGGAGCAGGGGTCAAGGTCGAGGGTCCTAGGGCCGGTCCTGACCCCTTCATCATGTCATACAAGTCCTTCATCCGTTGGTCGACCTGCTTCTGTCTCTCGTCCATTTCTTTCCTCATCTTGTCTGTCTTCTCATCCATACTCATCACATCACTCTTCAATCCATCAATCACGTTCCTCAACATCATACATTCCTCCTCTTTCTGCCTCAATTCCAGCCTCAGTCTCACAATCTCATCATGGAGGCCCTGTTCCACAGAAGCCATCCTCCCAGGTTAGTAACAGTGATAGACAAAGGTGAAAAACAACCAAACTACCTGCCACGCTAATTGGGTATGGACTGCAATCCAATCCCGTCACGCTCCCGGTTTCGAAGTCTCACGTCCCTATTCGGGCGCCAAATGTAGCGGGCCGAAAAATTTAGACTAACCCCAATCGATCCAACCCGCTTCCTACACTAATCCGGACGTGAGAAATCGAAGGAGAATGAAACGGATTGTATGTACAGTCCTTTACTAACACGAAAAAAATACAATATTTACAAAAATATGGGTAAATGTGCACCCAATGAGCCTATATATATATATATCAGAAAAAATAAATAAGTCCCACTTATAATTATTATTAATTGATTTTAGAAACAATAAGAATCAAACAACCCAAATAAAATTTGGGTTACTACAGTCAATGAACACAAAAGATGGGCTCACGTTATACAGTCCCTTTACTTACAAAATTTTTGTATTCAAAATTGCACCTCCGAGCTTGGACTAAGATAGGTAACCTTGTTAGAGTTGTGTGGCTCTAATAAGCCCTCCTTCGTTAAAGCTAAACTATTTTTATACACAATCAAATAGGACAGAACATGGCCTGGAACCCTTGTCCTATACTAATGGCCTTTGGTATAATAATAATAACAGTTATAGCTTCAATTACAGGGGTAATTTACAAGTGCTTGCCCTCTTATCTTTCCAAATTATGGCGCCTGGAAAGATAAGAAAAAAATTTATAATAACATGCTAATCAATAAAAACAAACAAACAAAAACCAAACCCATTCCCATTCACACACGCATTCTTACAGAGGGAGGGAGAGGGTACTTAGAAAAGGGGTGGGAGAATGGCCCTTTTACACACACTCACATTCGCTCCACCACAGCGCGCCCGGCTCTGCCTGAGACGTCATATGCCTCAATAGTTAGAAAGGCACCCTCTGTTCCTGAACCATCCAGCCCAACGAGCACGATTGTTTCCACCCCCATTCAGAGAACCTCTGCTGGCTCTACTCAACCCAGGCGCTCCCCTGGTAAAGCTGGCAGCAAAGAGGGTTCATACACGCCCCACCGAGTCGTTTGACTCGCAGGAGGCAACACCCTTGAAGTTAGTCGTTAGGCCATCGTCCGGGGTTCCTAAAGCTGTCCCCCGAAAGGAGGACAGCAACAAAGGAGTTTCAGCTCCTTCGTCCATGCCTACTGGTGGAGCGAGTGGCTCCTTGAAAAGAGGGTGCCCCGCCTCCAAAGCCACAATGCCCGCCTAAGGTTTGGAGGTGGAGGGAGGAAAAGACTTGCATGGCGAGCCCAACCTCCCCCAATAAGTTCTCGAAGGCAACAGTGTACGGCAATTTCCGTGAGGTTCTTCTGTTCGAGGAGGGCCCCAGCATCTCCTCCGAGCTAGGCCTGGAGGGCATATTCCTGCAATGGATAGCCGTGGACTCCAAGCCAACTGGGAGGAGCGGCAGAGGCTCGTCTCGTCCAGTTCCCCATTATCTATCTTTCTGGTGGTGCTTGGCGCGGGCGCGGTGGCATGCATTTCAGGAAATGACTGAATTCTCTATCTCAGTCGAGGAGTTTAGGTCTGTAGATGAGGCTGTTGAGTTCTTCTCTGGCAACTCATCGCCACAGGCCTCAGGCCCCATAAGACACGCACACCCAATTGTTGTCACAAGAGTGACTACTGGCAAGATTTTCCCCTGGGGGGCTGGCAAATCA
Source organism: Ceratothoa steindachneri (assembly GCA_963969495.1). Taxonomy (NCBI): domain Eukaryota; kingdom Metazoa; phylum Arthropoda; class Malacostraca; order Isopoda; family Cymothoidae; genus Ceratothoa; species Ceratothoa steindachneri. Next base: position 148,500,248 of record OZ018320.1, on the reverse strand, counting down.
TAAACCATGGTACCACGTAAGATAACTCCTCTTTTTGTATTTGCTGTCTCTTAGTATTAATATATATATTTTTTGATTGATAGGGTTCCAAGATAGGATTGTTTGTTATATATATATATATATATATATATATATATATATATATATATATATATATAAATAGGCTCATTGTGTGCATATTTACCCATATTTTTGTAAATATTATTGTATTTTTTTGTTAGTAAAGGACTGTACATACAATCCGTTTCATTCTCCCTCAATTTCTCACGTCCGGATTATTGTAGGAGGCGGGTTGGATAGATTGGGGTTAGTCTAGATTTTTGGCCCGCTACAGTACCACGTAAGATAACTCCCTTTTGTTGTCTCTTCCTTTTGTATTTGTTATTTGTTCTTTAGTAATTGTGTATATATTTTCGATTGGTAGGATTTCAAGATAGGATTGTTTTATTTATATATAAATAGGCTCGTGTGCATATTTACCCCATATTTTGGTAATTATTATTGTATTTTTTTTTTGTAAGTAAAGGGACTGTATATACAATCTGTTTCATTCTCCTTCGATTTCTCACATCCGGATTAGTGTAGGAAGCGGGTTGGATCGATTGGAGTTAGTCTAGAGCCAAAGAACCAAAGAAGTTGCCAGCCAAAAGTTTATTTTCTTTGCTTGCTTTTTGTTTCAATCAATTACATTAATATGAAAGTGTACTTTTAATATCCTTTAATCAAAATAGAAATATATTGTTTATTAAATAACAGTGAATGTCTGTAAAATATATTGGATAAAACTAAATGTAGAAACACTGAAGAAATTATTATATTTATCAGCAGTCAATAGTAGTTGAATAGTCAGAAGGGTTCATTCATGCAACAGTATTATAGTTGGCAGTCCAAAGTTTGTTTAACTTTGCTTGAAGGCTCACCTCCACTTATCTTCAATCAATATTATATTTATAAATTAGTAACTTATAGTAAAATTCAGTGTACTTTATTCATTTGGATAAAACTGAAATAATATTTTATCCTTGTGGCTCACCAAGTTAAAATCAATTTCTATTTTGGGTCACTACAAAAAAAGATTCAGGGAACACTGCTGTATAGCCTGTTACACTTGGTATCTGGAGGAACTGCACATTCTCCCAGCCTGAGGCATGCAAATTAGGGAAGCCTTGTCACTGGTTTGATTAATATTCTGATGGGAAGTTATTGCTGCCCTTCTCCTCCTACTCAGCCCTACTTTACCTTTTTTATTAGTATTAGTATGATTTTTATATTAATTATATAATATTTTGTATTAATATTATTTAATGATTTTTATATATTAGTATTTATTATATATTATCATTATTATGTATTATAATTTATTATTATTATTTTGGCTATCCAGTCAACCTTTTTTCTCTGCACTTTGTACCAGGAAGAGCGTTTCCAACTGTACAGAGTTTGGTTTGGTAGCCATGGTGCCTAGGTGGACTGCATGCCATCTTGGGATCACCGAGCACCAGGGTATGATAATAATAGGTTATCACCCACCCAACTTGTTAGTGGACCCGCCTATCTCTACTTCTCTATTATATACTCTCCTACCCCATTCCATGCTTGCTCTTCTATCCATAGAGGTTCTGTGGCAGTGTATACCGCAAGGTCTCTACCTGCTAAGGTTTAACCCTTAACCGGCAGGTCTGGTTGCGTCAGAGCTTGTGCCATACAGGGAAAAATGAGTAATTTTGATTTTTCTCAGAAGGTCATTTATCATTTAAAATATTATTTTATTTAAGTAAATATACAATGTAAACTATATTTTATTATTCTAAATGTTAGAAAAAATTGTAAAAAGGATTCTGAAAAAAATATAAACTATTTCTTTCAAAGATAACTTTCTACACTTTGGAAAATTTGACGACGTTGAAGCTTTGGACTCCATCTTTATATTGGACTGAAAAATGACGCATAAATTAAGCTCAAATGTGATTCTGTCAACTCTTTCACTCAAGGAGTTGCCAATTAGTAATAAAAAAACAGGCCATCAATTGACGATGCTCGTATGGCAGGAAACTCTTTGAATCATCAATTGATGTTACCCCCCATTCTCTAAGGGAATGTTAATTGATGATGTCCGCCGGTTAAGGGTTAAAGCTCTATGACATTGTTGCCTGAATGGTGGGCCAAGTTGGAAAACCCCATCAATGCTGACCTGGACTGATTATGTGTAAATGATAATATTCTGGACTTTATGATCCTATAGAGACATTTCTCTTAACCTGCCCACTCATATCGGGTCATAGTATCTACTTTCCATGAGGCCCCTTTTTCTGGCTGCTGTGCTGTCCCCAGCTTAGCCTTTCTTCCTTCGCTAATACTGAATCTCAATTCCCTATACCAACTTTTCCTCATCTTGCCCCTGCCCTCCCATCATACCTTTATAACCACCTTTTCCATACCCCTTTTGAGGCCCCTTCTTCTCCTGCCCCTGGACCTCCTTGATCACAACCCAGCATGCAACTGAACACTCCTATGACAAGATGTTAGGCGTAGTGCCCCTAACCACTCAGAAGCGGGTTACCAAAGAGGATCAGTCATCTGAACCTGTAGGATTTAATTCAAGTTTTCCCAAGGGGTGGTGGAGGAGTATACCACCCCACCCAGTGATAGCAGCTGGGGCCATTCAAAGGCAAGCAGTAGGGCTGTTTCCTTGTTGGAGTCGGTGCTGGCTGTCACAGATGGGAGTGGTGAAATTTTGATTATAGCAATGGAGAATGTAAAAAAACCCCTTCCCTTTACGATCGTTGGAGCTGCTCTTGGGAGATGGGGGATTGCCTTATGGAGGCCCTGAGATGGACTTGTTCCCAGATGTGACCCAGCCCTGGAAGGCAGGATCTTCCATGGGGTCAAACCCAGGCTTTGTGCCAAGCACTGAACCTGTGTTGTGGCATTGTTGACAAGGCCTTTTCTCATGCTCAGAGATTTGAGCGGTAGCCCCCCTCCCCCCTCTGGGGAGACTATTCGACCAATCCCTGGTGTCAGGTCCTTGCTGACTTGATTGCTGAGCTACACATAAGTGTCATAAATATGGATGTTTATGCATCACTGCCTGAGAACCGCCTCATTTTCCTGTCTTGATCTATCATTGTGCTCTCCAGATGCACAGCTTGATTTTGGGTGGAGGGTAGTCGATGACCTCCATGGTAGTTATCACTTTCCCATTCAAATATCATTTTCTGGACCGCTGCCTCCTGAGGACCTCCTTATGGGATGTTGGTAGAAGAATGGTGGGCGAGGTTTGAAGGGGCCTGAGAATAAAGAAGTATTTACATTATGGGTTGGTGTACCAGGTTGTTTGGATTGTACATGAAATGTTTTATGGGTAGTGGATTACTGGAGTAGTTTGAAACCTGAGACAGTAGGTAGTCCAAACTTAAATGTTTTCAAGCGCAGATTAGATGATTATATGGGGAGTGGGTGGTATTCTGGACTCATTCCTGTGAATGCATTTTTTTATTATATATAATTGGATTTTGACAAGCCTTGATGGTGATTTTTTTTTTGTTTTGACTCATTCCTATGGATTATTTAAATTGTATATTGTAGATGCATGATCTGACGCAATGCTATGGATGCAGTTTGTGAGAGGGTTTGATGGATCCGGAGGACCTTTATAGGCCCTTGCGTCTTTTGTTATCCATGAAATTGTTAAAATGCACATACTGAAAACCAGCTATATTTTAAGTTTATTTATTTATCTTTCAGATTAATTTGAGTAAACTATAGACAAAAATAATGGCTGCAAATTATAATCATTATAAGGATCAACTTATAAAATACTTATATAATGAAAAGAATACCATAACCAACCTGTTTATTCAAGCAGAATCCAAAACTCAAGTTAAAAGAGAATATCTAGCATATGGTAAGTTTGAAGACATTATTTATGGATTAAGCATCTTATATATTTAAAAATATAAAGATTAACTCATTAGGATAAATTGGCTATTTAATTAGCTATATTCAGATTAGAGTTGTTGGGTTTGGAAGCTGCCTCCCTGCAGCAAACCTGGTGCTTAGAGGAACATTGCAACTACCTAAGTTTTTGTTTTCTCCAGCTTTACAAGCCTCTGTTCAGCTATTTTCTTGGCCATCGGCTGTTAAACCCCTACTTTTTAGTAGGCCTTCTGATTTGGGCATATTCACAGTGGCATTTGATGAGCCTTTCCCTCTACCTTACTATGATTAGTACTTAATCTTTTAGACTGTCTGGCACATGTTGAATGTCCCATTCTGGGGATCTTTGTGCATGCTCCCTGAGCATCAATGGCATCACCTCGGTGCTGCTGGAAGATGTTCTCGCTACGCTCTATGTGGACGACCTTTCGATCTCTTTTGGCTCGGCCCAGATGCCAACTCTGGAGTGTCGACTTCAACAGGCATTGAACTGCGTCTCTCGCTATGCCGAAGCGCACAGGTTTCAGTTTTCTTTGGCCAAGACTAAGGTGGTGCACTTCTGCCGCCATCCTTGGCTTCACCCCGACCCAGATTTGTTTCTTAATGGGGTGCGCCTGGATGTGGTTGAGTCGCACCGTTTCCTTGGTCTTGTATTCGACCGCCGCCTCACCTGGGAGGCTCATATTCGCAGCCTTAGGGTCTCTTGTACCCGCGCCATGGACATTCTCCGTTCCGTGACGTTCAGCGCTTGGGGCGCTGATAGGTCTACTGCCTTACTTTTTTATTGATCCTTTGTTCACTCGAAGCTCGACTACGGATGCGAGTTTTATGCATCCGCAGCCGAGCGTTTATTGCGGAAGGTGGATTCGATCCACCACACCAGCCTTCCGCATTTCCCCCATTGAGAGCCTGTTGGTCGATGCTGGGGAGATGCCACTCGCCTGTACGCACGAGCCCGACGCCTCTCTGTCGCCAACAGCTCTCACTGCATCCGCAGCTGATCTCGATGGTGCTTATGCCACCGAGAGACGCCAGTCATACCCTAAGCCCTTTGGGTTTAGGGCCAGGAAACTCCTTCGACAGCTAGATATAGCTCTCGGGCCGGTGGCACCCCGGGTTCTGCCCAGGATGCCACCCTGGAGGGTACCACATTTGGCTATTTGTCGCCACGCCTCTGCTCCCAAAGCTTGTACTGCACCGGGAGTATTGCGTTCAACCTTTTCGGAGCACACATCGTGTCACGCTGGTACCGTGCCAGTGTATACGGATGGCTCCCAAGTCCCAAGAGGGGGTCGGCTTCCACGCCGTATCCCCTCTGTTTAAAGTCAGCGGGGCTCTACCAGGCGCTGCGTCTGTCTTCACGGCTGAGCTGGTGGCAATACACCACTCGGTACGGGAGATTACGCGACGTGCCCGGTTCGGAGACCGGATTGTGATATATAGCGACTCACAAAGCGCCCTGAGTGCTCTCGGGGCATTGGAATCTCCGCATCCCCTGGTTCGCGAAATCCGTGACGCCACGGTTTTGGTGAGCCGGGCAGATGTCGAGATTAGCTTCTGCTGGGTTCCTGGACATGTAGGAATTGCGGGGAATGAGGGCGCCAAAGAGTCCGCGAGGACTCTGCGACCGGACCAGCGTTTCGCTCTTCCTCACACTGACTACATGGCAGGAATACGGCAGCTCTTTGGACTGCTTTGCAAAGAAGATGGGAGACGGTCGAAGGGAACTTAAAGTTGCATGCCATTGTGCCGCGACTGTTCCCATGGACCTATCCCCCAATGCCGCGGCGGCTTCAGGTTGCTTTCTGTCGTCTCCGAATCGGACACACTCGTGTGACCCATCGCTATTTGATGGAGCGCTCGCCTGCGCCCTATTGCAATGACTGCGTCGTCCCCCAGACTGTTTGGCACATTCTTGTCGAATGTCCCAGTCTGGGTGATCTTGGCGCACGACACCTGTCCCGGTACCAGGGTGGGCAGGGTCGCTACCGCCTGTCCCTTGTACTCGGGATGAGTGCGTGCACTTTGACTGGTGGACTTATTGACTTTTTGGGAGAGGCCGGCCTTCTCCCTTTCATTTAACCCGGTTTAATTGTTGTTTTTGTTATCATTTTTGTTATTGTTATTATTTCTTTTTATTGTTGTTTCCTGTTGAATTTTTTAAAGTAGCCTAGAACTAGGCTGTTTGTTTACGGCAACTTATGCCTAAGTCGGCAGTCGCCAGATAGCCCCTTAAATAAAAAAAAAAAATTGTGCATGCTACAAATCCCAGTATTGAGAAGATTGCTCCTGCTTGTCCCCATCTTTTCCTTATTCTTTTATTCACCTACATGGGCAAACAAGCCTTGGCTGACATACCAGGCAATGGTTCAACAGGAGCGAAATTGCTGGGTTGTTTTTCAGGCTTTCTCTTGCAACCTACGTGAGTATTGTTCACTATAAATGTATTGAGTGGTAACTCCTTCTGAATTAATTGATGTCTTAACATTGAACAGCATTCTGAATATATCAGAGAATCTTTTTGTGAGCATTACAACATATTTACATTTTAATATAGAAAGTAAAAGTATTGATGCCAACATTGGCATCATTGCAATTGTGGTTTGTGCCCTCACTGGCAGCAGCTGAAAGAGCTTAAAATTAAAAATGCCCCAATGCCTGCCAGAGGATCTGCAGCTATATATCTCTCACACATTTTACTCTTTTTATAGATCTCTTTACACACCCTATACCCTCATTGGTAGTGTACTTTAAATTAGGGTGATAAGGGAAGCTCCTTCCATGAAATGGATTGTCCTAGTGAATATGAATTCTGCTAGTAGACAATTGTCATAGTCAAAAGCATTAGATTAGTTGATCCATATCAATATATGAATCAAGTGGGTGCTGTATAGAGCCTACAGGGTATATGTAATGAGGGAAAAATGTCTTCATATACGTATGTCTATATATTCTTCATAAGCTTACTCCTCTCCTAGGCCTATGTGTGCAGGGGTTTCCCCCTATCTATTGGTGACTCCATCTTCCAACAAATGGCAGTTCCCCTTTTCCTTATCAGGAGACTGCTAAGAGAGTAGGCAAGCAGTGCAAAATTGACCACTCCCAGTGGGAGTGAATTAATAGGACCAAGGGAAAGTGGGGGCCCATCCAGCCATGTTTCCTGCAGTCGTGTACATACTTTGATATTGCAAGGGGGGTCTGCGTTAACTGGTCCCCTTTCTCAAGCCAATGGAGACCAGTTTGCTGACTAAAGACTACGACTGAAGGAACTTTGAATGGGATCCATCATGCCTTGGGGGAGGGAGTGCCCCCTCCCCCTGAGCTAGACATGATAACGGAGGTGACCCAGCCACAGATGGCAGGATTTTCCATGGGAGTGAGCATGGTTTGGCATCAAGCACAGAAAATGAATCCACCCCTATGGAAGCTTTCCTTCATGTTGCTTGGGGCCCCTGAAGAATCAGGAGGAGAGGAAGGACTTCCTCCCATGGTTGGTGCCCCTGTGACAGTCAAGATCTTCTCCATCTTGCTGAGGCTAGTTGGGCTTAGGAGCATTCCCCACCCTGCCATTTTGGCAAGTGTCCAGGCCAAGATTGGCACTTCCAGCCCTGAGGCGCCTTTCGGTGGGGGTCACAGACCAATGTCAAAGTTGCAATTGCACTGAACGGATCCTTGATTGTGTCAGGGACCCTCATAGAGAGACAACCTGGAGTTTTCAAAACCACTGGCTTCAAATGCTTTCTGGTTATTCACTTCACTGAGGGCACTGTGTTGGCCAAGGGCAACATGATCCATCAGAGGAGAGCTTTAGCTAGTGTTAATGGCAGAGAGCTGAAGGTGACCTGGTTCTCAGATGGGAACCTTGTGGCAAATGTGTCGGATCTTTCTGAGGTAGCCATAATTAGTGCCCTTAGACACTTAATGGCACAAACGGCTGTGTGCCTCCACCAAGTTGGATTCGCAGGATGCAACATTCCTGAAGGTAGTTGTGAAGGTATCTACCAGGGCTCATAAAGTATGCTCTGAAAGGAGGATAGCACCAATGGAGTTGAGTATTGGCTCCTACACCCTCCATCCAAGGCTGGGCTGGGTAGCTCAGAGACAGTGGATCCTCAAAAGAAAGGGCCCACGCCTCTGAAGCTGCCCTGACCGCTCAAAGGTTTTGAGGCAGATGGAGGAAAAGACTTGCATAGTGAACCCGCCTCCCCCAATAAGTCCACGAAAGTGACAGAGCCTGGAGTTCTTCCTCCGGGAAGCATGCGGCCATTCTTGTGAGGGTCTTCTTTTCAAAGAGGGCCCCTGCATCTCCTCTGAGCTAGCCCTGTAAGCGGCACGACAATTTGTTTCCTTGGCTACCATCTCCCTTCTGAGTTCTGATTTGGTCTTTTCAAAGAGGGCCCCTGCATCTCCTGTGAGCTAGCCCTGTAAGCGGCACGGCAATTTGTTTCCTTGGTTACCATCTCCCTTCTGAGTTCTGATTTGGGGTGGTGGGTTTTAACAACCTGCCCCATCCCCCACCCTCACCTTCCCTGCATAGCCCCTCTCTCTCTATTTTCACTGATTATTAATTTTATATCCATCCTATGATGGGCTGCCTGGCCACCTGGCAGGATGAGTGCCCTCTAATAGCTGCTTATGGCTCTGCCAGCCTTGTATTCACCCCTCATAGAGTGGGCTACTGCGCAGGGTGATGCTAATGGGGGCAACCCTGTCCCCAGCCCGACAGTGGGTCTGGAACCCTCGCCTTTTCCAGGCCTCATTGCAGGAGCAGACCCGCTGCCTCCCGGGGTATCTCCCAGAGATCCACTGGGCCCAGGTCTGTGCGTATCTGTGGGCAGTTGAAGAGATGGGTGGTGTGGTGTATCTGTGTTAGGCATCGGAGGCAGTTTGGTGTTGTATGGGTAGTGGGAGATATTTTGTGCATCTATGATGTCAGGAGTGGTGATTTGTTTGTTCGTATCTGTGCTAGTGTTCTTATGATCTGCTTTGTGAGTGTTTGTTCTGAGTTGTGTATGGTTGGAGGTAGTGCACTTAATTTTTTCTTGTGGGTTCTGTGTGTCAAGTATTGTTGTGTGATCTGAGAGTGGATTGTTGGGTGTTTGTGTCAAGAGTGCATCCTGTGGCAGTGTGGAGGGCTGTGTTTTGTATTGTCTCTAATTTTTTGGTGTTGGTTTCTGAAATTATTGGGGACCAGATTGTGTTGCCGTATTCTAGTACCGGTCTTGTGATTGTCTTGTATGTGTTAACCCATTAGTTGCCCAGCATTTTTTCTCGAACTTGCTCTCTGCAAAATTAGAGATGGTACACATTATTAAAAATAATTAAAATAAAATATTTAAATACTTTTTTATAAATCAAATAATATATCATTTTAATGAAAAGAATTATTCTATTGATATAATTAAAAAATTATTAATCTTCTACCTATTTATAATTATGATTGATAATTCTCAGTTCTTCTACAAATTTTCATGGACACCCATGGTTGTTTTATGCTTTTAAATCAGGTATGCTTTAAAACCTATTTCTAATTATAGAAGACAGTGCTGCCATTCATAGGAGACTATTTTATATCTTAAATTTTATGAAAACTTTGCTCAGGGTCTATTTTTTATTTATAAAACTGTTATTGTGTCTTTTCAATAACATACTAACTTAAGGCATTTCCTGTTTTAATTGGATGAAAAATGAAAAACATAAGTGTATTTAACCCCCCATCCCCAAAGGAAGAGTCATCAAAAATGGCGTGTTTACACAGTTGTGAGTAATAAATCAGCCTAGAACCCTAGAACGGAGTCAAGTTATTCTCATAACATAAGAGTTTTACAAAAAAAAGAAAAGATAAATTATCATAATAATTAGGGCGAATACGAATATAAAAGTGAAAGGCCACAAAAAGCCCTAGGGCGATTACGTAGCACTGAATCGAAGACCTCTGAAAGCCCTCAGGTGACTAATGGATTAATGAGCGTTTCCTTGGTTTTCCTCCAGTGTGTAGTTGTGAGTGCCTTGATTACTTTGAGTGTTTTTGTGGCCTTGACTATTGTGTTTTGAGTATGTGAGTTTGAGGTCGAAAGTGAAGCCAAGGATCTTTGGTTCTTTTATGGTGGGTAGTGTTATGTTTTCTATGTTTAGATTTAGGGTTGTGTTGTATTCTGCAGGGTCTGGTGTGAAATGAGTGGTCATTGTTTTGGTGGTATTTAGCTTTAGTGAGTTTTCTATTGTCCTTGTGTGTATTTTGTTGAGGTAAGGTTGTATCTATTGTGCAGCGGTTTCTAGTTTGTTGTGTGAGGAGAGTATTGTGATGTTGTCTGCATAGGTGACAATTTTTACTGTTTGTGGGGGAGTTGGTATATCTGAGGTGTAGATGTTGAAAAGTATTGGGGAAAATACTCCTCCTTTGGGAACTCCGGATTTTGTGTGTTTGGATTTTGTTTTGTATTTGGGTGTATTGGAGTCATCCCTTGATGTAGTTTGCTATGTACTTAATGAGGGGGGTGGGTATGTTGAGTTTGTGAATCTTGTTGACTAATTTGTGTTGGTCTACTGTGTCGAATGCTTTGGACATGTTAAAAGGGGCGACTGCTATGGTTCTGCATGGTGATTAGTGTTTGCATCACCTGATAATAATAGTCCTCCCATGTCTAGTGATGAAGTTTGCTCCCCCACTGGACTTCTTTTTAGACCAATCCTCTTCTACCTCTCCTAGGCATACAGGTGAAGTGTACTGGAGGTGCCCTTAGGTGACTGCTCGTTTCCAGTGGCAGTCCCTCCTCTACCTTCTCAGGGGACTGCCAAGAAATCACGCAGGTGGCCCCAAATTGACGGCTCACATTGAGAGTGGCTTGATAAGGCCAATGCCCTTAAGGGGCAAGGGATAGCAGGGCTCATCAGTCAGTTCCCCTAATGTCTTGTAGTCATGCATTCTCAGTATACATAGGGCCAACGTACCTGCTCCCCTCTCTTCCTCAAAGTATGCCGGTTCACTGGCAAGAGATAAGACAAAAGACACCTCAAATGGGATCTGTGATGTCATGGTGGGATGGTCACATGGTGTCTCCCATGAAATAGACATGATCCTGGAGGTAACCCAGCCCCAGATGCCAGGATCTTCCATGGAGTCGAACCTAGGCTCGGTGCCAAGCACAGATCCTGAGTCCATCTCTGTGCAAGCTTCTCAGGTGTCTCGGGCACCTGAGGACTCACAAGGAGAGGAGGAACCTCCTTCCCCGGTGAAGACCTCAATCTCATAGAAGGATCTTGCTGAGGTCAGTTCATCTGGCCTAAGGGCTGCTTCCTGTGGTGGAGAGAAGCAGGTTCATTTCTCACCCTCCTCCCAAAAGGAGCTACAGGCGCGGATGTCCGCTCCCATTTCGGCAAGCGACCAGGCCAAAATCAGCACTTCTGCCCTGATGCTCAGCTGAGTGGAGAGCCCAGATTTCCTGGCATTTTCGAGCCCGCTGGCTTCAAACAGTTTCTCGTTATATGCTCCATTCATGGCAGCATGTTGGCCAACGGCAACATGATCCATCAGAGGATAGCACTAGCTAGCTTGATTGGTAGAGAGCCGAAGTTGACCACTTTCTCGAATGGGAGCCTTCTAGCAAGTGTGTCTGATCCCTCCGAGGCGTCCATGGTTAGTACCACTCGGACACTTGATGGCACGCCGGTGATTGTGACACTGCACTCTACCATGAGCTTCGTGAAAGGTGTGGTTTATGCAAGGGAACTTGTGGACTACTCCATAGACGACATCACTTTAGAGCTGGCCGACCACGGAGCGGTCAATGTCAAATGTGTGATGAGAACAGGGAGGGGCTTCGATATCCACCCCTAAGCTCTTGGTCACGTTCGACTCTGACAAGCTCCCTGAGTCAGTGTGTGTCGGTTGGTACCGCTGCCGCGTGAAGGCATGGAATTGCCGCGGACTCCGGGCAAACTGGGAGGAGCTGCGGAGGCTCGTCTCCTCCCATTCCCCATCTTTTTGTCGGAGACCATGCTGGGCGCGTGCCCCCTCCTCATCTTCCCGTGGTATAAGGTTTTTGCTACCCTACCTCCACGGGATGGGGGCCGGGCAAGAGGATGCGCCATTTACACCCGGCATGATGTCTTCGTTCCTCTCTTTGCTTTAGAAACCTGCTTTCAGGCAGTAGCTTTTCAGCTGCACCTGGATAGGATGTATACTGTTATTTCATCGTAGATTCCACCGCACCGTTAGCCGACTTCGACGTGGGGAACTTCACCCCGTCGCGGCACGGTTGACGAGTCCCTTTCTTTTGTTCGGAGATCTGAACGGTAGACACCCCCTCTGGGAAGAATACTCTATTAATCCCCGTGGTCAAGTCCTTGCCATCCTGATCGACGAGCTGGACATAGGTGTCTAAATGTAGATGAGTTTAGGCATCACTGCCCGAGAACAGCTTCAATTTCCTGCCTCGATCTATTTTTGTGCTCTCTGGATGCACAGCCTGATTTTGGGTGGGGGGTAGTCGATGACCTCCAGGGTAGTGATCACTTTCCCATCAGTGGGCCGCTGCCGCCTAAGAGCCCGCCCCGGTGGTGCTTGGCGTGGCACGGTGATCCGCATTTCAGGAAATGATTGATTTCCCTGTCTCAGTCGGATGGTTTAGGTTGGTTGCTAACGCCGTTGACTTTTTCTCCGGCAACATCGCCGTGGGCCTAACTACTATTCCTAGAACGTCTGGCCGCTTTGCACGCCGACCGCTTCCGTGGCGGTCAGCCAAGTGTGAGGCGGCCCTCAAACAGAAACGTTATACCTACATGCGCTATAAGCGCCGCCCAAACGTTTTAACTGTCGGTGAATTTGTCGAGCTACTCGTAGTGCTAGGTTTCGATATATTCCAAACCACGCCCGCCGCTCTTCTTGGCGGGCATACGTGTCTTCATTTTCCGCCAGCATTCAATGCTGTCGTCATGATGTTGCGGAAGGCCGCCGACTGGACTTTACCTCCAGAGGCGGAGAACCCTTTAACGACAGGTTTACTCTGCGTGACTTGAGTTCTGCTCTCGCTTCGTGCGCGGACACCGTCCCTGGTCCTGGCGATGTCCTCCCGTACGCCATGCTCCGACACCTAGGTGAGCAAGGCATGCCCTTTCTGTTAGATTTGTTCAAAAGGATCTGGGTAGAGGATATCCTGCTAGACTCCTGGCGAATCGCTACTGCACTCGATTTTCGCAAACCGGGGAGAAATCACTCTATCCCGGCCGGTTTCAGCCCAATCTCTCTAACTTCTGCGTTGGAAAGTTGATGGAGAAATTGTTAAATCAACCTTTTTTTTCAGTTCCATTTCACGTCGGATGCTGCTCCGACTGGAAAATGCTGTCTGCGAGGTCTTCCTTCGTAGACAGCACTACGCCACGGTATTTTTCAATCTGGAGAATGCCTATGATACCGCATGGCGATACCGTATCATGGAGACTCTCCCCACGATGGGGGCGAGGGGATGCCTCCCAATCTTTATATCTGAATTTCTGTGAGATCGTCGATTCCGCGTACGGGTTTGGGGAGCCCTCTCTTAACTAATGGAGTAGGAAGAGGGTGTCCTCAGCGTCACACTCTTTGCCTTCAGCATCAATGGCATTACATCGGTGCTGCCGGAAGATGTTCTCGCTACGCTCTATGTGGACCACCTTTCGATCTCTTTTGGCGCGGCCCAGATTCAACTCTGGAGCGTCGACTCCAACAGGCATTGAACCGCGTCTCACCATGCTTCGGTATTCCTTGGCCAAGTCTAAGGTGGTGTACTTCTCCACCCTGACCCAGACTTCTCTCTAAATGGGGGTTCGCTTGAAACTAGTGGACTCGCACAGTTTCCTTGGTCTTGTATTTGACCGACGCCTCACTTGGGAGGCTCATATTCGCAGCCTTAAGATCTCCTGTACCCGCGCCATGGATATTCTCCGTTCCGTGACGTTCACCGCTTGGGTGCTTTTTACTTTTTTATCGATCCTTTGTTCGTACGAAGCTAGACTGCGGATACCAGTTTTATGCATCCGCAGCAAAGCATGCATTGCGGAAGGTGGACTCTATCCACTACACCTGCCTTCGCCTGGCGACCGGTACATTCCGCACGTCCCCCATTGAGAGATGCCACTCGCTCTGCGCCGTGTGCAGTGCATTATTCCCCTGTACGCGCGAGCCCGGCGCCTCCCTCAGTCGCCAACAGCTCTCACTGCATCCGCAGCTGATCTAGACGGTGCCCATACCGCCAAGGAGACGCCAGTCATACCCTTTGGGTTTAGGGATCGGATACTCCTTCGATTGCTCGGTATAGCTTTCGGGCTATACCCCTCAGGGTACCACCTTTGACTATTTGTCGCCACGCCTCTGCTTCCAAAGCTTCTACAGCGCCGGGAGTATTGGGTTCTGCCTTTTTGGAGCACACTTCGTGTCACGCTGGAACCGTGTCAGTCTATACGGATGGCTCCAAGTCCCAAGAGGGGGTCGGTTTCTACGCCGGTTCCCCTCTGTTTGAAGTCAGCGGGGTTCTGCCAGGCCGACCTGGTGGCAATACACCACTCGGTACGGGAGATAACGCGACGTGCCAAGTTCGGAGAAGAGATTGTGTTTTATAGCGACTCACAAAACGCCTTCAGTGCTCTCGGGGCATTTGAATCTCCGCCTCCCTTGGTTCGCCATATCCGTGACGCCACGGTTTTGGCGAGCTGAGCGGATGTCGAGATTATCTTCTGCTGGGTTCCTGGACATGTAGGGAATGAGTGCGCCAAAGAGTTTGCAAGGACTGGGCTACCGGACCATCGTTTCGCTCTTCCCCACACTGATTACATGGTAGGAATACGCGCTGCTTAGGAAAAAAGATGGGAGACGGCCGAGGCCAACTTAAAGTTTCGTGCCATAGTGCCGCGACTCTTCCCATGGTCCTACCCCCCAATGCAGCGACGGCTTCGGGTTGCTTTCTGTCGTCTCCGAATTGGACACACTCGTGGCACGCACCGCTATTTGATGGAGCGCTCGCCTGCTCCTTATTGTAAAGAATGCGTTATCCCCCAGACTGTTCGGCTCATTTTTGTTGACTGTCCAAGTCTGGGTGATCTTCGCTCACGTTACCTCTCCCGTGAGCGGGGTCACTAGCGCTTGTTCCTTCTACTCGGGACGGATTCGTGTACACATACTTGTGGACTCTGTGACTTTTGATAGGCTGAATTGGATTTCGGCTAATATGCGTCCGGATGTAATCACTAGATAAGCGCCTGAACAAATTCTCCGCCACTTTCTTTTCGGGTATCTTCCCTTAACTTTCTGCAGGTACCATCATTAGTTTTTGCTTTAAATAAAAAAAAAACTTGCTTTACTGGCCCACTGATGATGGGACCCTTTCATCATTGGTTCCCTCCCGCCTGTCTGTTACCGTTCGATGGGGGCTAGACCGGTTCACTCGCCGTTTTGTTCCTTTTTTTTAAACAAAAATAAATAGGCTACCATATAATTTCGGCGACGATCCCTATGGCATTCGCTCGGTGATCGCCCTGCAAAAAATAACACCTTAAAATACCGCTAAATAACAAATGCGCGTCTCTTATCTAATCTCTGTTGATAAGAACCAGGCTCGGCCTTAATGGGCGAATTTTAAAAAGCTTTGCAGATCACACAAAGACCAAGTTGGTGACAAGGTAGTGTCTTTATTTATATTGCGTGACTAGTGTGTATTGGGGGGAATGTCCAACAAAACAAAAGATGAAGAAAGGTTCGGGGTTGAGCTTCCCTGGATTGTGAAAGATATCCTTCAGGATGCTAGGATTCAGGCGTTGATGGATGGCGGGATGTGGCCTCTGTACAAATATGGTGAGTCTTGTTATTCCTCAGATCCCGATGCAGATTTCTCACTTTGGAGGATAGGAATTTTTTTTTCAAGGTAGTGTGGGGGTGAGTCCATTCGGCAAGGGGCTCGTTTCCTAAATGTACCCTTCATCAGCATTGTGTAATGGGACGTAATTGTTCTAGCAGGGTCATTCCTTGCTAACTGACCATAGTTTAGAAAATACCTCAATGAACGAAAATTTTTCTTGGTGACCCATCTCCCCCATTTTCTCAAAATACAGCAGCTTGAAATACATCATTACTTATGACTGTTGCATTTTTTCCGAAGGAAAGCCACTCCTGTATTAGCTAATTCACTAGAACAACCTTTTTTGAACAAAAAAAATTACTCTAGATTTCGAAAATTAAACAATTTGGAGGTGTAAACTACATGCTTTGATCAACGATGAAGCAATTTGGGGTGTAAACTGCATGCTTTGAGATGTGAGAGCCAGAAATGTGAAAATTGTAACCTGTGGTCCACTTACAGTGGGTGCAATAAATGTCCGATACATGGTCAAAAGTTTATTTACCATAGTTACACAAGGGGCAAATTAATCAAAAATTTAACAACTTATGTATTTTGTACGTTGAATACAAATTCGGTATTAGAATACACAAATAGTAAAGAATTGATATTATATCAACAAAAGTGTTAGATTATCGCCTTAAAAAGTATCCAACACACCTACAAAATTAGTTTTAAAGCGATAATAAATAGTTCTCGAACAATCCAGAGCGGTTTACGTGACAGGAATGCTGTAGAATTTTCTAGAAAAATAATTATTTTGTCCACGTGAAACAGCGGACCTCAGTCAGTGTCTGAGAGCTGCATGAGAAGGAGGTCATCGTTCAACACTCTAATTCTAATATGGCAAAGACTAAAGAATTGCCAAAATGGAGCAGAGATACCAATCTCAACCATTGGTGACACGATTCGCCGGTTCACATCATATCAGTACACTGCAAGTCTACCTCATTCAGGGCGTTGACTCGATCAGAACTTCAGAAAGATTTGGAAGCAGCTGGGACAAATGTATGCAAAAATACATTTAGAGCAGTTCTTAGGAACGAGGGATTCCATTCTCGCACACCAAGAAAGACACATTTGTTGAAACAAATTATTGTCAGAAATCGTCTGAATTTTGCCAAGGAACATTTAGAGAAGCCTGCAAGTTTTGGTGACGCTGTACTATGGTCTGACGAGACGAAGATTGAGTTATTTGGGCGGAATTGTGTTAGTCACGTTTGGAGGCAGAAAAACTCAGCGCTTGATCCTAAAAATACAATCCTAACAGTGAAGTTTGGTGGAGGCAGCATAATGGTATGGGGCTGCTTCTCCTCTGCAGGTCCTGGAAGACTCCATATTATTGAAGGGAAAATGAATGCTCAGATGTATCTCAGGATTCTGGATGATAATCTCTTACAATCTGCAGACGACTTGAAGTTGCCAAGAGGTTGGAGATTCCAGCAGGACAACGATACAAAACATACAGCAAGGGCACTGCAGCGTGGTTTCAGCAGAAAAAAATAAAGGTTATGGGATAGCCAAGTCAGTCGCCAGACCTAAATCCTCTCGAGAACCTGTGGCAAGAATTAAAACTAAAGATTCAGAAAAGGCACTCAAGAAATCTAACATTTCAAAAGAATATGCCAAGAAGAATGGACCAAGATACCTAAAATATTTGTGAGAACCTCGTCGGTAAATATCCCCAACGGTTAGAAGCTGTACTAGCGACGAAAGGTTATATCACCAAATACTAATTGCTTTTCATTGATGTATAGGATACTTTTTGAATCGTTCGTTTGATATTTTTTCCGTAATCATAGTAATGTTTTACTATTTTTGCAATATGATACCAATTTGTATTCAACGTACAAAATACATAAGATGTTCAATTTTCGATTACTTTGCTGTTGTGTAACTATGGTAAATAAACTTTAACCATGTAATGGATAGTTAAGGCACCCACTATATAAAAAGCAACATTAAATTGCAAGGGGGGGGGGGGCGCAACGCAACGGTCGTGAAACTACTTCCGCCTCCCCTTTGAAAGTAGGGCCCCATGCCAGGAACAGAAAAATAAACTAAAGCAGCAGCGAAAACTGATCTGACCACTCAGTCTACAGATCAGTTTTCGCGGCTGCTTTATTTATATTTCTGTTTCCCTGCAGGGGGGTCTACTTTCAGTGGGGAGGCAGGAGTAGATTCAGGATAGTTGGATCTTTCTTCCTACCCTGAGCACCCCATCTGTCTCTAGGCGATTTAGGTTGCATACCCACGTTTTTCACATTCGATAACCCCATCACTTAACAAAATATTTCTAACGGCGCCCACGTTAGTTTTCACCTCTTTTTTTATGTGTTATTCTTGCCTCATCCCTCATGTGCCACGTTCTCCCGGCTAACATACCAAATACAGCCAACGGGAGAGTGGCACTGCGCGCATAGGAGCAAAATATCAGGACAGGGAAAATGAAGGCTCATTATCGACACCCCTCTTCGAAATGGGTATCGTTCTTTGATCTCTCTGTATTGTTTCCTCTACCCGTAATCTATAGTACTTCCCCCAAGGGGACATGTGTAGCATGGGCAACCATGCTGCAGCTGACATCTGAAGGACTGTGCACTCGCAGGAGGATCTTCGGCCATGTATCTTTCACACATTTTTGCATCTTTTATCTTAATAACTTTATCTACTTTCTGCGGGTGATGCCCTGCTTGAGTTTCTCTTTAATTTCAATAAGAAGGAATGCGAGGGCGGGTTTTGGCGAATTTGGGGCCCTCTCGGGTTCCCTAATGGATTCGTCGAAATTCAGTGTTTATCACCCGTTTTGATGGTTAGGAAATCAGAACTGTCTTTCCCTTATTGATCTCAAGTTAATCCGAGCTCAGGATGTCGTCCTTGGTTAGGAAATAAGAACCATTTCCCTCTTATTGATCTTAAGTTAATGTGAGCTTGCATCTTTTGGGTTTGAGTTCGAGTTTGGTGCTTGTTTTTCAACCTCCACCGCAGTACCTTCTTCCTAGTAATGCTCAATCATCTATGGAAAACGAGAACAGTTTAAGAAGTTACTCCCGATCTGGGTTCTACCTATACCTAGTACCTCTTTGGACTACTGGAGCGGTGTATTTTTCGCACATTTTCACTTCCCAAATATCACCACTATACGAGCCTCTCACAAAATCTATGGCGAATTATCCTCACGTTGACTTGCGTTTCTTAGTTATAAAAATAATTGTTGTGGTATCGTGCTGGGTATATATGTACGTTTGTTCCGTACATGAATAACTCCGTTCCTTTTTTCTCTAAGAGTGTTATACTTTATTTATCTTTTTGTTTTGATTCTTTAACCAAGTAGGATTCGTAATATATATCTATTGCTATATGCAGCGTTTCGAGGATTTAATTAAACAACTAGGGTAAAAATATACTTTTAATTACATAAAAAAATGAAATATTAAAACTTTAAATATACTAAGGCTATAATAAGAGGATCTAAATAAAATTAATACTACCAATGAGTACTACGCGATGGTTGATGCAAAAATTCACTTTAGTACGGAATGTTAACTAAAGAACATAAATAAGTTTGAATCCTTTTACCTTTAACTAAGTGTGACTCTGGCGTGGGATGACTTTGAACGAGAACCTCGTTGATGGGATGAATCGATGACGTGAGGCTGAATCGGACGCACAGCTGTTCGTCTCGTTGCGCGAATCCCGAGGTAGGTGAGGCGCGCGGCGATTGTGATTCTTGACTTGACGATATAAGCGAGGGGATTGTGGATGTACGATTATTCCAATCCTTGAGTTATACTTGCGGGCTTCTCGATGATGAGACTTGACCAAGAGATGAATATTTTCTCGAGTGGAACTTCACATTGATATGCCTCAATGGTGAGGGATATCTGTTTTTATTCGAAAAACTGAGATAGGGTGTTCTCTGCACGAGATGGGTATGAGAGTGATTCTTTATACCGATTGTCTACTCTTCGATGTGCCCAAAAGGAACAGCCTCGGGAAGAAAACTCCCGCTCGGTTCCACTTCTTCTTGATTTGCAGTTTGACTCCGGTACTCGTCTGCTCTTCTCTCGATTGCTACTTCGATTCTCCTCTTCTTTTCTCCAGATCGATCTATATATACCTCAATTATCCCCTGGGGGAGGGGAAGGGAGATGAATTCCCATCTTTAAGCCTCTCTCCTAGGGCATCACTTTTCAACGCTGTGATGTGATCCTTAGCCCTCTTGGTTTACGGTTTAAGTCTGTGAAAGTGAAATTTCGTCTATTTGGCGAAAATAAACCTAAACAATAAGAGGGGACAGTGAACCTGTTCATAGAATTTTATTCTAAAGGTTATCCCACCCTCCTTTGTTTATACTAACGGGCTACAAAATCTGCTGATGGTAATCCTTTTTTTCAAGCCATATCGAGGATTGTTTTGGGACAGCGGGGCAAAGGGGGAGGGGGGGGGGGCTAAAGTATCGCCCCATATGCCAATTAACTGTTGACACTGTGTAACCGAACTAGCGACTGTTTGGTCCTCGCGATATTGATTTCCCCACATATCCCCATAGTTTTACTCCCTTATTTCCGCGCCTCTTCACAATAACCTTTCTGGCGCATACCCCTTGCTTTTCAGTGTTTCTTCATGGAAATGTTAAACGGACCTGTATTAGTGGTTTTGGTTGGTCTGAATTATTTTTTATTTAAAGTAAAAACCAACGACAACATCCAGAAAGTTTGTCAAGAAAATGTGTGGAAGATATATAGCCGAAGTTTCTCTCCCGGCATTGGAGGACACGCCAATCCTCCAGCTGTCAGGTGCGGCATGCTGGTCCTCGGTACACCGGTCCCCTTGCCAGGTGGGTATGCCATTCCTCGAGGTATAGCGGGGCTCTGACCACTAATACATTATCATCCCGTCTCCTTGCGGTTTGGTCCTTAGAAAACCTTAAATTTCATCTTTACTTCAGCATCATCATTGTTCATAATTGTGTATAAGCTTGTGTTAATATGATTTAAAAAAACAGTAGATAAGTTAGGAAACCACTCCTGTCTTTCCTATGTCTGCTGCAGAGGGCAGACTGGGCGACCGGACCAGCGTTTCGCTCTCCCCAACTCTGGCTACATGGCAGGAATCAAGTTAGCCCTACTTATGGCAAAGTAGATGGGAGACAGCCGACGGGAAACTAATGTAGCGTGCTATTGTGCCGTGACTTTTACCCGTGTGGTTTTGGGTTTTTTTTTGTCTACTCCGAATCGGCCGTAGACGCAGCGTCATTTGATGGAGCGATTTCCTCAACCTTCCTGAGACGACTGCTTGGTCCCCCAAAGTGTCCCCTGCATTCTGATCGAATGATCTCAATGTGGGGGATCCTAGCACCCACTACCGCTTAATTCCTTGTACTGGGGAACAGCTTTCTTCCGCCACAGATTGTGGTGATTTCGAGGTTTTGGAGTATGTGGGCTTCCATCAGGCGCCTGAGCATTACCTTTTGGGGGGGGAGAGTATCATCTTTTAAGGTAGCTTAGAAATGGGCTGAATTATGATTTCGGTTGCTATGCCCTTGTTGTCGGTTGCCAGTGGTCGCAGGAGTATCAGTGGCTAATATGTCTTCGACATTTTCACTTCATGCTGGCGGTTTCTTTTAGACCTTTCAAACATTTTGCTCGGGATTCCCTTGTTGGTCTTTAAATTCCAAAAATATCCCTCTGTACAGTGGCATCTGTGTACTCCACTGATCGAATGGGGGTTCTCCCAGATCTAGCATTTTGTGTAAAGTGCCAAAGTGTTGGGCTGTTACCTCATGTAGATGTGTGTGTTTTGGGTGGCAGGTTGCGGCCTCGCCGAGGTGGAACACAGTTTCCGATCATAGCGAAGTTAAGTCGATTTGGGTCAACTTCATGGCGGCTGTCATACGCTGTGAGGCCCATGATTCGGATGCCATGTTAAAGTGTCGCTCACCATCTAGTTTAATAAAAGGCATCTTAAATGAGGTAGGTCGTTGGTAAAACATGCACCGAGAGTGCAGATCATCGAACCGTAACTCGTACTTAGTGGAATTTGGTAATAACCCCCTTATAAAATTAGATTTCGGTTGGGCAGGGCTTCGAAGGTTTCCAGGGCGATCCGCGGGGTGTCTTATTAGTCGCAGCAGGGCGGCATTTAAGAGATGGTTTATATTGAGATATTGGATCGCTTGCTCTGTTGTGTGTGATAGAGGCCTGGTTCAGGTATATAATACGGGTCATGTAATTTTTTTTTATATAAAATGGCGTTTTTAGTGCTGCACAAAATTTATCAATCGTGCAAGTAGTCTTTAAATTATTGTGCAATTACTCAATTTAATTGTGTGGTTATTTCCAAATTAAAAGTTTGAGAAGAGGATCGTGAAGAAATGTTGAAGGAGCGCAACTCTTCTGAACGTATCCTCGTTTAGCTTTTTTTCTTTTTTTACTGAAAATTAAGAAGTGAAACGAACGAGGGCCCGCGGGATATTGTGCGTGAAGGGCACGCACTTATGCCAGCTATATTTTTTGTCCATACTACACCTGATACACCCTTTGCGGGGGGGTGGGTCCACGTTGGTAGGATGAAGTGCATTAAAGGTGACGATTCATTGATTTGATCTTACCAAAGTATAAATTATCGCCATAAATTACTGCCTAGAATTAATCACAAAAGGCGGAATAATGAGCCTGAAATCGAGCTTTTGCATGTTCTCTATTCCGGGAGTGTTGGAAGTGTGTGTGTGTGTATTTACGTTAAGTGAAATTCAACTCTGTCAAATTATGTTCTCTGGTCTTCCTGGTTCTTTTCCTCATTGCACGCTGTCCATCAGCTCTCATATCTCCCAGGAGATTGAATACCTGTGGTTTTGCTCACTTATTCATTTTGTCCTACTTTCAGGGTCCCTCTTTGTGCTTATAATATATTTGATGTTTGGATATGCTGCGCAGTTGCTTTGCAATCTTATCGGATTTGTGTACCCTGCATATTGCAGTATCAAGGTATTGTGCTATTATACTAACCTTAACCATTCATTTCAGTACCCTTTATCTCTTAATTTGTATGCCCTTCTCTAGGGTTGTTCACTTGTGATGAATTCTTTGCCAAATTCTGTTCTATTGAACAGCTAGCTGCATTCATAACCTAAGTGTCCTTATGATGTAACCACTGGGCTTATTTTATTTGTATCATTTCTGTATCTTGAATAATTGTTTATTAACTAAGTAATTATTATTAACAAAACGATAACTAACGTTTATATTTTATGACTGAGCTACTTTGGTAAAAAATACAGACTGCAATTCAAGTTAACTGAGCTGATAATCTATATGAAGGATTAGATCATGCATTTTGTAATTATAGAACTACTAACTAAAGAGCTACGTGGTCCTTATCTGTTCGACCCGGTCTTTAAAATTATTTTTTGAATAATTGTTTATTCACTCTCGAAGGCGCTGGAGTCCAATTTTAAAGATGATGACACGAGATGGCTGACCTACTGGGTCGTGTTTGCTGTATTCTCCGTCTGCGAGTTCTTCGCCGACATCCTCATGTCTTGGATTCCGTTTTACTGGCTCCTCAAGGTTCGTAGTTTTAATATCTTTATTAAAGAGTAGCGCAGATTTGCTCTCACCTCGAGTAGGCCAGGATAGCAGGCTCGCCTGTGCCCAGAGTATTTAATATTATATCCTTTCCCACTTCCATTTCTTTACACCACTCCCTGAGCACCTATTGAAACTTGCCAGGACTCCCATTGAGCCCTCCCCATAGTGCCGTACCATAGCTCTGGTATTTTTCGTCCCCTAACTCCCGTTGGTCGATGCTGGGGAGATGCCGCTCGCTCTACGCCGCGTGCAGTGCGCCTCCCTCAGTCGCCAACAGCTCTCACTGCATCCGCAGCCGATCTCGACAGTGCCTATGCCGCCGAGATACGCCATTCATACCCTAAGCCCTTTGCGTTTAGGGCCAGCAAACTCCTTGGAGAGCTAGGTATAGCTCTCGGGCCGGTGGCGCCTCTGGTTCTGCCTAGGACGCCACCCTGGAGGGTACCACATTTGGCTATTTGTCGTCACGCCTCAGCTTCTAAAGCTTGTACAGCGCCGGGAGTATTGCGTTCGACCTTTTTGGAGCACACCGTGTCACGCTGGAACCGTGCCAGTGTATACTGATGGCTCCAAGTCCCAAGAGGAGGTCGGCTTCCACGCCGTATCCCCTATGTTTGAAGTAAGCGGGGCTCTGCCAGGCGCTCCGTCTGTCTTCACGGTCTTCACAGCCGAGCTGGTGGCAATACACCACTCTGTACGGGAGATTACGCGACGTGCCCGGTTCGGAGGCCGGATTGTGATCTATATCGACTCACAAAGCGCCCTGAGTGCTCTCGGGGCATTGGAATCTCCACATCCCCTGGTTCGCCGGGCGGATGTCGAGATTATCTTCTGCTGGGTTCCTGGACATGTAGGAATTGCGGGGAATGAGCGCTCCAAAGAGTCCGCGAGGACTCTGCGACCGGACCAGCGTTTCGCTCTTCCTGACACCGACTACATGGCAGGAATACGGGCAGCTCTTCGGACTGCTTGGCAAAGAAGATGGGAGTCGGTCAAATGGATCTTAAAGTTGCGTGCCATTGCGCCATGACTGTTCCCATGGACCTATCCCCCAATTCCGCGACGGCTTCAGGTCGCTTTCTGACGTCTCCGAATAGGACATACTCGTGTGGCGCATCGCTATTTGATGGAGCGCTCGCCTGCGCCCTATTGTGACCACTGCGTCGTCCCCCAAACTGTTCGGCACATTCTTGTCGAATTTCCCAGTCTGGGTGATCTTCGCGCACGTTACCTGTTCCGGTACCGGGAGTTGGCGGGGTCGCTATCGCCTGTCCCTTGTACTCGAGACGAGTGCGTGCACATTGACTAGTGGACTTGTTGACTTTTGGGGCGAGGCCGGCCTTCTCCCTTTTATGTAATTAGGTTTTGGTTATTGGTTTTCTTTGTAGGTCGCACGCTCCTGCGCCGGGGGTAAGGGGACTTTCCCCCGATGCTGGAGCTTGCTTCCTAATTGTCATCTTCCCTTTTTACCCTTTTTTCTCTCATTTTTATTTTAAAGTAGCCTAGAACTAGCCTGTTGTTTGCGGCGACTCTTGCCCACGTGGGCAGTCGCCAGATAGCCCCTTTTAAAAAAAGGCTCGTCTCTGGGTCTGGCAAAACATCTTGGCCCTTCTTCTTCTACCTATACTGCGTGTCAAATTATTAGGCAGCTTTGTTTTTTGTAATAACATAGTATTATTCGTTCGATGTAAACAAACTGCGGCCATTTTCGTGAAACCAACAATTTTTTTACCTCCTAAATTATTAGGCAAGTGCCGAATAATAGTGTTATTATGAGTTGAAAACGTGATTTAACATCAAATGAGAAGATCACCATTGTCTCAGAGCTTGGAAAAAAAAACGACACTGGAAATATCAAAGATCCTGGGAAGAGATCATCAAACTGTGAAGAAATTTGTGGAGTCTTCTGCTGTCTATTCGAGGGTTATTTTCAGGCGTACCATGTCACGTATAACTACAGAAGTAATGAAGAACCCGGGTCTGAGGAGTTGAGAAGTGTTTAAACGTTGTGGTACGGAAGATATTTCAAAATGTACCAGGTGTCGTCTCCTGAAGCAGGTAGGCAAGAACGTAAAACCTGTTAGAAGGCCCCTCTGAAGGCTGATCATAAGCAAAATAGTCAAATGGGCAGAAGACCTCATGAAGATAGATTTTTCAAAAGTCCTCTTTACTGACGAATGTCGTGCCAGACGGAGCAGATGGGTTGCAAATAGCGGAAATCCCCCCCATCGTTTGAAACGCTAACAAGGGGGATGGTAGATTCATGTTTTGAGCTGGCATCATTGGAGACGATTTGGTTGGTCCTTGGAAAGTTCCAGACGGAATTAAGATGGCATCTCATGCCTATGTTGCCTTTTTGGAGGACAATTTTAAGCCATGGTTGAAGAAGCAGAAAGTTTCAATGAAGAAAACGCTGATATTCATGCACGATAATGCGCCTTCCCATGCAGCTAAGAAATCTCTGGAATACCTACAGCAATTTGACTTCTCTGGAGACCGTTTGATGAAGCGGCCAGCGTATTCACCCGACTTAAACCCGATTGAAAATCTATGGAGTGTTCTGAAGAGGAAGATATATCAAGATGGACGGCAGTTTTCAACGAAAGATGCATCTGGGAAGCTATTGTAGATGTTTCTGACAATATTACCCCAGATGAAATAGTTACCTTGACGAATGCAATGGATAAACGCGTTAGGGATGTCCTTTCATGTGGAGGATCATACATCCATCAGTGAGAACTTTATGACGTCATATTTCTTTTATTATTTCAATTCAAACATATTATGCTCATTATAAAGTCTGTTATGATTATATTTGTTGTTAAAAATCAATTGTCGCATTAAATAAATGTTTGTTTTTGCCTATTAACAAAAATGGCCGTTGTTTCTTTACGTATGGGCGGATCAGATTCATTTTGATGCAGATGGGTGTTATCATCATTCAAGGGAAAAAATATCTGGATTCGACCGAATAAATGTTAATACGAAAAACAAAGCTGCCTACTAATAATTTGACAGGTAATGTAGTAAGGAAAATCGACCCGTCCACCTGGGCAACCTCTGGTCGGTGTGCGTTGCTCGACAGGTATGAATACTAATCTTTAGCGCCCCCCAGGGTGGATACATGACAAGTCCGAAAACCCGAGACGGGAGCGGCTGGACGCGGGATATATCCACCTTTTTTTTTAAATGGGTCAGAAATTCAGGTTCTGAAAAAATGGCCTCAAGATAAACAGCAACACCACCACTCTGACCGGCGGTGGGGCTCCCGTGCGGCCAAGAGGTTGCCCCTTTGGCATCGTCGGAGTCGCTTGCGGTCAGCTCAACCTTTGATGGAGGCCCCGCCCTCCACCAAATGCGCTTTCTCACGGCATCCAAGATTCTTCAAGCAGAGAAGGCATTTATTTTTTCCTTACCCACGGGTTCGCGAGTTTCCCCTTGCTTCCGTTTGGAGAGGCGACGGGTCCTCCTCCTGTTTCTCAGGGTAACCGGTGTAGCCTGTTACACTTGATCCCTAGTAGTGATGCACATCCTCCCGGCTTGAGTGCAAATTAGGTAGGTTGACTTGAACACTGATGATTCTGGGAAAGTTGTTGGTCCACCTTTCCCTCACCCCCTCTCAGCACTTTACCTTTTTATTATTAGCATTATGATTCTTATGTATTATAATTATTTTGTATTACTATTACTGGGTATTATGTATTTTTTATAGTATTATTCGATCTATTCATTCCCTCAACCTTTACTAACCATACTTTGTACCAGGAGGACTGTTCTCACCTGGACCGAGTTCAGTCCGCTAGCCGTGGTGCCTTGGTGGACTGCAGCCATTCTAGGATCACTTAGCACCAGGGTATGATAATAATAGGTGATCACCGACCATACTCGTTACTCGACTCACCTACCTATACTTCTCTTTATTACATACACTCATAACCATTTCCAAACTTGCTCTTTCTATTCACAGAGGTTTTGGGTGCCCGGCTCATTTTCGTCCTATTATGAGCCTTAGTTGTGTGGCAGTGTATACTGTGAGATCCTTACCTCCTGCGTGGACCGAAAGCCCGCTAGCTCGGGCAAGTATTAGTTACGCGGTGTTTTGAGCCCTCGACTTTGCTCAAATTCCTCTAGTACACATATACGGTTGCTACGCCGGCACCATCCTTCATGGTTAAAGCTCGAGGACAATGACTCCTCAATGGCAGTCCTGGATGGGAAAGCCCATCAACGCTCGACTGGGACCGACTATTGTGTAAATGAGCACATTCTGGAAATTTTGATCCTATGGAGACTTTTCTCTCAACCTCTTAATAGTATGAGTTCCGCTGCCGTTTTGGAGTTTGTACCATTGTTGCCGACCACTTGGTAGCTGCTCTGCCTTTTGGTTTCGGCTTATGCCTACATGCCCTAGGCATAATGTTTGCGGAATGTTGATATCACGCGGTGTGCTTCTTTGGCTTTGTCGTAGAGTGTGAGCTGGTAAAGTCCGTATAAATTTAGTACCCGAGTTTTTCCTTGGGATGGTTTATAGTGATATTTACGAATCGCCGTTAATTTTGTCGAGAGAACTGATGTTTGTGGTAGTAATCTTGCTGTGATAGTTTATCTCGGAGGACGGCTTCACAATCGACACCCTCTGCCGATTCTAAACCGTCGGTGTAGATGGGTAGATGCATCCTTCCATCATATCTTCTCATCTATGCCCCAATTTTTTTTTTTTTTACCTTATACAGCACAATCACGTGCCCCATACCGCCATTTTTATGGCACTTGTTGGGTTACTGCCTGCAGGCCATTTCGAATACATCCCACAGCATATTCTCGTTTATTGATGCTCATCCTTAGACTGAAAGAACCTCTTGGCATACAGAAGTTCGTTTCAACACCGATCCCTACCTACATGCCCGTCCCGTCATTTCAGAACCTCTCAGAACTTGACTTTTATCATTACAGAGCCCATAACACTACAACGATGCATTATTCTTGAGCTCACACATTGATACCCAGCCATTTCGTCATGCTACTGCAGATCAAAAGAGCCGACATTATGAATTCCAAGAAGTAGGACCAGCCAAGCCGAGAGGCAATAAGTTTAATACCACCTAAACCTAGGCAATACAGTACACGCATTTAATATAGCTATATTCCTCAGGTACACACGAAATGAATGAAAATAGCAAAACTCATCCTTAAACGCAAACAGCAAAAAAAAAAGGCCTTTTATAGACCTTGCTTTAAGGATAGGTATTTTTTTTATTCAAATTTAAAGCGCAATAGCAAATAAGCTGTATCACGCAGAAAGTAAGATCTATAAAGAAAGTAGGGCAGTTAGACGAAGGGAAATTAGTGGAAGATGTATAAAATGGCATGTTCCCCTACAGGCATTGGACGGTAGGAGGGTGGATGCCAATCGATCTCGGGGATTAAGGCTTTAATTATTTTCCTACCCATTTCAGTGCGTGTTCCTCACTTGGTGTTTCCTGCCAACCGTCTGGAACGGCTCAGACATCATTTACATGAAGGTGATTCGCCCATTCTTTATGAAGCATCAGACCAATATCGATGCTGCAATGAGCAAAGTCACGGACAAACTCGGTGACCTTGCAGACACCGCGGTTCGGACCGCCGCAAAGGCGGATTAATTTCGCCACCAATTAGTAATTATTTTTTTTGTCTTTTAAATCTTGATTTAAATTAAGGAAGTAAGATGACCGATAATAGCTGAAATGGCGTTTTCTTTTGTCACTGCAATCGTTGTTTTGTGTCTTACGTCCACCACATTCTGATTCTTTTCATCTTTGATTTAATTAAATAGGAATGACTAGACCATTCTCTGTATGCGATCATCAATAAAATTACACCCACATTTTTTTTTAATCGCCTGCATGTGAGGAAGGTCAACACCTTCCGGTGCGGGTCGTAAATGACAACCCGGATGGGAGCCGTTGCTATGGCTCCCATCCGTACAATGAAATCAGCATATCTGACCCCCGAGGGCTGGTCTTCATTTGGGAGAGGATGGGGCAGTGTGGAGGTGTTTGACAGCGATCAGATCGGACCCGTTCTGCGGATACAACTAGATATAGAGTCGCCCCATGGGCTGGGTCAGGGGCTCCCCCCCCCCTTCCAAAGGTATCACGGAACCCTATCAAGACTTAGTATACTGCTTTTTCGTTTTGCCGCTAAACGAAAAATGGGGGGGGGGACAGGTGCGACGTTCTCCTGTTCTCCTGCAAGCTCAGAACATGTACATGCAGGACATTAGAGCCACGGTCCATAGGACCCCGCTATGCCTTACTTTTTTTATTATTATTATTCCCTAATCTGGTGACTGAGTTCAAGGGTATGTCGCCATAATTAAAATTTCAGCCCAGTGCTTGGCCTATTCTAAAATTCTGTTATGCTACCAAAGTTTTAACGATATTTAACTTTTCATCATAGAATCAGTTTCCATTAATTTACATTCTCAGCTGACAACAACGAACAACACCGAAAACCAATAAAGCCAATCTACTTACAAGGGAGCTCCCATTACTATATGCCACCAACCGTTCTCTCCAGTTCTCACCCTCTTCTTTTGTGACGTCACACCCTCGGTTCCGTTAATACTCTATTTTATCTACATTTAAACCTTGCTTCGTTTTATTCCTACAGATACAGTAACAAACGTATCTAACAAAACAAACGTTCATTATCATATCAACATTACACTACCAAGATAAATTACGCAAATCAAATTAAAGAAAAATAAATAACAATTATGGGAGACACGCCAAATAATCAAATATAATGTAAGAAGACAGCCTCCTCCAAAAGTCAGTTCACTAGTCTTTGCACTAGAACGTTCCAGAGTACAGGTAACGTGCGCGAAGATCATTCAGACTGGGACATTCTACAAAATATACCGAACAGTCCGGAGGCGAACAGTCCGGAGGACAACGCGGTCGTCTCAGTAAGGTGCAGGGGAGCACTACATCAAATGACGGTGCGTCCCGCGAGTGTGACCTATTCAAAGACGACAGAAAACGACCTGAAGCCGTCGGTCTTTCATCTTTCCCACAGTTCAGAAGGTTGCCCTGATGGAAGGGTGAAACTCGAATCTGGTCGTCCAGGCATTGCGGACGCTGGTGCCCTCATACCCAGGAACAAAGCAAAAAATCTCGACATCCACCCTGCTAGTGGGAACAGTCACATCATGGATACCGCGAACCAGAGTTGGGGATTTTCCAATACCCTAAGGGCAGTCAGGGCACTTTGTGAGTGTCTATAGATCACAATCCGGTCTCCGAACCGGGCACGACACGTTGCGTTATCTCCCGTAAAGAGCGGTATATTGCAACAGAGCTCTGCCGTGAAGACACGCAGTGCCTGGTAGAGCCGCGCTGACTTCAAACAGGGAATAGATACAGCGTGAAACCCGACCCCTTTCCTGAGACTTGGAGCCATCCGTATACACTGGCACGATTTTTCCATCGTATTGAGTCTCAATGATACTGTATTGCATGCAATGCAGCATCATAGGCCTTCCCCAAATCGAAAAACACCGTGACGTAGTGCTGTCTACGAAGCAAGTCTTCGCAGACAGCATTTTCCAGTCGGAGCAGAGCATCCAGTGGAGTGGAATTTTCGGAAGATAGGAAGCCTCCGCTGTCGAGAAAAAAAGGGCAGCCTAACATTTACCAATTTCTCCATCAACTAGCACATACAGGTTAGAGGGGCGGTGTCCGCGCACGAAGCGAGAGCGGAACGCAACTCTCGCAATATAAATCTGTCTGAAGGGTATTCCGCCTCTCGAGGTAAAGTCCCGGTGGTATAACGATTCGCATTGAATCTGGCAGAACAGCATCCCTGCCAGATAATGGGGAAAAAACAGTCGCGAAAGACTCCGCGATGGACGCAGAGTCCGAGATTGCGGTCCCATTCTTCTGGAGAATGCAAGTGGGGATCGTGTGAGAACTTCACTCGATTCCACACTTCTGCTAGAGGCGTCTTCTCGTTAACTGAAGACACATATGACCGCCAGGAAGAGCGTCAGGCGCGCTTCGAAACATACGGGAACTTAGCCCTAGCTCGACGTAATTAACCAACAGAGGAACTTTTCAGGCGGCGCATGGAATCATAACTTCTAATTGAGAGCTGTCTCACACTTGACCGACCACCATAGAAGCGGTCGGCATGCACGTTCTAGGTCCACGTCGATGAGGTTGCCAGAGAAGAATTTAACGGCCTCATCATCCATCACCCTAAACTCGACTGGGAAGCTCCCCGCGTCGATGTCGGCTAACGGTGGAATGTACGCAGAGATAACAGTAGACCTCCCATCAAGGTGGAATTGCACTGCTATACCTAAAAGGGGGCATTTAAAAAACCCCCCGACAAAAAACACACATCATGCCGGCTTTAAATCGATCATCTTCGTTCCTGGCCCCCATCCTGTGGTGGGGTTGCAAAACCCTTCTACCTCGGGATGGGCAGGGGGCACACGCTCAGCATGGTCTCTTGCAAAAAGATAGCTATGGGAAAACACCATGAGACGAGCCTCCGCAGCTCCTCCCAGTTGGCCCGGAGCCCGCGGCAATCTCATTGGTTATATGCCCTCCAGGCCTAGCTCGGAGATGCGGGGGTCCCTCTTTGAAGAGAAGACACCCACGGGAATGGCTGTACGCTTCCTGGAGGCAGAACTCCGAGCGATTTTGTTTGAACAATGCGCTCTCACCTTCGAGGAATTATAGAAGGGTGGGCTCGCCATGCAAGTCTTTTCCTCCCTCCGCCGAGAGACCTTAAGCAGGAAATGCGTGGGTCCCTTCTTTGGAGGATCTACCGTCCCAGAGAAACCGAGCCTTGGGTGGGGTCGTAGGAGCAGAAGCTCCTTCCGAGGTGGGATGGGGTGCAGTTTTAGGAAACCCTGAAGACTGCCTCACGACCACCTTCACTGGAGTTACCCTCTGCAAGTCTAACGACTCGGTGGAGGAGCGTACGTTTTCTCATCATACTTTAAACCTTGTACGCTGGTCGGCCAGCTCTAAGGTGAAGTTATCTGTGAAGTAGTCAAAGTTCACACCGGTAAACTACTCCTTTCACGAAGTTCATAGAAGAGTGTGGCGTCAGACTCACGGGAGTGCCATGGCTGCTTCGTAGCGACTTTGGTCTAGGTCTGGGACCCCACACCCGTGTACACCTCGGTGCCGGATGTACAGATCTTGGCCTGGTCGCTTGCATCAGACCCACCCATCCATCCCCCTAGTGAGAGCAACCTTTAGTCCTTTTCTTTTTAGGAAACTATGGTTGGGAAGGAGCCCTTAGGACGGATGCGCCGGCCTTAGCAAGATCCTTCTCCGATATGAAGGTCCCTCCTCTCCTTCTGAGTCTTCGGAGGTCAGAGCCTTCTGAAAAGCTGGCACATGGGCAGACTCATGGTTCTACCCCATGGAAGGGCCGTCGGGGACTGAGGCACCTCCGTGTGGTCATCTGCCACCACAAGGCATCACAGATCCCATTCGCGGTAATCTTTGGTCAAAGGGGTGCCTCGCTTAACCCAGCCTCCTTGACACCAAGGAATGAGGATCATCTCTCCATGCGCTTTCCCACTCTTGCTTTCAGTTTTCACCATGATTAGATTGAAAAGAAAAAAGGGGGCTTGATGGAAAGTAGATACTATGACCTCTCTATGACTGGGTAGGTTAGGAGAAAGGCTTCATAAGATCATTTACACACATAATCGGTCTCGGTCCAACGTTGATGGGGTTTCTCAACCCCTGGCGCCATTTAGGCGAAATTGTTAATAAAGGATGGTGTCGACCTAGTCACCTTGTGTTTATGGAGGAAAGTGAGCAGAGTCAACAGCCAAGCACACCCCGTACCTAATATTTGCTTTAGCCAGCGCGCTTTAGGTCTTGGCAGCAGGTACGGACCTCACGGTGTACATTGCGACTCGACTAAGAATCATAAGAGGACGAAAGTGCACCTGAGCCAGAAGCAGCTTCCAACTGGGCAGCCAGAGTGGATAACCGTAATCAAACTTACTGATCCTTGCCAGGACGGCCATGATCTCAAGATGGGTTGTGGTGGGCAGCCAACGAGGCAGTACAGCCCTATTCACCCGAGAACGGGCGCAATGAGGGGGTCAGGTAAGTGATTGTTGTGGAAAAACTGACTTTTACCCATTATTCGCGTCCCAACATCCAGGTCCACTCAAGGCCTGGTCTCTTTCGACCTGCGGGCGTTATTTATAGAGGTTTCAAAGCCTCTCGTCTGACACGGTATGAGGAAGACATACAGTGGGAGGGGGGAATATTTTAGAAAAAAATGGAATGCTGAGAGGCAACGAGGTGGAGGCACAACTTGCCACGGCCGTGTCAGAGTGCTAAAGTCAACACAGAGGCAGACCTTCCCTAATTTCTACTCAGGCGGGAAGACCAAGTGTAACTGGCTACACAGGTGCTTAGGTACAAGGGTTGAGGGAGATGAGGAGAGTTTGTACAGAAAAGAAAATAATGTTAGCGGGAGAGGCTAAGCTGGGGTCAGACGGGGCGCTGACTCCCGAAGCACGACACCAGGAAAAAAAACATGGCCCTTGGTTCACTATGTACGTAAATAAGGTTGTAGGAGCTTCCTTCCCTCGAATGGGGTAGGCGCATAGCATCTACCAATAGGGGACCAATCTCTGACGAGCGCTCAAATTCTGTCTATTCTCACTGTGATGGAACCTGCTATGTAGCCGGAGAA
Source organism: Ceratothoa steindachneri (assembly GCA_963969495.1). Taxonomy (NCBI): domain Eukaryota; kingdom Metazoa; phylum Arthropoda; class Malacostraca; order Isopoda; family Cymothoidae; genus Ceratothoa; species Ceratothoa steindachneri. Next base: position 148,466,128 of record OZ018320.1, on the reverse strand, counting down.
ACCCAACAATAGACATACTAAAGAAGACGAATAAGAAAAATAGAAAGTAGCCAAAGGAAATTAATCAAGGCGAAATATACCCCGATCTTTAACCAAATTTGCATCCAAGAAAGACTACACTAATATACAATGTCGTGCACTTGCCCCCCCCCCCCTTCCCCCGCTCTTCTCAAACTTTTTGCGGTAACTTTGATTGTTTTTTTTGGGGGGGAATGGGGATATATTTCATGCGCATTTATTTCATCAAATGGTAACATAGTTTGCAAAAGAGTTGTTTGATGGAGCTCATGAAAAAATTAAAAAGTCTAGCCTGTCTTTATTGAACCTCTTTTATGATGCCTTTTTATAGTTTATACTTCGTAGCCACTGTACTGTGAGGCGATGGGGGGGGGGGGGGGTGCAATAAGAACGTCATTACATCCCCACGGCGGATCCAGAGGTTTATCGTATCTCAGTCAAAATACCTCCCTCCACTCTGACCTGGTTCCTCGGGACAGTCACACAGAAAATGCGGCCCCACTTAATTGGAAGCTCTTAGGGAGCTATTAACTTTTCTTACTAAAACCTTTTCACATTAAACTATACAAAAAAATACCCTGAAGTTTGGTAAATGAATAAAAACTTTCAACTTTTTATTTGAAAATTCAAAATAAAAACCGGCAATGCTCTCCTTTGATCTCTTAATTGCTTTAATAGCCCCTGCAAAATAAAAATAAAACCGAATTACTATTGAATCCAAGGTCAAAAACTCCTAACTACCTATAAAGGACATCTATGCTACATTACAGAAATCCCCCTCCTTTCTTTGCCCTCAATAAGGGCGAATGAATAGACAGTACTTCATAACCATAACACCCCTGGGTATTGGCGTGTTTCGCCGTCTTGGGGACGGGGGCAGCAAACATGTTCATATTATTTGTAATCGCTAATAAATATTCCTTCTCCATTTTAACTATAGCCTTGGCCAAAAGTATTAGGCCACCCCAGTGTTTCTGGGTTCTGCTATCTCAATGTTAATGAAACGCGTGTACATGGTGGTTTATGGTAAATTACCGTTTTATACTGTACTGTACTGTACGTATGTAACCAATTGTGTGTAAAACCAATGTACAAAATTAACTTATTTTTCCTTGATTATCCTAGGGTTTTGTGATAAAATACGTTGTAGATACAGTTAATAAACAGTAGAATGCCTAAAACAAGAGAGTTGAGTGAGTGTGAGCGAGGTCAAATCGTAGCTCATCATAAAGATGGAATGTCTCAAAGGCAAATTGCTCAAAAGATGAAATGTTCTCGATGTGCTGTGCAAACGACTCTCAAGCGCTTCAGAGAGACGAAAGATGTGAAGACAATACAAAGAACAGGAAGAAAAAGAAGGCTACAACACATCATGATGAGAGATCCTTCATCCGTGAGTCACTCAGAAGCAGGAGAAAAACATCTTCAGAGCTCTGTGCGGACTTCAACGAGGCAGGTACATCACAAATATCAGCCAGAACTGTTAGAAGAAGGCTTGTAGAGTACGGTCTGAAAGGCTGTAAAGCCAGGAAGAAGCCATGGATTTCTGAAGCGAATATGAATAAACGTCTTCAGTGAGCCAAAGAACACTCAAATTGGACCAGGGAGTACAAGTATTCAATCAACATATGTTTTTTTGCCAAAAATATATAAGAAATATCCAACATAAGGATAATATTATCGTTCATGTTTTCGGCACCTCTGGTGCAACTTTCGTGTGTCGCAGAGTTGGGGAAGCATTTAAGGCTGAAAGTCTGATACCAACCGTAAAACATGGAGGTGGTTCTATCATGGTGTGGGCCTGCATGTCTGCCACAGGACCCGGAGAAATGTTTTTATGTTAGGGAAGGATGAATTCAGCTACCTATGTTTCCATGTTATCGGATGTTTTAGAGCAATCAGTTGCTAAATTGCATCCCGTAGTGTCGAAAAACAGTTATTTTTCACCAGGACAACGCTCCATGTCATACAGTAAAGAATACTCGTCAATGCCTTGAGACACAGGGTATTATTGTTCCCATGGATTGGCCAGCTCAAAGCCCCGATCTAAATCCGATCGAACACCTATGGGAAACTCTTGGTAAAGCTATCAAGAACACAACACTTAAAAATAAAGAGCATTTGTACCAAAAACTTAGAGAAGAATGGAGAAAGATTGCGCTTAGCACCTGCAAGAAACTAGTTGATTCTATGCCTAACCGTATAAAAGCGGCAATTGAAGTTAAAGGAGGGTCAATCAAATATTAAAACTAATGTATATTGTGAAATATACCATAAACCACCATGTGCACGAGTTTCATTAACATTGAGATAGCAGAACCCAGAAACACTGGGGTGTCCTAATACTTTTAGCCAGGGCTGTATGTCGTGTATAGTTAAGATGGAACAGTGTTGTCATGAGGCAACGCCCTCGTTTGTTTTCTCTTCTTAGTTTTAAATAATATTAATAACAGGCAACTGACATCAGTGGCGATATTAATACTCACACCAGAGGAAGCAAATTTCCAACTCTTTCTTTTTTTTTATAATTAACCTTAAATCGAAAACAGCAAGGGCATCTCCGGCCCTAGAGTTTGTAAGGGAATTCTGTGAAGGTAACAAAAGTGAAATGTACAGCCGCAGTTCCCTCCTAAGGGCAATTGTATTGCAGTTGACATTTGCCCTCCTAAGGGCAAATGTCAACTGCAATACCATCGAACTCTTTCTTGTCGCAACTTTTTCCTTTCATTTACATCCTCTGACAACGATTTACACTCGTGCAATCCTGGGGTATGCGGGTCGGTGTTATAAACAAAGGAAGCCCTACCACAGTCCCTGATTTGCTTTCAAGCTTGAAAATTTCTATAAACAAAGACGTCCTCGAGAGGAGAGAATTAAGAAAGGACTTAAACCTTAAGAGTAAAATAGGAAAAACAAGTAAATTAGTACGAACTGGATTAGATAAGCGACATCCCACTTGGTTTCCTTCCTAAAGTTAATCGTTTCTATGGTAACGCCGTCAGAGGTAATATCCGCTAATTGGTAAGCAAAGTGAGCCTTGCAGTCACGGTAGTACAGAATCTCCATACACCTAGCGATCAACTGAAAAGGAACAAAATTGTTAAAATGAAAACTCCAAAACTTTTTAATGATTTAAAGTGAGGAACAGAACCTTTAAAAAAGAATCATAGTCCTGGATGCGGGAAAAAGGCAACCGAGTAGGGAAAAGTAGAAAAGGCGGAATAAGGAATTGAGGACTTTTTATTGAGATAAAAATGTGAGGGAGGGAATTCGGTGGCAAAAGCCTTACCAAAACATTCTAAGGGGAACAAAATCAGCCTGCGCCAGAATTCGAGCCAGCGGTCTCTGGCATGAGAAGCGTGGGTTTACCACTAAAAGGAATAAACAAAATGAGCCTGAACCACGCTAATAAAATGGAGGACAGCGTCCCCCACAAAGTTGCACAGTCGGCAAAGTTTGAGGACACGAACCAGTCCCGAGTACAAGTGGCAACCGGTAGCGACCCCACTTGTCCAGGAGCCAGGACAGGTAACGTGCACAAAGAACCCCGAGACTGGGAGATTCAACAAGAATATGCCCAAGGTTGAGGGACAATGAAAGCATTACAGTAAGGTGCAGGGGAACGCTGCATCAATTGGCGGTGCGTCCCGCGAGTGTGACCAATTCGAAGACGAAATAAAGTGACCTGAAGCGGTGGAGGTTTTAATTAGGGGTAGGTCCAAGGGACCAGTCGCGGAGTGGTGGTGCGCAACTCTAGGTTCCCGTCTGCCCTCTCCCATTTTCTTTGTAGACAAACCGGAGGGATGACCAGATTTCTGCCATCTAGTCAATGAAAGGAAAAGCAAAACGTTGGCCTAGCCGGCCAATCTTCGCGGGCTCTTTGGCGCCTTGATTCCCATTTATCCCTAAATGTGTAGGAACCCAGCAGAAGGAGTTTCATATTACTACACTCAAAGGGCTTGGGTCATGACTGGCGTCTCTCGGCGGTATAGCCACAATCGATATCGGCAACGGGTGCAGTGAGAGCCGTTGGCTACCGAGGGAGACGCTGACCCCACGCGTACAAGCGCATAATGCAGTGTTCGGCGCCGAGCAAGTGGGATCTCCCCGGCATCGATAAGGAGGTTCTCAATGGGGGACGTGAAGAAGGCAACGGTCGCCAGGGAGAGACCGGTGTGGTGGCGCGAGTCCACCTTCCACAATACATGCTCAACTGTAGATACGTGAAACTCTCAGTGCTAAAGAGCAGGGAATGAAGAATGTTCATGGCGCGGGTACAAGAGACCCTAGAGCTGCGAATATGAGCCCCCCAGGTGAGGCATCGGTCGAAACAAGACCAAGGAAACTGTGCCAATCTACCACTTACAGGTAACACCCGTCACACAGGGTTGAAGTGGTTGATGGCGGAGGAAATGCACAACCTAGTCTTGGCCAAGAAATACCGAAACATGTCCGATTCGGCATAGCGAGAGATGCTTTTCAATGCCTGTTTGTGTCTACGTTCAAGAGTTGGCATTTGGGTCACACCAAGAGATCAAAAGGTCGACATAGAGCATAGCAAGAACATCTAGTCACAGCACTGAGGTGATACCGTTGACGCTCACGGCAGAGTATTCCTTGCAGGACGCCCTCCCACACGTAGGCGGAATCGACTATCTCGTAGAAATTCAGAAAGAAAATTGTAAGGCGTCCTCTCGCCCCCATCATGTGAAAGCTCTCTCAATGATACTGTATCGCCATGCGGTATCATAGACCTTCTCTAGACTGAAAAACACATGTGTTTTTTTCAGGGCCGTTCACACTTGGCTGACTACCACGGAAGCGGTGGGCGTGCAAAACAACGAGACGTTTTAAGAATAGTAGCTAGGCACACGGCGATGAGGTTGCCGTAGTAAAACTCAACGGCCTCATCTACCGAACAAAACTCGCCTGATGAGACAGAGAAATCAGTCATTTCCTGAAATGTGGAGGCCCGCTCCAAGCAGAACTGGGGCTGGCTCTCAGACGGCAGTGACGCAGAAAATGATATTTGAATGGGATAGTGATCACTAAAATGGAGGTTATCGACTACCTCCCACCCAAAATCAAGTTGTGCATCCGAAGAGCACAAAGATAGATCGAGGCAGGAAACTGAAGCTGTTTTCGGGCAGTCATGCATAAACTCATCTACATTTAGGACACCTATCTCCAACTCGTCGATCTGGTCGGCACGGACTTGACCCCAGGGATTAATCGGTCTCCCTAGAGGGGGTTGTCTACCGTTCAGATCTCCAAGCAAGAGAAAGGGCCTCGGCAACCGTGCCACGACGCTGCGGAAATCCCCTGCGTCCAGGTACGCTGACGGTGGAGTGTACGCGAAAATAACAGTATACCTCCTATCCAGATGCAGATGCACAGCTACTACCTGGAAGGAGGTATCTAAAGCAAAGAGAAGAACGGAGACATCATAGCGGGTGTAAATGGCGCATCCTCCAATTTATTTTTTCTTTAGAGCCTATCTGGCGACTGCCCACTTGGGCATAAGTCGCCGGAAATACGACAGCTTGGAACTAGGCTACTTTAAAATAAAAATATGAAAAAATAACAATGATAAATATTGGAAAAACTTAACAATTAGGAAGCAATCTCCGGCGTCGGGGGAAAGTCCCCCTCACCCCGTTGCAGGAGCGTGCAACCTACAAAGAGAGAGAGAGAAAAAAGAACCTACTTAAATAAAGGGGAGAAGCTGGGTCTCCTCCTAAAAGTCAAAAAGTCAATGTGCACGAACTCGTCCCAAGTACAAGGGACAGGCGGTAGCGATCCCGCCCATCCCGGTACCGGGACAGGTAACGTGCGCGAAGATCACCCAGACTGGGACATTCGACAAGAATGTGCCGAACAGTCTGGGGGACGACGCAGTCGTCACAATAGGGCGCAGGTGAGCGCTCCACAAATAGCGATGCGTCACACGAGTGTGTCCGATTCGGGGACGACAGAAAGCGATCCGAAGCCGCCGCGGAATTAGGGGATAGGTCCATGGGGACAGGCGCGGCGCAATGGCACGCAACTTTAAGTTCCCTTCGACCGTCTCCCATCTTCTTTGCCAAGCAGTCCGAAGAGCTGCCCGTATTCCTGCCATGTAGTCTGTGTGAGGAAGAGCGAAACGCTGGTCCGGTCGCAGAGTCCTCGCGGACTCTTTGGCGCGCTCATTCCCCGCAATTCCTAAAAGGCCAGGAATCCAGCAGAAGATAATCTCGATATCTGCCCGGCTCGCCAAAACCGTGGCGTCACGGATATCGCGAACCAGGTGATGCGGAGATTCCAATGTCCCGAGCGCGCTCAGGGCGCTTTGTGAGTCGCTATAGATCACAATCCGGTCTCCGAACCGGGCACGTCGCGTAATCTCCCCTACCGAGTGGTGTATTGCAACCAGTTCGGCCGTGAAGACAGACGCAGCGCCTGGCAGAGCCCCGCTGACTTCAAACAGAGGGGACACGGCGTGGAAGCCGACCCCCTCTTGGGACTTGGAGCCATCCGTATACACTTGCACGGTTCCAGCGTGACACGAGGTGTGCTCCAAAAAGGTCGAACGCAATACTCCGTGGCGACAAATAGCCAAATGTGGTACCCTCCAGGGTGGCGTCTTGGGCAGAACCAGGGGCGCCACCAGTCCGAGAGCTATATCTAGCTCTCGAAGGAGTTTCCTGGCCCTAAACCCAAAGGGCTTTGGGTATGACTGGCGTCTCTCGGCGGCATAGGCACCATCGAGATCAGCTGCGGATGCAGTGAGAGCTGTTGGCGACTGAGGGAGGCGCCGGGCTTTCGCGTACAGGCGAGTGGCATCTCCCCAGCATCGACCAACAGGCTCTCAATGGGGAAAGTGCGCAAGGCACCGGTCCCAAGGCGAAGGCCGGTGTAGTGGATCGAATACACCTTCCACAATAAACGCTCGGCTGCGGATGCATAAAACTCGCATCCGTAGTAGAGCTTCGAACGAACAAAGGATCGATAAAAAAGTAGGGCAGTAGCCCTATCAGCACCCCAAGCGTTGAACGTCACGGAACGGAGAATATCCATGGCGCAGGTACAAGAGACCCTAAGGCTGCGAATATGAGCCTCCCAGCTGAGGCGTCGGTTGAATAAAAGACCAAGGAAACGGTGCGATTCCACCACATCTATGCGCACCCCATTATGAAACAAATCTGGGTCGGGGTGAAGCCGTGGATGGCGGCAGAAGTGCACCACCTTAGTCTTGGCCAAAGAAAACCGAAACCTATGCGCTTCAGCATAGTGAGAGACGCGGTTCAATGCCTGTTGGAGTCGACGCTCAAGAGTTGGCATCTGGGCCGCGTCAAAAAGAGATCGAAAGGTCGTCCACGTAGAGCGTAGCGAGAACATCTTCCGGTAGCACCGAGGTGATGCCGTTTATACTCAGGGCAAAGAGTGTGACACTGAGGACACTTCCCTGCGGGACACCCTCTTCCTGCTCCTTTGGGTCGGAGAGGGCTCCCCCCCACCTGTACGCGGAGTAGAGGGTGTCTTTCTAACTATTGAGGCATATGACGGGTCACCTTCGGCTCTCTACCAATCACACTAGCTATAGCTCTCCTCTGATGGATCATGTTGCCCATAGCCAACATGCTACCATCAGTGGAGCGAATAACCAGGAAGCATTTGAAGCCAGTGGACTCGAAAACGCCGGGTAGTCTATGAATAAGGGGCCCGGATGTAATCGAGGCTCCGCTCTGCGCACTTTTGGTCTTAGTCAGGGGTTCTGCACCCGGGAGGTCAGAGGGGCCGGATGTGCCGATCTTGGCTTGGTCGTTTACCGAAGTGGCAGCAGACCCATCTGTTCCGGCGGATGAAGAGGAGCCCCGAGTCTTTTAGTCTTTTTAGGAGAGGAGGGCGGGGAATGAACCCGCTTCTCCCCTTCTGCCGGCAGGAGCCCCCAGGCCGGATGGACGGGCCTCAGCAAGATCCTTCTCCGAGATGGAGAAGGTCTTGGCGGTCGCAGGGGCACCAGCCGGAGGAGGAGATCCCTCCCCTCCTTGTACTGCCTTGGAGACCCGAGCCGTTTGAGGAGGACCTTGCATAGGGGCGGTCTAGAGTTCGGTGCTTGGCGCCGAGCCCGGATTCGCCATGGAAGGCCCTACGGTCTAAGGCTGGGTTGCCTAAAGGACCATCTCTATCTCGAGGGCGGGAGCTCCATTTAGCCATCCTCCCAGGACATCATAGGTCCCATTGGCAGGGGGTTTCACTAGTCGAGTATGAGAAGACACAGGCCTTGACCCTCACTAGGTTTAATATTCGAGCCAGCAGGTCTTTAGAGGTAAGTGATGGATGGAGCCTGTCTCCCCCCTAAGGAGGTTTGCCCTACCGAGCCGCTTTAATGGGGAGCGGTCGGCTATGGGCTGCCTGCTGTCTTTCTTGGCAGTCCCCTTGGAAAGTAAAGGGAGGGGGGGGGGGGTGATTGCCGCTGGAAAGAGGGAGGCGCCCGAAGGCACCTCCAACAAGGGGGTGAAGGGGAGTCCCCTACACCCGTAAGCAAAGGAGAGGAGTAAACCTCCTTTGCGGTTAAAGAGATTTAGAGGGGGAAGGGGGTACATAAAAGGCAAATGCGGCGTAGGTCCAGATGGACAAACGCGTAGCCATTTTCAAAAAGGGTTTGTTAAAATTTCAAAAATTCATTAAAAAACAGACTATGGTTACAAATCTAGGATAAAAGGGAGTAAAACCGTAGAAAATAAAAGGGAGTAAAATCATAGAAAAATAAATGTCTCTAAACTATAGTAAAATCAAAATAAAGTAATAAGACGTGTCTATCTCATTCTAAAAATGATAAAATACTAAATTTCCTTTAGTAGATTCGCATCTGATCAAAATTTTAGCCCTTTGTTCCTATTAAAGGTGTTCTGGTGCTCAGAAGGGATACTTCTCAGGGCCGGCTGAGAACGCATCCCTTGGCAAATAAAAGGGAAAAGTCTTTGCCTTAGGGTTTGGAAGCGCGTGCATTCGGTGAATAGGTGGAGTACGGACATTGGCACTCCACAGTGAGTGCACATTGGAGGCTGTCGAAGGCCCTCCATTAGAAAGCCATGTGTTAGGCGACAATGCCCAATTTTCAGCCGGCATAGGATAACATCCTGAGTACGGGTTCTAGTAGCGGGTGGCCAAGGGCGAACTGACTGTATGATGGTATGCAGTTTGGTTGGGGGGAGTTCATCCCATGTCTTCTGCCACTGGTTGATCACATATTCATGGATATGTGGCACAGTGTCTCAGAAAGGAAGAGGGGCAGGGGTGGTGGTTCCTAGAGATGCTGCTGTCTTGGCAACAGTGTCTGCTCTCTCATTCCCTTTTATATCTATGTGGCTAGGTACCCAGCAAAATAAGATTGAGGGGGAGGGGGGACCTCCATTTTTTCAGTAGAGTTGCCCGAAGGCGGCTTCGTCGATCGTGAGGGGGAAAAGGGAAGATGTTTTTTTGTTAGATTTTCATCATTGGGCATGGGGAGCCTATTCTTTCTGCGGGAAGCAAATGCTAATCACCCCTTGCAGTGGCCCACTCTGCGAGGGGTGCGTGCCAGGTGCCGCCACTTTAGGCCACCCCTCCCACCTGGTGACCTGGTAACCCTTCGGCATGGCGGCTCCACCTTAGGCACGGCGTAAAAAAAAAGATATTGAAGTGAGAAGGAAAAGGGATGTGAGGAAGGTATGGGTGGGGATGAACCAGGTTGTTAAAAACCCATCATCCCAAACCAGAGTACAGGGGTTAGGGAACATTGTCCCCTCTCCCCTCAGCCACGATCCGGGATAGTTGGCTGAGGTCAGCATCTACCCTGTGAAAATAGAGGCCGACAGAGAAAGTTGTGGGAGAGGTTGTAGGGGAAGTGATGAAGTAGGGGAGAAAAACAGGCTGTCTGAAAGAAGGAGAAGAGGCTAAGCTGCGGCCGGACGGGGCGCCGAGTCCCGTCCGCACGGTGGCCAGGAAAGCAAATCATCGCGCCCCTTACGGGGAGGTTGTAGAGAAAGTGATGATGTAGGGTAAGAAGACAGGGTGTCAGAAAGAAGAGGCCGGATGGGGCGCTGAGTCCCGTCAGCAAGGCAGCCAGGATAACAAATTGCTGTGACGTATATTTTTAGGCGGCAGCATCCCCAAAAATGATAGTTGATTGATCATGTAGTTCTCCCACAAAGGGTGTCTACCGTTTAAATCTCCGAGAAGAAATGGCCTTGGAAACTGTGTCAAGATGCGGCGGAAATCCCTCGCGTCGACGTAGTCTGATGGGGGAATGTATGCATAAATTACAGTATACCTCCTATCCAGGTGTAGCTACACGGCCACTGCCCAAAAGGAAATATTTATAGCAAATAGAACGGAAACATCATGCGGGGTATAAGTCATAGATGATCCTGTCTGGCCCCTATCCCATGTTAGTGGGGTCGCAAAACCCTTATACTCCGGGAGGGCGGGCAGGGGGTACACGCCTAGTATGGTCACCTGCAGTGATGAGGCTTCCCTAATTTGCCGAAGATGTGCAGGTCCTCCTGGTACCAAGTGTAACAAGTTACACAGAGTACCTCCCTGAGGGCAAAGGTGTAAAGAAAGGTATGTTAAAGAGCACCACTCATAACTGAAGCAAGGAGAGAGGGGTTGATCCCCCATTCACCTGAAATATGTGAATTGAAGCTGGTCAGAGCCTGCAAGACTACCCGTAGTAAAGAAAATGTGTGAAAAAGGGGCTGTAAAGAAAGTGATGACAAAAGTTTAAAATGGATATATCTCAAAGGAAAAGTTCATAGTTTCAGACTACCAAAGTAGTGAGGCTGGGAGGGTGCGCCATTCCTCCACTTACACCTCAGTTAGCGTATCCATAAGGACATCCCTTAAGGGATCTGGATGGGCCTTGGTCTCCGTTCAGAAATGGAGATGCCATTGCCCACTTTTTTAAGCCCGTTGGAGGTACCCTGCGGTAGCTTGTGAATGGATAAATTGATACCCCTTTACCTAGCCCCTGTGATCTTAATCGTAGCATCATTAAGTTCAGTTGCATTTATGCTGTCTGGATCAGCAATAGAAGATTGAGTCGTGTTTTATAATTTGATGATTGGGAATGGGGCCCAATAAATAGGGAGGCAAAAGATAAATGCCCATTATGGGGGGGCTGGTGTAGAATGAGCGCAAGGGGGACTGGTGGGAATGGCTGGTGGCCAAAAAATCTCTGGTTCAGTACACAAGTGAAGACTGAGTAAAATGTGAAAAGCAGATGAAGTAGAAAAGGGTGGGGAGAAGATGCAGGAATGAAAATACACCACTCCTTGCGGGAAGGAGTGTGGCTTATGGATTTCTTGGATTGCTCACTGTATTGATTTTTTTCCATTGAAAGAATAAAAAAAACATAAAGTGCATCAAAAGAAAATATTGATGACAATGTAATGAAGTTGCAAGACTGCAACCATCGAGTGATGCTAGTACATCCTGTTCAGCGATTAAAATTAAAAATTCTGGGTCCAGTGAGAGCTTCTATTAAGCTCCATCCCTTAGGGCAGCAGCCTTGACTACCTCCACTGACCCAACGAGGCTGACCACGAGATCTCGTGTGAATTTGCAGGTTTTGTCTGTGTGATACTTGTACCAGGCATGTATCATCTGTCAGATAATTGTGATATGTGCATTTAGTTTTGGGTAATGTCTGCACTGGAGCCTTGCCAGGGTGACGTGGAGGGATGTTTTGGGGGTTGTTATTTGGTGGAATGAGGTCAGGTGGTAATTTGGACAGACAAAATGGATGCACACAATTGTTCCAAAATGTTTCTCATACCCACCTTCTTAGCCTTTTCCTTTGACAATGCACCATCCTTCTCTTTCGCATCGCGGATGATAGGCAGAGCGAAATGTGCCCCGAGTCCAGTGGCTATTTCTTCAGCCTCATAGGCCATTCCAATCTTGTCCACAGAGCCTAAAAACCTGACACATATGAAGATTTGGTTAAATAAACAAACTGCACAACATTCATTGATCGCCTGAGCTTTTGTTAGCCTAGCATAGTAGATAAGGTGTTAGACTTCCAAAACTCAGGTGCCAAGTTCACTATGTACACAGCACTGCTCTCTCTTCCCCCATCATCACACAAACAACATATCTACTTTTTCATTCTTAAACCTGCTGCCCCTTCTGTATCAGCTAAAATTTTCTGCTCGATGGTTGGTGTCATACTGATCTTTATACAATTTCATTATGTGGTCATGGTAATCACCCACAACTGAAAGGAAATGGATGGCATAACTAGAGGCTTGAGCAGGGGTGTTCACAACCTTAGGATTTCAAAAGCACCAACTTTAATTGAATAACAGGGTAAAATATTAGGCACCCCCACACCATCCTGTTGATTTCATCCAACTAAACAAGAATGTGGGATTTACAGAATTACAAACTAGTAAAGAGACCTAGATCCACTCAAGACTAGTTCAAGAAAGGAAATGGGTGGAAGTCTAAGGTGAAGGAGTGGTAAAAGGAAGAGAGGATATGGATGAAGAATTAATTTAACTCTTATTTCTCTCAAGTTATATCTCAAAGTACTATTTCTTATATATATGCAGTGTGGGCAAAAAGTATCCAATCCCCCTGGACAATTTCATTTTCACAAGCTATTTTGTCAATTTTTTCTGTGACGGTGCACTATCCATGCATGAAGGTTGTTGTTTGGTAGATTGTTATTGCAAGTGGAAGTTTATCCTCTAGAATAGCTAAATACTGCACATCATTCATTGTCATAGCTTTAAGAAGGAAATATAGGTTGCCATACCCATAAGTGAAACAATCACAAACCATCACATTTGGCCGGAGCCAATACACTAAGGAGCTTTTTGGTAGCAACTCTGAAGAACAAAAAGTTGGCTCCTGACTAAATAAAACCACCTTCCAGTCATCAAGTACAAGGAAAGCATTTTTTCCCCAAATAATGTGGTGGGTTTTATGCATTTTTCATTTGCGGCAGGACAAGATGATAATCAAACTTCTTTCCGTAGCCATTTGCAAATAGTCATTCAGAATACCAGATAACAAATAATTATAATTATTCATTAAATTTGATATCTTTTGTAGTTATTGTTGGCTTTTTCAATACTCATTTTTTTTTTTTGCAAATTTGCTTTCTTTGGTCTGTCAGATAATTTCTAATAGGGACCAGTGTGTTTAACTAGCCAATGTTATTGATGCGACTTATGCTTCGGCATAAGTCACTGTACATGACAGCCTTCTACTAGGCTATATTAAGAAACACAAAACAAGAAAACAAATAACAACACTAAAAACGACAGGGGCTAAAAAAATAACAAGAAAACAAAGCAAGAAAGAGGCGCACTCCAGGGTTGGGACAGAGAAATGAGTAATTTCCTGAAATGTGGATCACTGCATCAGCACCCAGAACCATTGGGGCAGGCTCTTGGGTGTCAGCAGCCCAGAAAATATTTGAATGGGAAAGTGATCACTACCAGAGGTCATCAACCTACAGTTCCTACATGTCCAGGAACCCAGCAGAAGATAATCTCGACATCTGCCCGGCTCAGCATAACCGTGGTGTCACGGATATCGCGAACCAGGGGATGCGGAGATTCCAATGCCCCGAGAGCACTCAGGGCGCTTTGTGAGTCGCTATGGATCACAATCCGGTCTCCGAACCAGGTACGTCGCGTAATCTCCCGTACCAAGTGGTGTATTGCCACCAGCTCGGCCGTGAAGACCGTGAAGACAGACGCAGCACCTGGCAGAGCCCCGCTGACTTCAAACAGAGGGGATACAGCGTGGAAGCTGACCCCCTCTTGGGACTTGGAGCCATCCGTATACATTGGCACGGTTCCAGCGTGACACGAGGTGTGCTCCAAAAAGGTCAAACGCAATACTTCCGAAGCCGTACAAGCTTTGGGAGCAGAGGCGTGGCGACAAATAAACAAATGTGGTACCTTCCAGGGTGGCGTCCTGGGCAGAACCAGGGGCGCCACAAGCCCGAGAGCTATATCTAGCTCTCAAAGGAGTTTCCTGGCCCTAAACCCAAAGGGCTTAGGGTATGACTGGCGTCTCTCGGCGGAATAGGCACCATCGAGATCAGCTGCGGATGCAGTGAGAGCTGTTGGCGACTGAGGGAGGCGCCGGGCTCGAGCATACAGGCAAGTGATGCACTGCACGTGGCGCAGAGCGAGTGGCATCTCCCCAGCATACACCAACAGGCTCTCAATGGGGAAAGTGTGGAAGGCACCGGTCGCAAGGCGAAGGCCGGTCTGGTGGATCGAATCCACCTTCCACAATAAACGCTCTGCTGCGGATGCATAAAACTCGCATCCGTAGTCGAGCTTCGAATGAACAAAGGGTCGATAAAAAAGTAGGGCAGTAGCCCTATCAGCACTGAACGTCACAGAATGGAGAATGTCCATGGCGCGGGTACAAGAGACCCTAAGGCTGAGAATATGAGCCTCCCAGGTGAGGCGTCGGTCGAATACAAGACCAAGGAAACGGTGCGATTCCACCACATCCATGCGCACCCCATTAAGAAACAAATCTGGGTCGGGGTGAAGCCGTGGATGGCGACAGAAGTGCACCACCTTAGTCTTGGCCAAAGAAAAACGAAACCTGTGCGCTTCGGCATAGTGAGAGACGTGGTTCAATGCCTGTTGGAGTCGACGCTCCAGAGTTGGCATCTGGGCCACGCCAAAAGAGATTGAAAGGTCATCCACGCAGAGCGTAGCGAGACCATCTTTCGGCAGCACCGAGGTGATGCCATTGATGCTCAGGGCAAAGAGTGCGACACTGAGGACACTTTCCTGCGGGACACCCTCTTCCTGCTCCTTTGGGCCGGAGAGGGCTCCCTCCACCTGTACGCGGAATCAACGATCCCGCAAAAATTCAGATATAAACATTGGGAGGCGTTCGCTCGCCCCCATGATACCGTATTGCCATGAGGTATCATAGGCCTTCTCCAGATCAAAAAACAGTGGCGTAGTGCTGTCTACAAAGGAAAGCCTCGCAGATGGCATTTTCTAGTTGGAGCAGAGCATCCGACGTAGAGTGGAACTTGCGGAAGCCACACTGTGCAGAAGACAGATGGCCTCCGCTGTCCAGGAAAAAGGCTAATCTAACATTTACCAATTTCTCCATCAACTTGCACACGCAAGAGGTTAGAGAGATTGGGCAGAAACCGGTCGGAGTAGAGTGATCTCTCCCCGGTTTGCGAAAGGTGAGCACAGTAGCGATTCGCCAGGAGTCTAGGAGAAGACCCTCCACCCAGATCCTGTTGAACAAATCTAACAGAAATGCCATGCCTCGCTCACCCAGGTGTCGGATGATTAACATTCCATATAAGGAGATAAGGACTAAAAATAATGACCCAAAATGGATGACATAAAATTAAGCATTATATTGGCATTAAAAAGGGCATTTATAGGAAAATAAAAAATGGAGAGGATCACTTAAGGCAGAGATATAATGAACTAGCAAGAGATGTTAAAAAGTTAATTAGAGTAGCAAGGAGAAATTATGAAATTAAAGTGGCAAATAGGGCAAAGGAAGATCCTAAAAGTTTTTATCAATTATACAAAACTAAAGTTAGAGATAAAATAGGCCCACTTATAGATTCCAATGGAGAATTAGTGAGTGATAGGGACTTAATGGCTGGAGGATACTCTAAATATACCCGAGGTGTCAATGATCTTTCGGGGTAATGATGAAGAGAAATTAAAGGATATCTTGATCACAAAGGAGATAGTGACAAAGGAAATTGATAAAATCAAAAGTAGTAAAGCACCCGGTCCTGGTGAGGTCTTTCCTAGAATTTTGAAAGAATGTAAGGATGTGTTAAGTGAGCCCCTAGCATGCATCTTTAGAAAATCATTGGAGAGTGGCATTGTGCCAGTGGCATGGAAGAAAGCTAATGTGATACCTATATTTAAGAAAGGGGATAAAACAAATATGTCTAATTACAGACCAGTAAGTTTGACATCAGTGGTAGGGAAAATGATGGAATCTATTATAGCAAGGAATATTAGAGATCACTTGGATAAGCATAAGTTGATAAAAGAATCACAGCATGGCTTTAGTAAGGGTAAATCCTGTCTGACTAATTTGCTGTCTTTTTATAGTAAGGTGTATGAAGCAGCAGATAATGATGAAAACTATGATATTTTATACTTTTGATCGAGTGCCACACTTACTGCTTCTGAGCAAAGTTAAAGCACACAGGATCGATGGCAGTATATTTAGGTGGATTCAGTAATGGCTTGGTGACAGACAGCAAAGAGTTAGTATAGATGGAGTTAAATCTGAGTGGGGGTGTGTTAGCAGTGGAGTTCCGCAAGGATCTGTTTTGGGTCCCTTGCTATTCTTAATTTATATTAATGATCTTGACATGGGTATAAGTAGTGACCTGAGTAAATTTGCTGATGATACTAAGCTAGGTAGGGCCATTAGGGCTGATTCTGATGCTGTTGTAATGCAGGAGGAATTGACCATTCTGTCCAATTGGGCCGAGAAATGGCAAATGAAGTTTAACATAGACAAATGTAGTGTACTTAGTATAGGTAGGAATAATCCATTGAAGTTATAAATTAAATGGCAGAATTTTAGGGAGGACCGATTGTGAGAGGAACTTGGGTATTTTGGTAAGTTCAGACCTTCGTCCTAGAAAGCAATGCCTAAATGCTAAGAATAAAGCTAATAGGATATTGGGATTCATTAGGAGGAGTGTAAGCAATAAGAGTGCTGAAGTCATTCTAAAACTGTATCTGGCGCTAGTTAGGCCTCATCTAGACTATGCAGTACAATTTTGGTCACCATATTATAAGAAGGATATTGATTTGCTTGAGTCTGTGCAGAGAAGGATGACAAAGATGATTGGTGGGCTAAGGAACTTACCTTATGGTGAAAGGTTCAGAAAACTAAATCTACATACATTGGAAACGAGAAGAGTCAGAGGGGAATTGATTGAAGTCTTCAAATGGGTACAAGGATATAATAAAGGGGATCTGGGTAAGGTTCTTATACTTAGTGAACATGACAGGAGACGTAGCAATGGGTTTAAGCTTGATAAGTTTAGGTTTAGGAAGGAGATTGGGAGGAATTGGTTTACAAATCGTGTGGTAGATGAATGGAATAGGCTCACTAGACATGTGATAGAAGCCTCCTCTCTGGGTAGTTTTAAGAATAGATTAGATAAATATATATGTCGTAAAATGACCCTTGGTTTTGATCACTATACTTTTTGACACCCTTTTAGTATCGGTATGCTTTAAGGGGCGTGCGTTACTTCTATGATGAAGTAGGCTTTGTTCTAAGAGTGCTATTTTAGTGGTTTAGTTCTTAAGGAAGAGCAATTTTTAAACACATAAGGATAAGAGGAAACACCAGAATCTACCAAAATAAACATGTATTTTAAATTAAAAACTTAAATATTACACACCAACAGTAAACACATTTCTATCTTTGGCCTCAAAGATCTTTCAATGACAAAACATAAACAAATAGGCTTCCCGTAAACATACCAATTGCCGATTAGTATTTTTTTTTATCGCGACTCTATTTGATTAGCGTTAAACATTAAATTAACGTACTCTCGTCTACAAACACATATGACCTAGGTTCAAGAACAAGGGTTTCTACTCTCCTTTAAAACGTGGGACGTACTAAACTTCTACTATCGCAATAGAGATATAAATGTTATTGTTAACTTACAGGTAGGTATTAGGGATTGCCGGATGTCGCTGGAGGACTTATCTCTCGCTTTGAAGTGTTGTGGCCGCTGCTTGAATTTTCGTCGCCTGTGACGGGGGCTGATTCTTCCACGTAATTAAAGAACGGGAGCTCATTGGGGCTGGGTTCTTCTCCTCTCACTCTTACGGAGCTTGAGATGTGAGAGTCGCTCGAGGATGAACGGCTTTGCTTTTCTTCAGTCGGACTTCTTTGCAGACTGAAAAGGCTTCTTCGGTATGGCACCGATATAAAACTTGACTATTTAGGTTAATATGGCCCTGAAAGGGGGGATTGATTTTCTCAATCTGATCCTATCGTTTCTCACGGAAATAGTCTAATATGGCTGAAGGATCGATCTTCACGAACTAACCCTTCTTCTGGCTGAAAGATCGATCTTCACGAACTAATCTTTCTTCTGGCGAATCGACTTCTGATAATCTTCTTGTCTGGCCAATGGATCGATCTTCACGAACTAATCCTCCTCTGGCGTATCGACTTCTGATAATCCACTACTCTTTCTTTGCGGGGCTTATTTATAGGCGGATTGCCGCCCCATCTAAAGGGGGAAGTGACCAGACCACAGAGGCAAAAGAGGGGGGGAGCGAATGGTGAGTTAGCATCTGGGGAGTGCGAGAATTCCTGAGGTGGCACAGGGGTGCCCAAGTCAGCTCGCAACCGCACCGCTACTTGGCGTGCCTTCTGACTCGCACCGCTTTTTTTTCCATAACCACGGGTTTATGGGTCTCGTAGGTAATTCGATTGTTAGAGCGTCGTTTAAGGACCTTAGGTGGTCGCCTTCAAACAGATGTTAGCTCCAACTGCCCAGAGCGGCGGGAAGATCACACATGGTAAGCATTTTCGCCGGCTACCTTTACCACGCTTCTCCTCATAAGGGAGGGGGGCTTTAATGTACCTATACTCCTCCAGGATGCTTAATGTAGCCATTTCTCCACAATATATATGAAGCTGCTAGATGGGACTGACTTTTTTTTTATGTACATATGTATATATTTTTCTAAGGAGTGGGGAGATTATATTTTGCAGTTGCATGAATGGACATAATCCTCTGGATGCATTTTATGTAAATTGTAGATTAGATCTGAAGAACTCCTCTAAAGGGTGACAATGTTGATGACTTTTCTCTGGTAAGAAATCTCTCGTGTGTTGACTGGAACAGGAGCTGCCAAGTCAAGTGCAGGCCATGAATGGTCTTTTGCAGTCTCCTTCTTTTCTTATGTTCTTATGTATGGGTGGGGATGAAGCAGGTTGTTAAAAACCAGCCACCCCAGACCGGAGCTCAGGGGTTAGGGAACATTGTCCCCTCCCCCCTCAGCCCCGATCCGGGACGTTTGGCTGAGAAGAAGGTCAGCATCTACCCTGTGAAATTAGAGGCTGACCAGAGAAAGTTGTGGGAGAGGTTGTATGAAAAGCAAGGAAACAAGTGTTTTGAAGGAAGGAGAAGAGGCTAAGCTGGGGTTGTACGGGGTGCTGAGTCCCGTCATCACGGCAGCCAGGATGGCAAATCGCCGCGCGGAAGAAAGGGGGGGAGGGCACGTACAGTGACTTCCTATAGGCTCAATATGAGAACCAGCAGGTCTTTAGAGGAAAGATGCCAACGGGGCCTGTCTTCTCTCCTCCCCTTAAGGGGGTTGGCCTTACCATGCTATTCTTATGGGCCACCTGCCTTGCTTGGCAGTCCCTTTAGAAAGTAAATAAAAGGGGGACTATGGCTGGAGAAAGGAAAGTAGCCCAAGGGTGGCTCCAGAGAAGGGGGTGAAGGGGAATCTCCTATACCCATAAGCAAAGGAGAGG
Organism: Ceratothoa steindachneri; assembly: GCA_963969495.1. NCBI lineage: Eukaryota > Metazoa > Arthropoda > Malacostraca > Isopoda > Cymothoidae > Ceratothoa > Ceratothoa steindachneri. The sequence continues at coordinate 148,446,583 of OZ018320.1, read as the reverse complement.
AGCAACCCTCCTCTCCAGTTGAAGAGTTTTGGAGGGTATCCAGCAAAAGCACAAAGGAGGGGACCTCCATTTTTTTTCAGTGGTGCTGCCGAAAGGTGGCTCTGTCGAAGGTACAGGCACAGGTAAAGGTACAGGTAAAGGGGAATTCTTTTTTGCTAAGTTTCATATATGGGAATGGGGACCCTATTATTAACACAGAAAGCAAATGCTCATCACCCCACACAAGGTATGAATGCGGGTCTGGCATAACCAGCCGTCTCCATTTGGAGCCACTCCTCCTGCCTAGTGACCTGGCAGCCCATCAGCATGGTGGCTCCACCTTGGGCACGGTGTAAAAATTGATACGAGGTAGAAGGGAGAATGAAGGGGGATGTGAGAAAGGTGTGGGTGGGGATGAAGTAGGTTGTTAAAAAAAACTCCAGACCAGAGCCTAAGAGTGAAGGGATGTTGTCCCCTTCCCCCCCCCCCTCAGCCATGAGCCGGGATAGTTGGGTGAAAGGAAGCTAGTCAGCGTCTACCCTGTGAAATTAGAAGCCAACCGGAGAAAGTTGTTGGGAAGTAAGGAAGTAGGGTGAAAACACAGGCTGTCAGAGAGGAGAAAAAGCTAAGCTGGGTCCAGACGGGGCGCTGAGGCCAATCAGCACGACGACCAGGGAAGCAAATCACAGCACCCCTTACAGGGGTGTGAAACCTATATATTAACAGTACTTTAAGCTATATTTAACTACCTAGCTATCTGTCTGTGATTTCCTTGATTTGTGTAAAGCAAAAACACAACCTCAGCAATTGCTATTTTGATTTTTTTAGCGGGTTATATTTTTTGGTTTATACCACTTATTGTCGTCAAGAAGGCAGAAATTGATGAAAATGCAAAAACTTGGTACATATCCACTCATAAAGACTTGCTGAATACTGAAAATGTGAGCCTTGGAAATCTCTCAAATAGCCCAGACACCTGCACATTACCCAACGTTGCTATGTATAATAAAAACTAAATTGTTCCGCTGAATATAGAGGGGGAAAATTTGTATTTTCCAGAGTGATCAGATACATTTCAGAGGCACTGTATTTACTCTAATACTTTCATGATGAACTCTCAATAGATACAAAGTTCAATTGTAGTTTTGAGCAAAGAAAGTTTATTAAATCCTTGGATTTATTTATGGGCTAGTAGGTCCACAAATCCACAAATTTTACTACCCCAGTAACAAGTCAGTACAAATACGACTATAAACAGTCAAAAGGATAAACTTTAATCCCTTTTAGAAAATTTCACTTGGATTGAGTTGTTAGAAGGAAGAACAAGGGGTCATGATGGGTAGTAAAATTTTGGAAATAGTTTACCCAAATATGGATATGATTTAACATGGATAGTTTAGTCTTAAATTTTATATTTAGTATGTTAGCCTTGGGTAAACATTTGCACAGGTATAAATTTAGAATATAATTTGGATGAATATATTCAGGCATCAAGAAAGTTCATGGTGCTTTGAAAAATTAAGATGTATTTTTAAATAAATTTAAGTATATAGTTACCATTTTGTTCTACAACCTTTCCCATTTTATTAGTTTCAACTTCCCTTCCCCCTCTAAGTAATTTTGGTGCTAACTGCCCAAAATAAGAATTGCTATGCAAAAATACTTTAGCTAATACCACCAACTTACCTAATGAGCGATAAATGAGGACTAGGCTAGCCTATTAACTAGGTTACAACTTATTAAACAATAGTGATAACCTAACCTTATTCTCCTTTTTTTGCGCATTATGAGGTGTTATTGTGAGTTAAAAAATTTTGCATAGCAATTCTTATTTTTTCTAACCAATAAAGGGGGTATATCTAACCAAATGGTTGCTATATAATTGTTTAAATTTATTATATTTAAAAAAAAATCTAAAGTGGCACAAACTTTGGGAATGGCTTAATAGTATTGGGTTTAACAATAAACTTCTGGCAGATAGTGAGGATTTGGCAGTTCACCTTAATGGGAGAACTAGTTTGTTTTTATAGTCTAGAGTGAAATCCATTTGGCCTTGGAACAAAGGAAATAGAAAAGGAATAAAAATTGGTACATGAATTAGCATGAGAAAATGGTTTGAATCAAAAGTGATCAGGATAGGATACAGTGTCAAGAGGAATTAAAAATAACTTTCATATGACCTAGAGTCATTCATGTTTTACCAGTACAGGAGCAGGGAATAGAACTGCATGACAAGATACCATAAGTTGGTGTAGGCCAATTTCTATCCTTTAAAAAAATGTCTGAAAATTAGAAAACTTACGGCTTATCATCTTTATAACCAGCCACAACACATTCCAACCATAGGGGGTCAAATTTGGTCCGGCGATTGTAAAGAACTCTGGTCAGCCAACAATGCAAAGCAGCAGCATCCAGTACCTTTGTGTCTTTTCTGCACTCATCATCACGCCTGGATGAAGAGGAAACTTGGGTAATGCAATTCAAATGTGAAATTGATGAAACAAAGTGACTATACAAAGCATTATATCTGCTGGAGACAGTTCTCTCCCCTGCTTCACAAACTGCACTGGTTGCCCATTCTAATGTCCTTCTTACATATAAGACCTTAAATGCTCTATTTCCCTCATACCTGAACTCACTAACCCCCGAGAACCCTTGGCTGATAAAGGGGTCTACCCGAACACAGCCATCAAGGGCATAAGCTGCCCAAATTAATATTTAACCCATTCTTAGGCTATACTAAAACAAAGCAGAAAAATGCAAAACAATAACAAAAGGCAAAACCAAACAAAGATTTTAAAAAATTAAAATAAAATATACATGCAGACCTGTCCCCTCCCGCATCAAGCATACAGCACCCACAAAGCTGAATACAAGGGTGGCCCCGCTCATCTAAGAACTCAACTAGTCCATAGAGAGGAGTGAACAAATCCACCCCAAGTACAAGGGAAAAGCCTAATTTTTTTTGCTATATATAGGCCAAAAAGTTAAGGCAATACTCTGGGTGCTGTATAAGCTTTGGGAACAGAGGCATGGTGACAAAGCATTCAGATATACTGTAGTACCCTACCCGACCCTGTGCAGAACCCAGGGTCGGCAAAACAAACAAAATTTTGGAAAAGCCCAATAAAACCTGGGTTTAATTCTGGGTTTTTTCAAAAAACAAACACTACACGCATTAGAATAACATAGAAAAAGAATAGCCATCTCTATTTTAATAATAATAATAATTAATTAGTTTAATAATTATATTATAGTAAGAACAGATCATTGTAGGTACCCATGATAGTCATAACCTGTAGAAGAAGAGATGAATTATGAGTCAGTATCAGAGAAATAACCTTAATTTGATACATATTTGTTGAAATTATAAACATAAATATGGATTTTGAATAAAATAATGATAAGTAGCATTCATTTCTTGAAAAAAAAAGTGTAATTTGGAAAAAAAGGGGTTAATCAAACCCAGGTTTTTTTTATTTGCAAATCCTGGGCACTGGGACAAGACCCCCTAAGGCTGCGAATATGAGCCTCCCAGGTAAGGCATCGGTCAAATACAAAGAAAGGCAAAGGATAACCAGAGGGGTTACTCATGTGAGAGCTACATTAAGCTCTTGAAGGGGTTGCCTTGTTCTAAATCCAAAGGCTTAGGGCATGATTGGTGTCTCATGATGTCATAAGCACTGTTGTGATGGGCCTTCAGTAAGATTTGTAGAGTGCAGTGAGAAGAACTTACAGCAATACCAAGGTGATACTGTTGATGCTCAAGGCGGAGAGAATGAGAATACTTGCCTAAGATATGCCTCTTCCTGCTCTATTGGACTTGAGAGAGCTCCCACCACCTGGGTGGAGAATCAACAATCTCGCAGAAACGCATACAAATTGAAAATTGGTAGGCATTCCCTTTCTCTTAAAGTGTGGAAGGTCTTCATGATATTATACTATGGTGGTGCTGTCCATGAAGAACTTGTGAAAGCTGTACTGTGCACGGAAGAGGAGGCTGCCTCTCTAGAGGAAATTAGCTAACCTAACATTAACTTGCACGTGCAGGAAGCTAGAGAGAATGGGTGGAAACCAGCCACGGTAAAGTGATCTCACCCAGGCTTGTGAAAAGCAAGCACAGTAGTCATGAACCAGGAATCTGGAAGGATATCTTCAGTCTAGAATTGGTTGAACCAAATTAACAAAAAGACCATGCCTTGCTCACTCAGGTGTCAAAGCATGGTATAAGGGATATTCTCCAGACAATGGGTGGTATCTGTGCCTGATGACAGAGTGGAAATATCACATGTATATAGCTTAAGGGTTGTCCACTTCTGGAAATGAATTCCATTTAGAAGCATTAAGTGAACCTCTGATGTGCTTTGTCACAAAAGATCCTACCAGAGATGCAGAGTGAGATTGCACCCCAATCCTCCTGTAAGAAATGACCCTGAGCCACTTTGACACATACACACACACACCTCTCTGCAAGAGGTTTCATCCTATTAAATGAGAATATCTATGTCTGCCATGAAGAGTGGCAGGCATGCTTCAAAACAGACCATAAACTAGCCTTTGGTTGCAGAAATTCCCCCACCATGAAATCTCTTGAGCAGTCTTGCTTCATCTGCTAATCTGTTATATGCTGCTGATATTACATGTTTTGGCAAATTTTATATTTTGTTCCTTTTTGTTGATTGCTCGGGGCAGATATAACCTTGTTATTTATTCTCCTTCATTTCACTGTTATATTCATATTGATATGCAAATGAAAACTTTACAACTCTGAATTTATCTAATTTTTGAAAATTCCCAATGGATCTGAAAACTTTTAGCAGTGGGTGGACTACGATGACCTGATTACAAACTTTTAACAGTGGCTGGACTACGATGACCTGATTAGAAACTTTTAGCAGTGGCTGGACTACAATGACCTGATTACAAACTTTTAACAGTAGCTGGACTACAATGACCTGATTACAAACTTTTAGCAGTGGCTGGACTACGATGACCTGATTACAAACTTTTAACAGTGGCTGGACTATGACCTCCTGATGCATTTGGAGGTTAAGAGAAAAATCCCTATTTGATCATAAAATTACACAATGTGATCATTTACACATACTTGACCTGCTGGAATGGCAAGTTTATCTTGGGGCTTTAAACCATAAATGATGATACTGACGTAGTCACCTTATATGTGCACTACATCCTGAGTAAACAACACACCACACACCTGTACCTAATCCCTGCCCCTAGATGGCAAGCTTTCACTCTTCCCAGCGGGTAGGGATGCAGCAAGGTTATGGTAAGAAGATGAAAGTGTGCAGGGACACCAGAACCTCTTTTGGATATTAAGAGCAAAGGTCAGAAGGGTGTGGACAATGGTATATAATAAATAGATGTAGAGAAATAGGGGGAGGGGGCACCAAGGAGTAAGGTGTGTGATCACCTATTATTTCATACCCCCAGCACTGAGTTTGCCTGGGAGAATGTGCAATCCCTCCAGGTACCATGTGTAGTGAACTAAGTGGGGGGGGTTTGGGGGGGGGGGGTTAGACGGGATAGTTGTAAACAAAAGGGGCCCCATCATAGAGTGCAAGTCAACTTAGTGATGGGGCCTTACCTATTTGTACTCAGGCAGGAAGGATGTGCAGCTTCTCCAGGTACTGTGTGACCACAAGGGTGGGTGGGGGATGGTTTCCTTAAGACAAACAACTTAAGGGGAGTGCCAAAGGCAATTACATTGATCTTTTCTTGGATTAATACAATCTACTCCTGCGTTAGGAAGGGGGGAAGGGCTTTTTAAAATCAAGAGGCCAATAATCCTCAGATTCAATCCATGGCCAACAGGGAATCCAGAAAATGCCTTTATCAATACAACTATATACTCATGTCTAAAAAAATTTAAAAGTAAAAGCATACAAATCCTAACTATAAAAGGTCAAACTATATTTATACAAAAGCTAAGTTTATTGATCAATTATCCATTTCTTTTTAAATCTTGAAAAATCCCTGTTGTCTACACTTGATGGTCCAAGTTTATTCTAATAATTAATATGCTAACAAATTTGTCTTTACTACCGATCACTTTATGCCTTCCCAGTATCTGTATTCAATCTACTCTTTTTAAGCTTCATTGGATGTCCTCTAGTAGTACATGCATGATTTAGGTTAAAAAGTTGCTCAAAATCTACTGTGTGCTAATACAGCCACTGTACCATTTTCATAAGCATTTATAAAAAATGAATAATTTCTAAGCGCAGTGCACTGGAAGCCTATAAATATCAGGGAAAACTTACACTTTCTGTTCAATTACATCCTTAATGAGTTGGTAATCTGCTATATCACCTCCACAAGCAATAACAGCCTTGTCTGTTGCTTTAAATAACCTCTCAATGTTCATGAAACGAGCAAGAGAACCATAAGACCCTTTGGTATCGGCAGCAACCATGACTCCACCATTATATATAAGACCCACAACAGAAGTCCCTGAAGTTGATGGGTACCTGAAAACAATCATAAAAAACTTTTAATTTTGAAGATACCAGATATTTTTTTTTAATTCAGATAAAAACAAAGCGATTATATTCACTCACTACATAGCATACCTCAGTGATTCCTAAACCTTTTACCATTGTGCCCCATTAATAGTTGGCCCTTGCCTCCAATTCTTTTTGGGCATACCAGAATCAGCTTATCCAGGCTCAGGTCTGGCCACTATTTATCTTGAAAATACCCCAAACACCTAAAACAAACTGTCCAAGGTGCAACCACAACACTGCACAAACTTTGACCTATTAGACAAATATACGTTTCACCAATTAGAGACTTGTGTGTCAGCCCAGCCAGTCGAAGCTTTACTGCGAGATGCAGGCTAACCATGATACAAGCCAAAGGAACAAAAACTAGTTGTGAGGCTGCCTTAGACAAGTGGAAATAAACTTTTAGTAAGGTTAAAGGACATTAACATGGTGAATTACTGGCGAGTTCAAATTTGAGTCAACTTTGGGGCAGATTCCTTTATTCCATTAATCTAAATAAAAAAGTTTTATAAATTGGCACATTTTAAATTCAAAATGGCATTAACCCTTAACCGGCAGGTCTGGGTTGCATCAGAGCTTGTGCTATACGGGAAAAACGAGTAATTTTGATTTTTCACAGGTCATTTATCATTTAAAATATTTTATTTAAGTAAATTATGCAATGTAAACTATATTATATTATTCTAAATGTTAGAAAAAAATTGTAAAAAGGATTATGAAAAAAATATAAACTATCTCTTTCAAATATAACTTTCTACGCTTTGGAAAATTTGACGACGTTGAAGCTTTGGACTACATCTTTATACTGGACTGAAAAATGATGCATAAATTAAGCTCAGTGATTCTGTCAACTCTTTCACTCAAGGAGTTGCCAATTAGTAATAAAACAACGGGATATCAATTGACTATGCTCGTATGGCAGGAAACTCTTTGAATCATCAATTGATGTTACCCGCCATTCTCTAAGGGAACAACAGTTGACAATGTCCACCAGTTAAGGGTTAAGATTATTAATGAGAATAAAAAAAATACATATGAAATCTTCAAGTTGCCAAAAATAGGACAATAGAGCATAAATGGGTTAATTAAATACAAAGTCCTACCTGAAAGCCTTAGTGGTTGAAGGGCATTAAAGAGCGAGTTAGAAATGGCAAAAGTAAGAATGTGTGGAAGGTACATACTTTAGTAAATGAAACAATCAAAAACTTGGAGGACAAACGACTCTCCTGAAGCTGAGCTGCATCAGGGAAGGGCAACCTAACCCAAGCATGGAAGAACAACAAGTTTAAAATCCCTGTGCTTAAATTAACAAGATCCTCTCTGCATAACAAGACTAGACCTCATCTCTGGTGCAAAAGTTATTTATCACCATCTACCACTTACCCATTGCATATTGCTGTCAGGGAAACAAAACTTTCAGGGGCATGGCTTCCAAGGCAAGGTCACCCTTTACAACATGCAATGGAAGAGAGTAATCATTCCCCCACACATTTGGAAAATACAGGTCAAAAAGCCTGAAGCAAACATATGAAGGGGAGGGAGGAGGGGCAAGACTGTGGAAAATAAATATGGAACCACAAATAAACTTTAATAATTTGTAAGGATTTAATGCGACAAAAATACATTAAAATAAAACTTTGTTTTTTATTTTATGTCTACAACCATCTCTGAGTCACATGAGCTTTGTGTGGTATCACAAAGAATCACATCAGGATTTTTTTTTTTAAAGATTAGAATGATAAGTCCAAAGGCACCAGGAAAATCCTTGTTGGGAGAGGTTCTGGCTAGTATTGTGTTTTGACACCAGTAGACAACCATGGTTCTGCATCAAGACTATATGGATAAGAGTGCAACACATAAGTGATACTAGTGCTCCATTGACAGTGTTCCATAAAAGAGGAGAGCGAGTATGTTATGCTGGAAGAGAAGTGATAAAAGTGTTGTGATTGTGCATGGTGATGCATGGAGCTACTTACCCCTGTGGGGAAGAGTATCAACATATCCACCCAATGGGTGATGAGCTTGTGATGGTGCTAAAAATTTTGCCTGGTTCCCTGGGATTCAACCCTGGCCTTGATGGTAGAAATCCAAAAGTGTATCCACTAGGCTAGTGGGATTGAACCCCAGCCTTGATGCTAGAAATCCAACAGCGTATCCACTAGGCTAGTAATAGATCACTTTATATCTATATTTTAGCATAAATCCCACAAAATCATTAACAGCCCCTCAAATTTACCTGATATAACTTTTATATACATTAAATAAACAAATTGCGGGACTTATAATGTGCACCTAATATTTTAAAAATATAATTCAATTCAGTAGATATTAAATATTTTATTGCCTATTTTTATTTTTAAAAAAGTGAACAAGATGTACAATGTGATCTCTGGGTTTCACCATTGTGGTTAAGAACCATTGGCTTAATTAAGGTCTAAAAAAAAGGTACAATTATGTCCCAAGCAATGGCGATGCTCTTAGAAGCTATAGAACCCATACTTACATCGTTCTTGTAACACAATCAGGTAGTTTGTCCACCTTTATTGTGGGGAAATCATAAAAGCCCCCTGGTGTTGGTCCTCCAGACCAAAGAGGAGCATCAAATTGTGTTGATGAGAACATTTAAAATTAGTTATTAAATATAATAAATATATATTTTCTTAAGATCAAAATTGATATCAAATCTTGAATCTGCAAAAGATAAAATGTATTATTTTTATTAGAGAAAAAATCAATCAGGACATCTTTCACAATTTTTTTTTAGTGAAGATATAAGAAATGAAAATATGTGGAAGATATATTACAGAACCTGCAGGCTTTGAAGACAGGAAGAGATTGACACAGCCTAGGAGCATATACTTTTTGAAAAAGGTTGTCCTGTTTTCCTTCCCTCCTTCCGATACAATATTCTTTGAGCTGCTAAAAATTTCCTTTTTACAAAGGAAGATATTTGGAAAAAAGTTTGAAAGCCAATGATGGGATTTCTGCAAGTTTTTGGAAACAACTCACTAAAGAAAGTATTAAAATTAAAGGAAGATGCGTAAGCATACATTAGTGATGTACTGATTAAACATTTTGGCCGATGCCAGTGCCGAGCTTTGGTATAAAGCTCAACTATTATAGTTAGTTATAATGCTCTTAGGACTGTTGAGGCTTTAAGACTATAAGGCTAATCACCTCACTTTGCAATATGATTTCCAACCTTGCCTGCCTATCAAGGTGCAGAAAGTATCGACCAAATGATGCTCATTTAGGTTGGTCAAGCTCATTAGCAGAAAATCATTAGAAATGATTGTTCTTTGCATGCTATATATAACATAAAAAAAATCTTTTCTACTGCTTAATGATTTTTTTTTTTAAGAGCTCATCTGGTGACTGCCTACTTGGGCATTAGTCACTGTATTAAAAACCTGCCTAGTGCTAGGCTACTTTAAAATCAGATTCAAAAACCCAACACTAAAATTTTTTAAAAAGGGAAAAGGCAACGAGCAGGAAACAAGCTCACATCAGGAAAGGTCCCCACCGGTGCAGGAATGTGACACCTATAAGGTAAAAAACAAACAAAAAAACTAGTTAAATAAAGGGGAGAAGGCTGGACTCCCCCCAAAAGTCTACAAGTCCACCAGTCAATGTGCATGCACTCATCCAGAATATAAGGGAAAGGTAGTAGCGATCCCAACCATCCCGGTACTGGGACAGGTAATGTACACAAATATCGCCCAGACTGGGCCGAACAGTCTGGGGAACAACGCAGTCTTCACAGTAGGGCGCTGGTGAGTGCTCCATCAAATGGCGGTGAATCCCACAAGTGTGCGTAATTCGGAGATGACAGAAAGCAACCTGAAGCTTTTGCGGCATTCGGGGGTAGGTCCATGGTAACAGTCGTGGCGCAATGGCATGCACTTTAATTTCGCTTCAAGCGTCTCCTATCTTCTTTACCAAGCAGCCTGAAGAGCTGTCCATATTCCTACTATGTAGTCGGTGTGAGGAAGAGTGAAACGCTGGTCCAGTCGCAGAGTCCTTGCGGATTCTTAGGCGCCCTCATTCCCCACAATTCCTACATGTCCAGGAAACCAGCAGAAGATAATCTCGACATCAGCTCGACAAAACTGTGGCATCATGAATATCGCGAACCAGGGGATGTGGAGATTCCAATGCCCCAAGAGCAATTAGGGCACTTTGTGAGTCGCTATAGATCACAATCCGGTCTCCGAACCGGGCACATCGCGTAATCTCCCATAGCGAGTGGTGTATTACCACCAGCTCAGCTGTGAAGACAGACACAGCGCAAGGCAGAGCCCCGCTGACTTCAAACAGAGGGGATACAGCGTGGAAGCCGACCCCTCTTGGGACTTGGAGCCATCCATATACACTGGCCCAGTTCCAGCGTGACACAAGGTATGCTCCAAAAAGGTTGAACGCAATACTCCCGGCGCTGTAGAAGCTTTGGGAGAAGAGGCATGGTGACAAATAGCAAAATATGGTACCCTCCAAGGTGGTATCCTAGGCATAACCAGTGTTGCCACCGGCTCGAGAGCTATACCTAGTTCTCAAAGGAGTTTCCAGGCCCTAAACTCAAAGGGCTTAGGGTGTGACTGGCGGCAGATGCTGTGAGAGCTGTTGATGACTGAGGGAAGCGCGGGGCTCACGCATACAGGCGAATAATGCACTGTACGCGGCGTAGAGCGAGTGGCATCTCCCCCAGCATCAAATAGTAGGCTCTCAATGGGGGAAGTGCGGAAGTCACTGGTCGCCAGCCGAAGGCTGGTGTGGTGGATCGAGTCCACCTTCCGCAATACACACTCGGCTGCGGATTCATAAAACACACATCTATAGTTGAGCATCAAACGAACAAAGGATCGATAAAAAAGTAAGGCAGTAACTCTATCAACGCCCCAAGAGCTGAACATCACGGAACAGAGAATATCCATAGCGCAGGTACAAGAAAGCCTAAGGCTGTGAATATGAGCTTCCCAGGTGATGTGTCGGTCAAATACAAGACCGAAGAAATGAGTCTGGTTCTGGGTGGAGCCGTGGATGGTGGCAGAAGTGCACAACCTTAGTCTTGGCCAAGGAAAACCAAAACCTGTGCGCTTCAATGCCTGTTGGAGTCAACACTCCAGAGTTGTCATTTGGGCCCTGCCAAAAGAGATCGAAGGGTCATCCACATAGTGTGTAGCGAGAACATCTTTCGGCAACACAGAGAAGATGCCATTGATGCTCAGGGCAAAGAGTGTGACGCTGAGGACACTTCCCTGCGGGACACCCTCTTCCTGCTCCTTTGGGCCAGGGATGGCTCCCCCCACCCGTATGCGGAATCGACGATCTCGCAAAAATTCAGATATAAACATTGGGAGGTGTCCCCTCACCTCCATTGTGTGGAGAGTCTCCATAATACTATAACGCCATGCGGTATCATAGGCCTTCTCCAGATCGAAAAACACTGTGGTGTAGTGCTGCCTATGAAGGAAGGCCTCGCAGAAGGCATTTTCCAGTCGGAGCAGAGCATCCAACGTGGAATGGAACTTGCGGAAGCCGCACTGTGCAGAAGACAGATGGCCTCCACTGTCCAGAAAAAAAGGTTAATCTAACATTTACCAATTTCTCCATCAACTTGCACAAGCAAGAGGTTAGAGAGATTGGGCAGAAACCAGCCAGAGTAGAGATCTCTCTCCGGTTTGCAAAAGGCGAGCACAGTAGCGATTCACAAAGAATCTAGGAGGAAACCCTCCACCCAGATCCTGTTGAACAAATTTAAGAGAAAGGCCATGCCTCATTCACCAAAGTGTCGAAGTGGAACGCAACTCACTCAGCGTAAACCTGTCATTGAAGGGTCCTCCACCTCTGCAGGTAAAGTTCAGTCGGTGGCCTTCCGTGACATCATGACGTGCATTGAATGCAGCATCCCAGCTAGAGAATGCAGAGAAAGCGGTCGCAAAGGATTCCGCCATGGACGCCGGGTCTGAGATTGCAGCCCCATTCTCCTGGAGAATGGGAGGGGGGGTCCTGCAAGAACTTGCCCCGAATCCTTTTGACTTGCTTCCACACCTCTGCTAGAGGGGTCTTCCTGTTAAGTGAAGACATATGCCTGCCATATGCGGTCATGCTTCGAAATATACCAGAACCTAGCCCGATGAAACCGTTTGGGTGGCGCATATAGCGCATGTGAGCATAACACGGCGATGAGGTTGCCAGAGAAAAACTCAATGGCCTCATCTACCGACCTAAACTACTCGACTGAGATAGAGAATTCAGTCATTTCCTGAAATGCAGGCCACCGCGCCTGCTCCAAGCACCACCGAGGTGGGCTCTCAGCCAGCAGTTGCCCTGAAAATGATATTTGAATGGGAAAGTGATCACTACCATGGAGGTCATCAACCACCCACCAATAAAAATCAGGCTGTGCATCCGAAGAGCACAAAGAAAGATCAAGGCAAGAAAATGAAGCGGTTCTCGGGCAGTGATGCGTAAACTCATCTACATTTACGACACCTATTTCAAGCAATACGATCAAATCAGCAAAGACGCGTCTCCTGGGATTTTTTTAGTAATCTCCCCAGAGAAGATGTGTGCTGTTCAGATCTCCAAGCAAGAGAAAGGGCCTCAGCCACTGTGTCACGACACGGCGGAAGTCCTGCGCGTCGAAGTCAGCTGATGGTGGAATGTTTGCAGAAATAATAGTATACCTACTATCTAGGTGAAGCTGCATAGCCACTGCCTGAAAAGAGGTATATAAAGTGAAAAGAAGAACGGAGACATCATGCCGGGTGTAAACCGTGCATCCCCCAGCCTGGCCCCCATCTCGTGGTGGTGGGGTCGCAAAACCCTTATACCCCGGGAGTGCAGGCAGGGGGCACGCGTCTAGCATGGTCTCCTGCAGAAAAATAGCTAACGGGACGAGATGAGCCTCCGCAGCTCCTCCCAGGTGGCCCGGAGTCCACAGCAATTCCATTGAAGGAATATGCCCTCCAGGTCTAGCCCAAAGGAGATGCGGGGGCCCTCTTCGAACAGAAGCCGTTTGAGGAGGACCTTGCATAGGGGCGGACTCGAGTTTGGGCTGGGTTGCCTCAAGGACCATGTCTATCTCAGGGCGGCCTCCAGTTGGCCATCCCTCCCCCCCAGGACATCACAGGTCCTATTGGCAGCAGCGTCATTAGTCATGTCTGGGGAGGCACAGGCCTTGACGCCCCACTAGGTTTAAAATTATAGCCAGCAGGTCTTTTGGAAGAAGTGACCGATAGGGCCTGGCTCCCCCCGCTCCTAATGGGTTTGCCCTATCGAGCAGCTTCAATGGGGAGCAGTCAGCTATGGGCTGCCTCCTGGCTTTCTTGGCAGTCCCCTTGGAAGAGGGAGGTACCTGAAAGCACCTCCAGAGAAGGGTGAGGGGGAGTCCCCTACACCCATGGGCGAAGGAGAGGAGTAAGCCCCCTCTCCGGTTGAAGAGTTATGCAAGGTCCCCTGGGAAACCACAGGGGGTAGGGAACCTCCATTTTCTCTGTGGAGGTGGATAAAAAAATGGCTTAGAATGACAAAAAATTATGGTAAATACTTTCAAACTAGCGGAAGAATAACATACAGCATTTTTAAGCATATGTAAAGACCTTAGCAATCCCACAGAATGAACGATCACTAATGTTTTCACCTCTTTCATATTGTTTTATCAGAACCTTATCAACCATCATAAGAACATTACACTTAGCTACATTCACTTTCCCTTTTTTGGGACCCATGGTTATTTTATGCACAGATCAATAATAAATCACAGAAATAAAAGCGGAAAGCCAAGGAAGTACACATGCTAAAACACATGCTTGAACTGAAACCAAATACAGTATCACTGATGCTATACAGCCTCCCATAGTGAAAAATATGCAAAAGGCAACTTTTTGCTAAAAATATCTTCATTTGACTGGTGATGATTGGAAAAAGGTTTTATTTAGTGATGAGTCCATTTTTTACCTTAGAATTTATCCAAAAAGGTTAGCAGGCTCATTGGCTCAAATAGTACGGAACCCAGATAACATGTATTGTAAAAGTTTTGTTATACTTGTTACAAGACTATCAACAAAGGACAAAATAGTTTTGATGCAATAGACATTTTTATTGGTGTAACATATAAATATGTTTAAATTGTAATATTAATCAATGTGACCACCGTTGGCATGGAGCATGTGCTACAAGCTAGATCTGAAGGCTGTGTCTATATTGTGGACAAAGTCCTTCCTGAAGCTGCATCACATGTGGTTACTAAATATGAAGACTCACTGGATAGACACTACAGGCATTCAAGACAAGGAAGAGAGACTGCATGCTGACACTATGGAAATCTCTGGTGCTACCAAGACTCTAGTATTGCTGCTAGCTCTGGTCCCCACACAAAGTGGGGGACATTGCAAAAATAAAAGCTGTGCAGAGAACCTTTACCAGCCATATTGAAGGTATGGAGTGTGTCTACTCACTTACATAACATAACATAATTACACGGATGACAAAAGCCACAAGGGCCTATCAAAGGTCATCCGCATCCGTCAAATCCCACCCACAAAAAGCACCATCACCAGGGGAAGACAAAATTAAAGTCCCCCACAATATAATATAACAGATGACAAAAGCCACAAGGGCCCATCATAGGTCATCCGAGTCAAATGGCCTCTTTTTTA
Organism: Ceratothoa steindachneri; assembly: GCA_963969495.1. NCBI lineage: Eukaryota > Metazoa > Arthropoda > Malacostraca > Isopoda > Cymothoidae > Ceratothoa > Ceratothoa steindachneri. The sequence continues at coordinate 148,431,417 of OZ018320.1, read as the reverse complement.
AGGCACCCAAACTCCCAGGAAAACTACATCCAGAGGATTGCGTCCAGAAACAAGGGTATCACCAATCAAGGCTTGTCAAGAACTAAATCATGCAGCTATAGATATATACAAACAATATTAATATATACAAAACTTAGGAACCATCACAACCTTCCCTCTCCATAAACTCATCCAACCTACTCTTAAATACATTTAAATTTGGACTACCTACTACACTTGGCGGCAATTTGTTCCAGAAGTCTACCACTCTATTGGTGAAAAAATATTTTCTTAAATCCAACCTACACCCTTGCTTTTTAATTTTCAAGTGGTGACCTCTAGTCCGATTTCCATCATCTAACTCAAAAAACTTGCTAACATCCAATTTATCTATCCCAGAAAATTTTTTAAAGAGCTCAATCATATTCCCTCTCACACACCTCCTTTCGAACGAGAACATATGTAATACCCTCAGTCTATCTATATATTCAAGGTGCCTCAGGGAAGGAATAATCTTTGTTGCCCTCCGTTGCACTGACTCAAGAAGGTTAATATCGTGTCTAAAATGTGGGGACCATGCCTGTATACAGTACTCTAGATGTGGCCTAACATAAGAGTTATAGAGTTTAAGAATAACCTCCTTACTTTTGTAACTGACATTTCTTGACATTTCTCTTAATGAAACCCAGCACTCTATTTGCCCTATTTCTTACTTCAATACACTGCTTAGAAAACCTTAATGACTTATCTATTACTACTCCTAGATCTTTCTCATCCTCTACTGAGCTCAGCCAATGCCCATCCATTTCATAGTTAAATTCTCTATTATCTTTTCCCATGTTAATAACTTTGCACTTATCAAGGTTGAAAGTCATTTGCCACTTATGTGCCCAGGATAACAATTTATTTAAATCCTCCTGCACTTTAAAATTATCATCAATATCTTTAACTACAGCTGCTAATTTGGTATCATCCGCAAAAATTGACACTTTATTATTAACTGCCTCCCCAAGATCGTTTATATAGATGACAAATAATAATGGACCGAGAACTGATCCCTGAGGAACCCAACTGATAACATCCCTCCACTCTGACTTTACACCATTTAGCACTACCCTTTGCTTCCTGTCTTTCAGCCACTCAGCTATCCAATTTGAAACACCCCTACATATCCCAATCATTTTTAATTTATGAACTAGTCTCCTATGTGGTACCTTATCAAATGTTTTACTAAAATCTAAGTAAATTATATCTACATTCTCTTCCTTATCTACTTGATCTGTTACAAACTCCAGAAAGTCTAGTAAATTAGTCAAACATGATCTACTGATCTAAACCCATGCTGAGCATCGCTGATTAACCCCTCCCTCTCTAGATGTTGGCAAATCCCTTTTTTAACTATTTTCTCAAGAATTTTACAGACTACAGGAGTTAGGCTAACCGGTTTAAAGTTATTTGGATCTTCTTTACTACCCTTCTTGAAAATGGGGACTACATTCGCTCTCTTCCAATCATCGGGTATTTCTCCATATTCCAGTGACCTAGTATACAAATTCTCAGGAGCTATTGAAATACTTTCTACCCCTTCTTTAAGTATCCTAGAATGAATATTATCAGGGCCGGAGGCCATGGTAGTATCTAACTCGCCTATTAGTTCTTTTATCATCCTCCAATCCACACTAATGGTAGTAAACACCTCTTTCCCTGACCCATGAGTACTATACATAAGACTATTTAGTTTCTCCTTTGTAAATACTGATGCAAAATGACCATTTAGTACCTCAACTATTTCCTCATCAGTTTCTCTCACAACCCCTTCATATTTGATAGGCCCTATTTTAACTCTGCCAGACTTATTATTAATTTTATAGTAACTTAAGAACTTTCTAGGATCTTTGTTGCTATCCTTAGCTAATTTAATTTCTGACACCTCTTTGTTCTTCTTTATAATCTTATTTAACTCATTCCTAGCCATTCTATAATCACTTAAATTTTGAATATTATTTTCTACCTGTAAATTTTTATATGCCCTTTTCTTCTCTGAAATTTTTCTAGTTATCTCCTGAGTTCACCATAATGGTTTCCTACTTTTGTTCCTAATGGCCTTCATTGGGATACATTGTTCTTGGACTACATTTATTATATGCTTGAAAGTATCCCACATACCATAAGCATTTTTACCTCTGAATTTTACATCCCAGTCTACAAAATTTAGCAAGCTTTGGAGTTTTATATAATCTCCCTTATGAAAATTTGGAACTTTTACAGCATTCTCGGTTATTTTACCCTTCTCAATTCCCAAGTTAAAACGAACTATCTGATGGTCACTATTTCCCAATGCTTCCCCAACAGTCAATTCTTGAAATAAATGATCACTGTTAGAAAGTACTAAATCTAATATATTGCTCCCCCTCATTGGCTCATTAACAAATTGATTCAAAAAATTATCCTCAAAGCATTCTATGAACCTGCCACTTGTTCTATCCCTACCTATCATATTTTCCCAGTCCACAGAGTTTAAGTTGAAGTCCCCAATAATAACCATCTGTTTCACATCCCTTACTTATTTCCCTTATCATTAGTCCATCCATATCATCAGTCTGCCCAGGTGGCCTGTAAAAAGCTCCCAAATGCACCATTCTATTTTTACTAAACCTAATATCTATCCAAAGGACAACTCCATCCTGCTTTATTGAAGTATTTAAACTTGAAACAATGTTGTTTTTTATATAGATAATTATTCCTCCACCAATCCTACCTGTCCTTTGACTAATGTACATATTATAGACCTGTAAATCAAATTCACTTATAGTGTCACTAAATTCTATTTCATTATTCCATGATTCAGCGACACATAATATATCTATATCCTCATCGCTAATATAACTAAATAGCTCATCCTTCTTTCTTCTAAGACTACAAGCATTTGTATAGAAACAATTTAACCCCCATATCCCTGAAGCACCTCTTGAAACCTGAATGACCTCACCTCTATTGCCTTGGAACCTATTTCTGTTATCTGCCAAGTCCATTCTACTTTCAGTACTATAATGTCCTCTCATAATTCCCTGACCACTATTAGTATCTAGTTTTCCACCTGCAAAGACCTAATAACACAATCATACTCCTCCCACAACACATCTATTTCCCTCCTACTCAAATGCAGTCCATCCATCGCATACATTTCTTTCATTCCAACAAACCTATCCCACACATCCACAAACATGACACCTTCCATCTCACACATCCTCCTCACATAATCATTCAGCCCAATCGCACGAGACATCCATTCTACCCCAACATCCATTCTTGGAAGCACACCTGTCACAACACCTTTCATTCTACTTTCTTTCACCTTTTCAATCAACCTCTTGTACCTCTCACGTAACTCACATGCACCCACTTTCTTCACATCATTCACTCCTACATGTGTAATCACAACCGCATCCCTTGCACAGCCAGACACCAGCTCTTCATACCTATCAGACAGATCTCTCACTCCAGCACCCGACAAACACACCCTCAAACCATTCAATCTACTTGCATTCAACTTCCTATCTAAATATCTAACTCGCGAATCACCCATCACAAGCACTTCAGTCAGACTCCTATTCCTAACCCCCACAGACCTAACTCCATCCCCACTCCTATTCTCATTCAAACTACCAGTCACTCTACCACCACCCCCATCAGTCATATCACTTCCAGTTACTTCCTCTCTTAGGGCACTGGATCTATTAGTCAAGCTAATAGGTTCTGTGTCCCTCTGACTCACACACCTATTCTCCCCCTGGCTAACAACCTCAACAGAGGCAACCCTATTCTCACAAAGAACAGGAGAAGCCTCCCTAGCTTCACGTTTCCTAACCACTCTCCACTGTCCCATATCCTCACTAGGCCTATTTCTAACTAATCTAATGGGGCTAACTTCACTATCCCTAGAACTATCATATCCTACCTCCTCCACCGGCCCTCTACCTTCACCTGAAACATCTAACTGACCTACCTCACCACCTAACCTATTCCCAGCTCTAGGCCTAACACTAAGTTCCCTCCTGAGCTCAGCAACTAACCCCTCCAGCCTACATATCCTGTCTAAATCCTGCATTCTCATCCCCTCTAAATCTACAATGCATTCACGCAGCCCACATACAACACATGTATACCCCACACCAAATACACCACAACCAATGCATACATTCCGACACTCATGCTCACTTTCATCCCCGAACTCCATCACTTATTCAAATAAAGAAAGAACTTAAGTAGTAATAAGAAAAAAAAAAGCAATTAGCTTTCGCTGATTGTGATGAAAAAAAACTAGAAAAAGCTGAAAAATAAATTAACAAACAGAGCTCTATGAAACACTTGCTACCTGTTCGAAGGTCAGTTGAGACAGATACACCACCATCTATACTTAGAAGAGTCAGTCTTCAACTGACCTTCCAACAGGTAGCATGTGTTTCATAGAGCTCTTGGAATATTTTGATTATTTGCTATACTTTGGTGTGTGACATAGTAAACATAAATATTAAGTTATTTGGTTAATATAACAAAATTAAATTGTGGTTATTTTGTTTTGGTGAGAAAGTGACTTTTGTTTACTTCAGTGGCTATTTTGATTAGCAGGTTTTAAACTTGCACGCACAAATTTTGGTCAAATTCTTGTTGTTCGTAAGTTTTTGTTTCTATTATTGTTCTTAAGTATGGCCGACTGTTTGGATGTAGAGAGTATGCCTTTTGAAAGTAGTGTGTATGTAGTGTGCAATGTCTGTGGTATAGAGAGGAGAGTGAATGTGTCTGAGTGCTGTGTATGTGCTTTGAATGAGGAGGTGAGTCGATTACATGCTGAATGCTTGAGACTGAACGATTTAGTGTCTGAAGTGAGAAGAGATGCAAGTGTACGTTTGAAGAGTCAGATTGGGACCAAGAGGGAGGAAGTTAGGCCTAGAACAGGGACTGGAGAGAAAGCAGTAAGTGAAGTAAGTGATGATGAGTGGTGGGTGAAAGAGAACAGAATAGATAAGTTAGGACAGGTTAGGTGTGTGAATGAGAGGGACATGGAACCTGTTAGGCTAACTAACAGATTTGATGCCCTGAGAGAGGAAGAATTTGAAAGAGATTTGTCTGGTGTGGCCATGCCTGAAAGTAGAATAGGAGGTTGAGTGAGTGAGAGCAGAAGGGAGGGTAATACTAGGCCTAGAGAGAATAGGAGAATGACTGAGGTGATTGAGATGGGCGACTCTCAGATTAAGTATTTAGATAGGAAGTTGAGTGAAAGTAAATGGAAGGGAGTGAGAGTTTGTCTGCCGGGTGTTGGTGTAAATGATGTGTGTGAGAGGTATCATAGGTTGGTGTCTGGGTGTGAGAGGGAAGCAGTTGTGATTACACATGTCGGAGTAAACGATGTAAAGAAGGTGGGTACTTGTGAGTTACGACAGCGGTATAAAAGGCTGATTGAAAGGATGTGTGAAAGTAGAGTAAAAGGCGTTGTTTCAGGTGTGCTTCCAAGAATGGATGTGGGGATGGAATGGTTGTCTTGTGCAATGGGGTTGAATAAATATGTGAAAGGTTTGTGCAAGGAGTCAGGATTGGTGTTTGTAGAAGTTTGGAGTGGGTTTTATGGGAATAAGGGTTTGTATGCGATGGATGGACTCCATCTGAGCCGAGATGGGGTTGAGGTTTTGTGGCGGGAATTAGATAGTGTTATTAGGTCTTTAGAGGCGGGAAACTAGGTTTTATAGTGGTCAGGGAAATTTAATGGCTCAAAGTGAGGCAGGGAAAGGAAGCTAACACAGATTTGTAGAAGGTAGGCAGGCTAATGGAAGTGCTTAGGATTAAATTACTTGAGTAGTGATAGTGGTCAGGGAAATACAAGAGTACAGGGCCAGGGAAGGGGAGAAAAGAGATGCAGAGGAGATAGGCCCTCAGGTGCTTCAGGGATAGGTGGGCTGAGTTGTCTTTACACAAATGCTCGTAGTCTTAGAAATATGAGGGATGAATTATTTAGTTATATCATTCATGAAGATATATAGTTGAATCATGGGTTAATGAAAATATATTTAATGATAATGTGAGTGAATTTGAACTAGAGGGTTATACTATGTACATTAGTATATTATGTTATGTTATTAGTCAAAGGAGAGATAGGACTGGTGGTGGGTTGATTATTTATATCAGAAATAGCATTTCTTCAAATATAAATAACTCTATAAAGCAAGGAGAAGGTGAATCATTGTGGATAGATATTAAGGTTGGTAAAAATAGGAAAATACACTTGGGAGCTTTTTATAGACCACCAGGACAGACTGATTGTATCTATGAGTTAATGATTAGGGAAATAAATAAAGGATGCAAAGAAGATACAGTTATTCTTGGTGACTTTAATTTAACTTCTGTAGCGTGGGAAAATATGATTGGAAGACATATAGCAATTTGTAAGTTTATGGAGTGTTTTGAGGATAACTTTTTGACCCAATTTGTTAATAAGCCAACAAGGGGTGCCAATATATTAGATCTAATTCTTTCAAATGATGATCACTTGGTTCAAGGATTGAGTGTAGGGGAATCATTGGGAAACAGTGATCATCAGATGGCTCGGTTTAATTTGCAAATAGTTAAGGGTAGAACAACGACAAACTATACAAAAATTCCAAATTTTTATAGGGGAGATTACGATAAATTACGCAGCATGCTAAATCAGATTAGGTGGGATATAGAATTCCATGGAAAGAATAGTTACGAGATGTGCGATATTTTTAAGACTATATTAAACATGGTTCAGGAACAGTGTATTCCAATGAAGTCTATTAGGAAAAATGTAGGAAACCATTATGGTGGAATCAAGAAATAGCTAATAAAGTTTCAGAGAAAAAAAGGGCATACCAGAGATTACAAAGTGAGAGTAGTTTAGATAATTTAAACCATTATAGGTCAACCAGAAATTAACTAAATAAGATTATTAAGAAGAGCAAAAGGACAGCAGAAATTAATTTAGCTAAAAATAATAATAAAGATCCTAAAAAATTCTTTACCTATTATAGAATCAATGATAAAATAGGGCCTATTAAATATGAAGGGGGGTTTGAAAGAATCTGATAAGTAAATAGTAGAGGTCCTTAATGATCATTTTGCTTCAGTATTCGCAGAAGAGAAACCAGTTAGATTAATTGATAATAATTCTAGGTCAAGGGAAGTAATGATAAATTCTATTAATATAGATAGAGAAGAAATTAAAGGGCTTATAATGCAGTTAAATACTAGTAAGGCATCTGGCCCTGACAAAATTCATTCTAGGATACTCAAAGAAGGTGTAGAAAGTATTGCAGTAGCTCTCGAGAAGATATTTATTAGATCACTAGAGTCTGGAGAAATACCAAATGATTGGCAAATGTAGTGCCAATTTTTAAAAGGGGAAGCAAAGAGGACCCAAATAACTTTAGACCGGTAAGCTTAACTTCTATAGTCTGTAAAATTCTTGAGAAGATGCTTAAGAAGGGAATTTTTGATCATCTAGAGAGTAGCAGGTTAATTAATGATGCTCAGCACGATTTTAGAAAAGGTAGATCGTGTTTAACTAATTTACTGGATTTTATGGATTATGTAACTAAAGAATTAGATAGGGGTGAGAAAGTTGATGTGATCTACTTAGATTTCAGCAAAGCTTTTGATAAGGTTTCACATAGAAGACTAGTTCATAAATTAAAGCTGCATGGGATATGTGGGAACGTTTTAAATTGGATAACTGAATGGCTGAAAAATAGGAAACAGAGAATTGTACTGAATGGAGTGAGGTCAGAGTGGAGGAATGTTATTAGTGGCATACCTCAGGGATCAGTTTTAGGCCCTTTATTATTTATAATCTATGTAAATGATCTTGGGCAAGGTGTAAATAGCAAAGTGTCAATTTTTGCTGATGACAGTAAATTGGCAGGTGTAATCAAAGAGGTTGAGGGTAGCTTTAAAGTGCAGGGTGACTTAAATAAGTTATTAGCTTGGGAGAGATAATAGAAAATTTAACTATGAGATGGATGGGTATTGGCTTAATTCAGTTGAAGATGAGGACTTAGGAGTAGTAGTAGATAGGTCACTGAAATTTTCAAAGCAGTGTATTGAGGCAAAAAATAGAGCAAATAGGGTGCTAGGTTACATTAAAAGAAATGTTAGCTACAAGGGTAAGGAGGTCATCGTTAAACTATACAACTCTTATGTCAGGCCACATTTAGAGTACTGTATACAAGCATGGTCACCACATTTTAGACATGATATAAACTTATTAGAGTCAGTAGAAAGGAGGGCAACAAAAATAATACCATCCCTGAAGCACCTTGAATATGAAGATAGACTGAGGGTATTAAATAAGTTTTCATTTGAAAGAAGGTGTGTGAGGGGAGATATGATTGAGCTTTTTAAAATTTGCTCTGGGATGGATAAATTGGATTTCAGCAAGTTATTTGAGTTAGAAGGTAGTAATAGAACTAGAGGTCACCACTTAAAGATTAAAAAACAGAGGTGCAGACTGGATGTTAGAAAATATTTTTTCACTAACAGTGGTGGATTATTGGAATAGTTTGCCACCTGAGACTGTAGACAGCCCAAACTTGAATGTTTTCAAGTGCAGATTGGATGATTATATGGGGATGGAGGGTTAACTTCTTACTTTTAGTATAGGGATACGTTTCTTGACTCATTCCTGTGGATGCAGTTTTTCTTCTTTTTTTTATATTTTGGGGGACTTTGATTTTCTTTTTGACAGACTCCTATGGAGGCTTTAAATTATATATTGTAGATGCATGGTTGGACATAATCCTATGGATTGTTAAATTGTATATTGTAGATGCATGATCTGACAAATTCCTATGGATGCATTATGTGGGTGGGATTTAAGAACATAAGAAAAGAAGGAGACTGCAAAAGACCATTCATGGCCTACACTTGGCAGCTCCTGTTCCAGTCAACACACAAAAGATTTCTTACCAGAGAAAAGTCATCAACATTGTCACCCTTTAGAGGAGTTCATCAGATCTAATCTACAATATACATAAAATGCATCCAGAGGATTATGTCCATTCAAGCAACTGCAAAATATAATCTCCCCACTCCTTAGAAAAATATATACATATGTACAAAAAAAAAAGTCAGTCCCATCTAGCAGCTTCATCCATATATTTATCTAATCTATTCTTAAAACTACCCAGAGAGGAGGCTTCTATCACATGTCTAGTGAGCCTATTCCATTCATCTACCACACGATTTGTAAACCAATTCCTCCCAATCTCCTTCCTAAACCTATACTTATCAAGCTTAAACCCATTGCTACGTGTCCTGTCATGTTCACTAAGTATAAGAACCTTACTCAGATCCCCTTTATTATATCCTTTTACCCATTTGAAGACTTCAATCAATTCCCCTCTGACTCTTCTCCTTTCCAATGTATGTAGATTTAGTTTTCTGAGCCTTTCACCATAAGGTAAGTTCCTTAGCCCACCAATCATCTTTGTCATCCTTCTCTGCATAGACTCAAGCAAATCAATATCCTTCGTATAATATGGTGACCAAAATTGTACTGCATAGTCTAGATGAGGCCTAACTAGCGCCAGATACAGTCTTACATAAGGACATAAGAAAAGAAGGAGACTGCAAAAGACCATTCATGGCCTACACTTGGCAGCTCCTGTTCCATTCAACACACAAAAGATTTCTTACCAGAGAAAAGTCATCAACATTGTCACCCTTTACAGGAGTTTGTCAGATCTAATCTACAATATACATAAAATGCATCCAGAGGATTATGTCCATTCATGCAACCGCAAAATATAATCTCTTATTGCTTACACTCCTCCTAATGAATCCCAATATCCTATTAGCTTTATTCTTAGCATTTAGGCATTGCTTTCTAGGATGAAGGTCTGAACATACCAAAATACCCAAGTCCCTCTCACAATCGGTCCTCCCTAAAATTCTCCCATTTAATTTATAACTATTCAATGAATTATTTCTACCTATACTAAGTACACTACATTTATCTATGTTAAACTTCATTTGCCATTTCTCTGCCCAATTGGACAGAATGGTCAATTCCTCCTGCATTACAACAGCATCAGAATCAGCCCTAATGGCCCTACCTAGCTTGGTATCATCAGAAAATTTACTCAGGTCACTACTTATACCTATGTCAAGATCATTAATATAAATTAAGAATAGCAAGGGACCCAAAACAGATCCTTGCGGAACTCCACTGCTAACACACCCCCACTCAGATTTAACTCCATCTATACTAACTCTTTGCTGTCTGTCACCAAGCCATGACTGAATCCACCTAAATATACTGCCATCGATCCTGTGTGCTTTAACTTTGCTCAGAAGCCGTAAGTGTGGCACTCGATCAAAAGCCTTACTAAAGTCCAAGTATAAAATATCATAGTTTTCATCATTATCTGCTGCTTCATACACCTTACTATAAAAAGACAGCAAATTAGTCAGACAGGATTTACCCTTACTAAAGCCATGCTGTGATTCTTTTATCAACTTATGCTTATCCAAGTGATCTCTAATATTCCTTGCTATAATAGATTCCATCATTTTCCCTACCACTGATGTCAAACTTACTGGTCTGTAATTAGACATATTTGTTTTATCCCCTTTCTTAAATATGGATATGGATGACCTTTGATAGGCCCTTGTGGCTTTTGTCATCCATGAAATTATGTTGTGTTATGTAATGATGACTTTGCTATATTAGAGAGCAGAAGTTTCATCTCTATAAGTGAAAACCATAATAAACAACAGTTTCACTTATAATGGAGCACAGCTTTTTAAGGCAGTGCCCCTCCTACAATAAGAAACCTGACAGGTATTCCACCGGATACCTTCAAGCACAGGCTAGACAAGAGGCTGGCTACTGTACCCAATCAGCCCCAAATACCAGGTTACCCCAGCAGCAATACAAACTCCCTGTAATCTTCATACCAGGAGTCAAGGGGAGCAGAGTTGCTGGCCCACAGTGCGGGTCGACCTTAGCTGCATCCATAGCCAACAAGATTCTTTAAAAGTAAAAGATACTTTTGGAGAGATGACAGTAGTACTGATAATACAATTTTTTGTACAGCGGGTAAAAGTTACATCATGATGTTAAATATCATTAAGTAGATTACTGTTTCAAAAAACAATACTAAATTGGAGAAGTTTGTCATTGAATTTATCCTTTCTTTTACAGGAAATATTAAATGCAAGTCTAGATAAATTGGATGTTAGCAAGTTTTTTGAGTTAGATGATGGAAATCAGACTAGAGGTCACCACTTGAAAATTAAAAAGCAAGGGTGTAGGTTGGATTTAAGAAAATATTTTTTTCACCAATAGAGTGGTAGACTTCGGGAACAAATTGCCGCAGAGGGTAGTAGGTAGTCCAAATCTAAATGTATTTAAGAGTAGGATGGATGAGTTTATGGGAAGGGAAAGTTGTGATGGTTCCTAAGTTTTGTATATATTAATATTGTTTGTATATATCTATAGCTGCATGATTTATTTCTTGACAAGCCTTGATTGGTGATACCCTTGTTTCTGATGCAATCCTCTGGATGTAGTTTTCCTGGGAGTTTGGGTGCCTTAAAAAAGATGCCGTTTTTGACTTGGATGACCTATGATGAGCCCTTGTGGCTCTTGTCATCTGTTATATTATATTGTGGGGGACTTTGATTTTGTCTTCCCCTGGTGATGGTGCTTTTTGTGGGTGGGTTTTGACGGAGGCGGATGACCTTTGATAGGCCCTTGTGGCTTTTGTCATCCGTGTAATTATGTTATGTTATGTTATGTCTATATTATCAGGTGGGAACCCATCCGGGTTGTCCTCCATTTTTGAGGGGGGCCTACTGGTGACCAGTAAGTGTGTATGACCGCCTATTTATAAAGTAAGTGCAGCAATCTTAATTACTAGGAATATATATAAAAAAATTAATTAATTAATGGCATAATGTTATTTATCCAAAAAGCATATACACAGATGTTACATACCTGAATTATGCCAAGGCTTTCAACAAGGTAGATTATGGCATCCTCCTGCATAAACTCAGCGGTTTGGGCATCACAGGAACCCTAGGAAGATGGCTTTATAGCTTCCTAATAGGAAGGATCTAAAGGGTATCAACCAAAGGCAAACTCTCAGACCCGAGTGAAGTGCCCCAGGGCTCAGTACTCAGCCCCCTCTTTTTTATCATACATACAAGGGGCAGTCAATAAGTTTTGCGAATCGGGAGGGAAAAACAGAGGAAGGGGGATGGCTGTTTGTGGGGGGTGTTACGACAAGTTATGACAAGTCAGGACCTGCAGCTGCATGCGCCTGCTTCATCTATTTAAGAAGCAGTAGCTGATCGCAGATCGTCAGTCACAAATTTTTCAACAATGGAGAAGGTTGAGCACCGTGCAGTGATCAAACTTTTGACCAAGGAAGGCAAGAATGCAAAAGAGATCCATGAATGCATGGTTGCAATGTATACCGACACTGCCCCTTCCTATGCAACCATTGCTCGCTGGAATAGGGAGTTCTGCCATGGTCATAAGTCCCTTGAAGATGACCCTCAAAGACAATGTGGCCCGTGTGGAGAGGATGATCCTCGAAAATCGACGGGTGAAGGTCGAAGAAATTGAGCGAGAACTTGGAATATCACATGGAAGTATTATCAACATCATCCACAACAATTTGGCCATGACCAAGGTCTCTGTCCATTGGGTCCCTAGAAACCTCACGCCCCATGATCGACTTCAACATCGTCAAAGTCCACAAGGCCAGAGTTGCACAAGCTGCCCTGCGCAAGTGCAGATTCAAGGAGCTCAACCATCCCCCCCTACAGTCCAGATCTGGCCCCTAGCGACTACTTTTTATTCCGCCAGCTCAAGGCTGCACTGCATGGACGCCGGTTTGTGGACGAAGATGTCCAGCTTGCCATCCAGGAGTGGATTGAACAGCAGTCGGGAGATTTCTGGTTGTCGGGAATTCGAAGCCTTAGGGACAAGTGGCGCAAGTGTATTGAAGTCGAGGGTAGTTATATTGAAAAATAATAAAACACTTTTCCTCATATCTCATTTCCTTATATCCGAATTGCAAAACTTATTGACCGACCCTCGTATCAGGGACATTGATGCCACACTACAACAAGATCTGAACAGAATGCTAACTTGGGCAGAGGAGAATAATATGTCCCTAAATAATGAAAAATTTGAGTTGCTGAGGTACGGCACAAAGAGGAATATTATCCATTACAACATACCAGTGTGGAAACCAAGAAACTGCAGCCAGTGAACATGTCAAAGACCTGGGAGTTTGGATGAGCCAAGACAGGACCTTCACCCATCATATGGTTGACATGAGATGGCCTGTAAATTGAGTGGATGGATCCTATAAACCTTTAAAACCAGAGAAAAGAGATGCATGACCACACTTTGGAAATCCCTAGTGCTACCCAGAATGGAATACTGCTGCCAACTCTGGTACCCATTTAAAATCATGGACATAATAGCCATAGAAGCGGCACAAGGAATATTCACCAGCAAAATCCAAGGTATGGAAAACCTAAACTACTGGGAACGATTAGACCACCTAAAGATGTACTCTTTGCAAAGAAGAGTACATCCTTCAGCGTCTGAGTGGTCAATAGTTGGAATGCCCTCCCAGGGGAAGTAGTGAATACGCCAACTATTAGACATAATTAATTACTAACTGTTATATGTTAACCAGTACTTGAATAGCAAAATAAGTTAGATGTATTTATACTTTGATATGAATAGTATTTTCAGGTAAATATGTAGATTAGCAACTCGGCCAAAAAAGTGGGGGTTTTCGGTAAATATTTTCATTCACCCCTGCTAGAATATTCATGCGCATTTGAGTCGTCTGATGTCAAACCCCACCCCCATTATAAGTTGCAAAATGATTAAAGGCGCTGACATGATTTGGTTAAATCATTCACCTCTGTAAATGTTAGAACATTAGTCTATAATTAATTAGGATTATATACTGGGGGGCTGTGCCCCCCAATTTAATGAAACTCAGGATCATCATAGTGTGGTCCACCCATTGTGTATATCCCCACGCAAGCCATCCCCTTAAATGTACTCCAAAAACGTGAAACATTTTGGAACATGGACGAAATAGTATGTCCCCTCGTTTGAGTCATTAATCTACATATTTAACGTATTTTCTGTAGTGTTAAGGAGATTTTATTTTTCGAGAAGCGAATGAGTGAAAATTATGATTTTGGGTAAATATGTAGATTAGCGGCCCGGCCGGAAAAAAAATTATGTGTAAATATTATCGTTCACTCGTGTCGGAATATTCATGTGCGTTTGAGTCCTTTTCAAATTATTATTCTATAAACAATTAGGATTATATACTGGGGGGCTGTGCCCCCCAGACCCCCCCCCAATTTAATGAAACTCAGGATCATCGTAGTGTAGTCCCGCCATTGTGTTTAACCCCACACAAGCCATCAACTTAAATATACTCCAAAAATGTGAAACATTTTGGAACACGGACGAAATAGTACGTCCCATCGTTCACACCGAGGTAAATATGTAGATTATCGGGCCCGGCCGATAAACCGTAGTTTTTTCGTCCGTGTTCCAAAATGTTTCACGTTTTTGGAGTACATTTAAGGGGATGGCTCGTGTGGGGGTAAGCACAAGGGGGGACCACACTACGATGATCCTGAGTTTCATTAAATTGGGGGGGGGGGGTCTGGGAGGCACAGCCCCCCAGTATATAATCCTAATTGTTATAATGTTCTGACATTTACAGAGGTGAATGCTTTAACTACATCATGTCAGCATCTGTAATCATTTTGCGAATTATAATAAGGGTGGGGGGGGGGTATGACGTCAGAAATGCTTGATATCAATTTTTCTTTCCTACTAAATAGCTTTTTATTATCCTCATTCAGAGTCATTTTTATTTTTCAATATATTTTTCCCCATTTTACTATTTTTGTTACCTTCTTTTATACATTTAAATGTAATTAGCTAGATCATTTCAAGGAACTACTTGTTTTTTAGCAGTTTGGGTGTCAAATATTCCCCTTTTACGCAGTTTGAAAATAATCATCGAATTCTGAATTGTGTCCTTCGGCTATTGCGGAATTATTAACCCTAGTTTCTGATAAAGATAAATTAAACACCTTTTTGGATGTGTATAATTTAGTGCGAATTAAAAGTGAATGCGACATTTGTGGCCAAGCATTAGATGGGAACCCTAACTTTGAATTTAGATGATCGAAAATAAAATGTGATTCAAGTCAGCTAGATTTTGAATAGGGCGCAGACGCGCAAAAAAAATAGGCTTTCCTCTTCGCTATTTTGGAAGTATAACCACTGCATTTAAGTACGGGAAACAAAGTGTTTCGTTTGGTTATTTTCGGGCAATTTGGTAACTAAAATGGCCTACGTTAACAGCATTTTCAGTGGGTTTAATTTTGAGATTTAAAAAAAAAAATGGCACCTAGCATTCGAACAAAACTCAAACGCGCATGAATATTCAAACACGGGTGAACTATAATGCGAACGAAGATTCAAACACGGGTGACCGATAATATTTACACAAACAAAAATTTTCAGGCCGAGCCGATAATCTACATGTTTACCACCTGATTTTGTAACGAGTTCTACTCGTCTACACATCGCAAGAGTCGAGATGGGAGTAGAACAAGAGAAGGCTCTTAACCTCCATGTTATTGAAATAGGTAATCATAACTGACCAACCACCAACACCAGGTTACACAGTTCAGAATAACACCCTCCCTGAAGTAACTCACGAGAGGGATCAAGAACACCAAAGTGGAGTACCACCTCAGTTATGACACTAACAGGCAGAATTTACAAAAGTAACAAAAGTAAGATTCGTCATTAACGAGATCACACAGCGAATCCCCACCTTTTGTTTTCTCGAAAATTTGTATGTCGGTTTGGTTTGGTTAAATCTGTTTTATGGGTGCTGAAAATTTGTATGTCATTCTTTGTACTGATATGGTGTTCATGTAGCCAACGTAAAGATGCTACATCCTAAACCAGAAGAGCAGTGTTCAAGGAAGGAACTATCAATATTGTAGATGACCCAGTAAAACAAATATCAATATTTTGCAATGTAAATAATTTGATTCTCTGCTTTAAGGTTAAAGGGTGAATTCAATAATGCAAGATTTTATCTATTTAAAATTTCGCGATATGACGGCCATATTATATGCCCATATATTGTCTTGTAAACACAAATATTTGGCAATATTCTGTATAGCCGTCCAGTTTAGAGATCCGCTTTTGTCATCCGTGAAATTATGTTATGTTTATTATGATGAAGGTAATCAATAATAATAATTTCATTTTTCTTCTATTCGTTTTTTACAGTCACTAAATAATTAGTATTGTTCAATAAATTTCATTTTGATGTAAATTTTATTCGTATCCTAGGCAATTATTATCTATTTCATTATTGTTCCATATTGATATTAACCTTGTTTTGCTACTCCGGTCATTTTCAGCAATATCAAAATTATCTTTTTGGAAAAAGGGTTAAAACTGCTTCCATTTCAAAATAGAGCTGCAACAGTCTCCTAGTGTATGTCATATACCTTATTTATTATCAAGCAACATTAGCATTTCCAAATAATTCCACAAATTTGGGGTAATATTCCTTTTGTACCACAGACACCAGACAATCCTATGTGAAAAACAGATGTTTATTTTGTTAGCGAGTGCTGTTGCTGATCTATGTAGATAGTATAGGGTCGGGAAAGGGTCGATGAAAAAAAATAATAAAAGTAGCGTGAGGTGAGTTGCAAACGACTTCCTACGTCGCCGGATCACCGTTGGCGAACGGTGTATTGACTGCGTCATCCGAATCTAAAAAAAAACTCATTCAAGCGAAGCTTTTAAACCCGTTTGCACTTCCCAGTACGTTATTTAGCTCTACTCCTAAAAGCAGAGCGTATTTTGAAGAAATGAAGACGAGACGACGAACGTCGCTTGGTAATGTTTGTAGTGTTAGAGCCACATCGCAAGACGCAATGTGATAGTCAAATATACCTAAAAAAAATAGCACTTTGAAGTTTTATGAAATCTTATAATGGATTCAAACTTTGAACCGAAAAAAACCATTTGACAGAATGAAATATGAATGCGTAGTCTTAGAAGAGCACAGCTCCCTAAAGGTATTATTACCTTTCCTTTTTGAAAGTCCAAAAGGACGTTGGTTAAAAGACCGGATTTTTTGTGGTCCCTAAGCTGGTGAGATTTGGGCAAGCAAGCTAGTTAGTTCTAAATAACTACAAATCTAAAAACAAGCGCTCAAAGTCTATAGCCCAAATCGCTTAGACTCGAGGAGAATTCATGCACAATTTTAGCGGAGACTAAAATCTTTGCCTCCTGAATTTTAAAAACCGGTGTAGAATGTAATTAATAAAAATTAAAAGAGCAAATACCGTAAACATAAAATATTGTGGGGGTCGAACCAAGTAAAACATTCGAATGAAAGATTTAAACGGCCAACACAAAATCTTCGGGAAACGTTTATCATTTTTCCGCTTGACTTTACCTCCTTTGCCGAGAATACACATTCAGTATCGTGTGCTGGATCAGAGCTCTTGATGATGATGTACTCAATTTTCGAAGAGAGATGGTATAGTGGAAGATATAGTGGGTGAAAAAAAATAAAGATGGGGGGGGGATTTTGCCCTAGTAGGGAGGGCATCACTTTATTTTTATAGTTTCATTTTTCCTTTATTTGTGTTGTTATTTTGTGTGTTTTTTTATCTTCATGTGTTTGTAGTGTTCTTCTTATTGTCTTTTGTTTCTTCTTCTCTGTCTTTTTACTTTTAGTGTAAAAATGTTGTTTGTGGCATTCAAGCCTTTAATAGCTTTTTTGCCGACAATGCTATTTTAGTGTTGTCTGTTGTCTCATTTTTCATGTGTAAATGTATGGGACTAGATATGATGTGTTGTGACGCTTTTATGTGTATATTGGATTGATATTGTTTCGTGTACACAGCTTTGTGCTCTGGAACCGGTTTCTGCGTGAGGCTTTCACCCGTAGCCACGCAGGTATATTCAACCTGCCGCCTGCTCCTTGGAGTTCTAGAATGAAATTGTCCGTTAAAGTGGACCAAATCTTCTTGCCCAGCTTCTGGGTGACGACATTGATTGGCTCCAAGCATTTCCTCCGATGCAGGACGCTTAAATTTTCATTTGTACGAGTACCTCAATATTTTTTTTCCTCTCCATTATTTCAGGAAACTTTAAAAATCTTTAAAAAGAAACGAAAGACTATAAAATAATAATTTAAGTTTAGTAAATATAACATTTATGTAAAAGTCTATACACAATAATTTCGATTTCATTTACCCTCTTCTATCTCTTCATATATATATATATATATATATATATATATATATATATATATATATATATATATATATATATATATATATATATATATATATATATATATATATATATATATATATATATATATATATATATATATATATATATATATATATATATATATATATATATATATATATATGGAAAAAGTTCCAGGGAAATTGATGACAACTGTTCTAATTTAGGTCCAGCGTGAAACTCTTCGACCTCGAACTGGAAGACAGAACTCAACGAATACTCCTACAGTGTTTTTCGCATGTATTTTCTAAGAAAACCCATAGTCAATTCCTATAGGCATGCGATCCTATGTAGTTTATAATTATACATGCGCAACCTGCCATAGTCGTTATGTGGCTTGCAACTAAAATGCAGGATTGTTAAGCACTTGAGCTTGTTTCACAGGACTGGCATTCCCATTTTCACTCCAGAAGCCCCCTCGATTAGGCAGACTCTTATAATCACCAACATCCTCATTACCAGAATTGTTTAGCATCTTGTCGTCAGCCTCAACACCTTTGGAGTTGAAAATCTTGGAGTCGTTCATCAGTAAAATAAACCCTAATTTAAATATATACACCTCTTCATTTGAATTACTCACCGTATAACCAACCAACCAATGCCCTCCAAGAGACCAGCCTAACAATGCGGTTAGGTAGGGGTAATAGTAAGTATTCCTTAATCCGCTAGAAAAGGCTCCTGGAGTTCCTCAATACTCTTTAGGAGCGTCTTCTATACGACTGAGATACCATCCACTTCTCTTTAAAAGAGAAATTTAAAGAAACCTTTTGTAAGAGATAGCGTTTACTTTAACAGAAACAGGAATCCGAATGCCCCAGCGGTTCTTTACCCAGCATTTTTTTTTATAATTGACAATGTCGTTCAAGTTAATGCGGTTAGGTAAGGGTAATAGTAAGAATTCCATAATCCGCTAGAAAAGTCTCATGGAGTTTCTCGATTCTCTTCAGGAGCGCCACCTATACGACTGTAATATTATGAATTTATCTAAAAATAAATTTCAGGAAGCATTTTGTACGGATTGGCGTTTGAAACTTCAACAGAAAATGAGAACTTGATCTTCTGGCGACTCTTCACCCATCAAATTCTTACCCTTTCACCTTTGAAGAGTAAGCCTATTAAACCTAGCGGAAGACTACGGATTAAGAAGACAGGACGACCTGTATTCTCCTGTCCGGAAAGATTAGATTCAGTTAGCGTTATGGTAACGAAGTAAGAGCAGTCAGTGGTGGGCGCTATAACGAAAAAGTGTATCACAATAATCGATAAATCGATAACGATAACCTTATCGGCGATAACCGATGTTCGATAACTGGCGATAAATTTATCGCCCGATAAGGTGATAACCGATAAATCGATGAATCCAAAATATAATACAATATTTATTATTAACTATATATATAGCGTTATTTTATCAATACAATAGTAAGAATATTTGAATACTGTTTTTTAGTTTCTTACCTGGTCAGGCTCTCTTTCATCTCCTCATAGGTTTTGAGAATCCTCCTCCCCAGCTCGGACCTACTTATTTTTGCCTCCAAGGCACGCGTGGCTCGCCTCTGTGCTAAACTGGAACCAAAAACTGAAATTATTATTATCGCTAGTTTGGAACGAAAAGTATCGGCGATACCGATGAATCGATAACGCGGGAAAAATATATCGGATAACCGATAACCCGATATCGTTATCCCGATAACGCTCACCTATTAGCAATAGTTTAATTTCCTAATGGATGCTGGTATTGCTCGTCCTTCGACGTCCCCATGGGCTTCCCCGCTTCAGGCTGTACCAAAGTCTGCTCCGAGTGGATTTCAAGCTAGATTGATTACAGACATGTAAACGCACAAACTATACCCAATAGGTGATCATTACCATACCTCTCAGATTTTAAATCTAGTCTCTTCGGTTGTTTTATTTTCTAGAGTGGATCTGGTTCGTGATTTCAAAAGACAGTATCATTCTCTTTAGACGAACATTTTATCATTTTCGTTAGGCTTTCACTAGTTTGAACGAATATAGGATCGTACTCAACACTTCTATGTGTTTTTTTTTATGTCATGCATCTGTTCTTGCTTGAATACCACATTTCTCCTAACGGAATCCATCTTCTCGAGGACAAAGTTACTGTTACTTGATTTCTCTCGACCTTCTTCACTCACGCAACTTCATTGCTTTTGTGGTATGGTAAATTTCTACTACATATTTATTCCTTGCGTTTATCACATTAATCGGTGTATCCACGCTCTGCTCTGTCACCAAGAAGAACACTCCTCGGATATGGCGTTCCGAGCGTGCGAAACCTTCTCTCGTACAAAAAAAGGCTATGGCCTCCTCTATTTCATTGACCCTTTCTATTCTGGGCGACACATAAGCGTTACCCATTTGGATGGGACGCTAGAGTATAATGTTGCTAATTCTTGGCAACCTTTCGCAGTCTTTTCTAAACCTCAACTCTTTCCCAACAGAAGGAGAGGACGTTCTAAATGAAACTGCTAGGTGCGTAGCTTGCAAGCTCATCACACAACGCTTTGGGGTAGAGTTATTAATGCCACGTGGCTAGATAGACATGTTCATGTTTGCCTTGTCAACGTGCCAAGGTTTACCGCCACACACATTACTGGCTCCTTTTACTTTGCCTTAATCACGTTTTGAGGTCGTTTACGTCGATCTTGTAGTCATCTGCCTTATTTTCGTGGTTGCACCTATCTTCTCACCATGATCGATCGTTTATCTCATTACCAGGCGCGGATCCAGGGAATTGAAGCCCACCCAAATTTCAGACCAATATATGTTTATATTTCTTTTTTATACCATACTTATATTCTACTATCCAGATAACAATTATACAATTATATCAAATATATATATATATATATATATATATATATATATATATATATATATATATATATATATATATATATATATATATATATATATTATTGAGGATAAATCCCAGAGCCACGAGAAACGGATGCAGAATATTTAATTTTTCACAACGTTTCGAAAACTACAAGTTTTCATCTTCAGGCTAGAATAAGTTTACAAAGTTAATACATATGAAAAAACCTAAAATGGCCAACAAGACATTATTTTAAAGAGTGACCATTTATAAAATATCAGTAAAATGTACTATAAGTTAAAATTTTTAAATATGACTTGGCAACAGTTAGATTTGCTTTAAAACTGACTCAAAAAATTGCTAATACATGAGAAGAAAACTTAAAAAGGCCAACAAGAGATTATTTTAAAAGGTGACCAATTATATAATATCAGTAAAATGTACTATGAGTTAAATTTATTGGTATTAAATATGACTTGGTAACAGTTAAATTTGCTTTAAAACTGACTCAAAAATTAGTTAATAAATTTAAGGTTTATTGCAGAAATTAATTAAAAACTATAAGAGAAATTGACCTCGCATTATTTAAAGATAGTAAATTTAAACTTTGTTTTTAAGTTTGTTGAGACTGTAAGAGTTAAAAAACATTTAATATAAAAACGGTAAATTTAGGTACTTACTAAAGTGGATCCATCCTAGAGAGTAAATGGTGGGTTTAACAAGGGGTTAGTATTTATAGGTTACAGTGACGCTTGGTTTGTTAAAAAGCGAACCAACTAACAAACTGTAGTTAAAATTAGTTAATTAATAATGATATTGCACTTAAATCTTCATTGAGTGTAGGTTTGTAGTGTTTGATATATAAAGATTCGAGGGTTCTTAGGCAATGTTTGTTGTTGTTAAAGGCTAATACTTTAAAATTATTAATTGAAATGTCAGTTTTACAGCTTATGGTGTGTTCTCTAATAGATGACTTTTCCTTTTTATTTAATATTTTGTTTGTGCGCGAACTAATCCCCATATGAGCAGAGAACCTAGCTCCAAGAGACCTGACACTGCTGCCAATGTAAGAGGCTCCAGTATAACTGGGACATTTAAATAAATAAACATTGGTTCAACATAAAGTTAGAGGAAATGAGCCACTCTTGTGCGTCGAATTTTTTAAAGTTTTAATATGCGATTCCAGCTTGTCTCTTAACTGCTGATGGCCGGCTTATCTTCATTTATTAATATGTCTTCTAAAGTGTTAAGCCTCGCTTTGTTAACTTATTTTCTTTTAATAATGGTGTTTTCAACAAGCATATCACTCGTTAGGTTAATATTATGGACACCCTCCATATGGTTCTTAGGCCCTCCACTTTGTAGATGCATAGGTAACCGTCTCGAAAGTGTGGTAGTTGTCATGCCAATATATTTAGAGTTTTTATAAAGCTTACAGTCTTTATTGGGGCAGGTGAACTCGTAAACTATGCTGGTTGATTTGAGATTCAAGGAGTTTGGGCAGATATTATTTTTCATCAGAAGATTGATGGCTTTTGTTGTTTTATAATAGATGATGAGTTGGAATTTATCCGTTTGAATTTTAACCTTGATGTTACGGTTAATAATCTCCTTGATGTTTTTTTCATCTATTTTATATACCGTGGACATCTGGTTTCTGTAATACACTTTGATGTTGTTGACTTCTCCATGATTACTTTCAGTTTTATCCGCATGTTTGTAATGGTTATTTAAAAATGATTGGAGTTGTTTGTCAATCATGCTGTTTGAGAAACCATTATTCACGAGTATTTGCTTTACTCGTGCAATCTCTTGGTGGAAAAGTTCTCACGTAGAGCAGCATTTATAAGCTTGGCAAATGTATGAGCCGATTACGCTTATTTTGTACCTTTCAGGGCATTCACAATCTGTATTGAGGCTTCATTCCATGTCTGTATTTTTCCTATGTACTTTAGTGATGCAGTTGCCATTGATGTTATAAACCTCAACATCCAAGAAAGGAATTTTATTTCTCGTGCTCAATTCATTAGTGAATTTTAGCACGGAGTTCTCCTCAAAATGTTGTCTGATGTTAACGAGATGTTATTCGTTTTGGAAAAACCGCCACACACATATTGCTGATACGTAGATGACTTCTACATCAACGTCAAAAACGAAGAAAATCTCGTTAACATCAAGCAACATTTTGAGGAGAACTCCGTGCTAAAATTCACATATAAATTGAGCACTGGCAATAAACTCCCTTTCTTGGATGTTGAGGTTCATTACATCGTATTTTAATATGTGCTTATACTTTTCTTGTGGCTAAGAC
Source organism: Ceratothoa steindachneri (assembly GCA_963969495.1). Lineage (NCBI taxonomy): Eukaryota > Metazoa > Arthropoda > Malacostraca > Isopoda > Cymothoidae > Ceratothoa > Ceratothoa steindachneri. The sequence continues at coordinate 148,407,852 of OZ018320.1, read as the reverse complement.
GAAAAAATGACTGTGGGGTGTAAGGAGTAATTAAAATCTAACAGCATTCTACCTTTAACATGCCTAAATTTAAACAATATAAGTACAAATTGGACCATCGTACGTAGACTAGGCCTTGGCGCTAAATTTAAAGATCATATTGGTATAGCCTATTAAACTCACAGGGTTTTATCTTTCTTTAAATCCATTAAGTAACCCTATGAGCTTAGAAAATCTCGATTGTTTAGTAACTTAAACCTGTAAAGGTGATGGCCTTTCTTTCTTTTCCGACCACACCCTGCAAGTGGCTGTAGCATGGGTGTTTTTCACTAACATTCTTTTTGTGGCTTTTATTGTAGCTTAATTTATTATTAGTTACCTAAAATTCTTGTGAAGTATTTGTTCTTTTACAGATTGGAAAAACTGAGACTGAGACATGGATAAGTTTGTGACAAGGAGCGGGGATAGGAGCATGAGTTTTTCTGGCGAAAGTTCAGCCAGTAGTATATTCAGGAACAGCACTCCTATGCTAATTGAGAGTAATGAGAGCCTTTTTTTGTACCTGAGACTCTGACCTTGGAGGATGAGGAGACGGGGATGGTGCTGATCAGAACAATGTGGAGGCTGTCAAGGAGCTGAAAAGCTGCTTGGAGACTCTTGAGAGGTAGGAAAATCGCGATGCCGTTATAGTAAAGTAGCAAAATTAAATGTTAAAATTTAGTAAATTCACTTATTTTCATGATTTAAAGATTTAGAAATATTAAATTCAAATATTTAAATTCAACAAATTATCATTGAAACATTTCTATCTCTTTCAGTTTCTATGTCTTTGACAAATTTGTGAGGACTGATGAGAAGGTGGATGGGAGGTCTGTCAGGAAGAACCACAATGGCCTTGCTAAGTGCAAACATCATGGCTGTAAAGGCAAGAATGGGGTTTACCTACAGCACCGACAGCAGGAACTACCTCAAGCAGCTTCCAAGAATGTAAGTTTAAAAATTAGCTAAATTTACAATAAATAGCTGGCGCCGCTAGTCCTTCTACTTCATGCAAGTTTTAGCAAAGAAAATTAAAAATTTGATTGCAAAGTTAGAAGTTAATATTTTTATATCAGATGCACAAGGACCAGTCCCTCAGCTCTTTGCCGCCATTGAGGGGCTCAACAAGCACGGCTGCTCCCAGTCAAGGGAGAGTAAGGCCCGCAAGAAGCGCCAGAAGTGCTTGGAAAAGAGCATCAGGGCTAAGTTCAACCAGGGGAGGGCCAGGCAGTGTTACATCGAACGAAAGAAAATTCAGAGAAATAATAGTAGCTATTTTAACTTTAATTTTTTGACTAGAAAAATAGCGTCTTGATGTTTAAAAATATTTGTATTAAAAATTTAAAATATATTAATTTACATATTTCATCTTTAGGTGGTTCATTGAGACAATGACGCCACTGGCTACAGCTGACCATCCCAGCACCAAGAGGATGTTCTACGTCTTTTACCCTGAGTTCCAGCCCATCTCCAGGAGGACTGTGGGCAGGAAAATTAACAAGCTGATGGAAAGGAGGAGGACTCAGGTGATCAACCTGCTCTTCCACCAAAAGTGGGTGGCCACTACTGCTAACAGCTGGACTGCCCACAACAGGGCCTTCTTGGGGGTGACAGTCCACTGGATTGACAGGGATACCCTCAAGAGGCGCCATGCAACTCTGGCGTGCAAGGAGGTGATAGTAAGAAAATTAAAAAGTTAAATTTTGTCATTCTTTGCCTTAGGCGCCAAAAGCTATAGGTACGTATGAGGTATAAATTTAATATATAAACTAAATCAATAATTATTGTCTTCAGGAAAGGCAGACGCACCAACTCCTGGGGAAACTCATCACCTAGATTCACCAGCACTTTAGCATCCATGGCAAGGAGGCGGCCACCACCAAGGACAATAGCACCAACTATGTGGCTGCCTTGAACACCTTTGGCGAGGCCAACCAGGACCGGGAGGACCTATTCGTTGACCCTGAGTACAATGGCCTGCAAGTTGTGGATCTCCAGGTGCGCCTGAGAGCTAAGGGGGTGTAGTGGTTTAACCCCTACAAAATGTATATAAATTTTCCCCAAACAATATGTATATATATAGTTATAGTTATATCAGGAAATGTATTAAATGACAACATCTCCTTTTCATCCTGAGCTCGAAAATAAAGCAAGTGTTCTATTTCAATCGTGCTCCCGCTATTAACAGGTTGGTCAAAATTTAGGTACAATTCTTAGTTTGTTTTCCCCCTTTGTATCAAACTCAAATTAATTATGGCGTCTTGCATTTCCAGACCCATTAATCACGTTAACCATTAGTATAGATTTTCCCTTCACTCCAAATCATTAGCACAGATTTTTCCTTCAGTCCAAATCATTATCATAGAATTTCCTACACCCCAAAACCTAATGATCGTATAACTTTCGATATTCTAGAATTAATTCATCCCTAAATTATATACATGTCGCATAGTTCCAATTAATCAATAGCCCATTGTTCAAATTAATAATTGTTCACAATCATTCATCACCATTTTTAAGTCTCCGCTATTAAGTACATTTTCTATTGATTTATCAGACGTTGCATGTTTACGTAAACCATATTGTCGTACTGTAAATTCTTAATTTTGTGATAAAGGACCTATAACTTACGCTCTCCCTATATATATATATATATATATATATATATATATATATATATATATATATATATATATACAAATATATATATATATATATATATATATATATATATATATATATATATATATATATATATATATATATATATATATATACAAATATATATATATATATATATATATATATATATATATATATATATATATATATATATATATATATATATATATTTAAAAATCATTTCTCAAATAAATATATTGTTAAAAATTATAATTGATATCCCTCCTGATGAACTGCATTTAACTCATCCATTCACTTTCAACCTCAATTCATTGCCAAAATAATTTCTTATTTTGGCATTTTGGCTGGTACCCTCAGACTCACTAGGCTAATTATTATTAAAAACGTTTTGCTTATTATTATTATTATTATTATTATTATTATTATTATTATTATTATTATTATTAACCACATTATAAGCCACACACCCTTATAGCTCTATTGGTTACCCAGATCCGTTCGATAAGTTACAAAATTGAGTGAATTTCGGTACGACGCGTAAGCAAGGAGCTCCTTAGAGTGCACCCCCCATCCTATTTTCGTTTTTCTTATATATATATATATATATATATATATATATATATATATATATATATATATATATATATATATATATATATATATATATATATATATATATATATATATATATATATATATATATATATATATATATATATATATATATATATATATATATATATATATATATTAGTGGTAAAGCATCCGTCATAATGGTTAACGTGATCTCGACCACTGCGCTGATGTCCATCTCACTCACTACCTCCATGACGTCTAGGCAGCAACACTGCCATCATCACTTTCACGTTGAGCCCTCATACAAGTATCATTCCACCTCATTTAACTAGCCAGCAGCCTGCCCTCTCACCTCCATCTTCCATCATTCTCCCAACTTCCGATGCAGAGACTGCCATCGCATGGTTGGAAATGGCTGACTACATAATCATCAACCACGCCATCCCCGACCAACACAAATCTCTTTGCATCGCCCAGAAATTACCGCTAAGTATTTTCTCCATTTTTAAACACATAATGCTCTAAGTCGGTAATTCTGGGTCTTGGAAGAATTTGCAAATAGCATTAAGGGAGGAATTTGGAAGGTCTAGAATTGAGGATCTGCGGACTCTCCTTAACACACAGGAGATGGGTACTAGGCGTCCATCACGCTTTATCGAACAGCTCAAGAGCTTAGCTCACACTAAAGGTGCAAATCTTGAACAGTTTGATCCATTATTAACAGAGATTTTCATGCGTGGTGTCCCCGTAACAGGTTAGGCCACTTATCCTAATGACGTCACCCTCAAACGTGGATGAAATGGCAACAACTGCCGACCAAATCTATACCAATCCTTACGTCACTTGGGGAAATGTAAATAGTTCTAATTTTAATTCCGACCCCAAATTAAATGCATATGTTTCGCAGGTTCAGGCATCGAGCGGGTCTCCTGGCAACCGGACGGAACCTTCACGCGGCGCACCTCCCTAAGCTCAGGATCTTGCTTCTGTCTTGGGGAGGATCGAAGATGATATTCGGACCCTGAAATTACAAAATGGGTTTCGGCGAGAGCACAGTGGCGGGCAGGACGGTGGAGACAGACGCCGTTCGTCCTGCCGTTCAAGGCATAACCAACAAGATGTGTGGCGCAGCATGTTCCTTTTCAACATAGGCCTAATTCCCCCTATCCTGACAACTCTCAGGGTATCTGCTGGTACCATTCTAAATATGGAAGCAACGCTGTACGCTGTGTACAGCCATGCAACCTTTACCGTGCATCAATTCATGCACCCAACTTTAACCCTCATTCTGGTCGTGCTGTTCAAATTGCTATCTTTCAGCCTTCAGGCTTTTGTTGGTATCATTTTAAATTTGTCTCTAGGGTAGAAAATTGCTCTGCCCTTTGTAACTACCAGCAAAATGCTCATCCTTCACCTCAAAATCAACATAGCCTTACTTCACCACCTTAAAATCTACAAAACTCTACAGGTTTCCTTACCCAATCTTCGCCTTCAACACAGGAAACTTTAAACTAGAAACGCAAGTGATACGTGGGTCTGTCACCTCTGCAACCTCATCCCTTCATCAGGTCGATCCTCCTTTTAGCATTCATGACCTACTCTCTGGTTTCTCCTTCCTGGTTGACACTGGCGCTCAATGCAGTGTCATTCCAGCCTCTTCAGTCGAGAAAGCTTGCATCCCTTCTGATCTGCTCCTTAAAGCTGTCAATTCATCGGACATAAAGACTTATGGGAGGCGTATCCTCGAGATCTCTCTCTCTCTCTCTCTCGAGTTACGTCGTGTTTTCCCATGGACCTTCATCGTTGCCGACGTCGACATGCCAATTTTGGACCTCGAATTTCTTTCCGTTCATGACCTTTTGGTAGATTCTCGTCACCGCAAGCTCGTCGACAGAACCACGACACTAACTGTTGATGGTTCATTCTTTCCTTTCACCAGCTCTCTCCTCTCTGTTCGTCTCCCTGCAAGTGCTTTCCGCTTCCAGCAACTTCTGCGGCTGTTCCCAAGTCTCAGTCTGCCTCCTTCTAAGGACAGGCCCATCAAGCACAATGTAGTGCATAGGATAGAGACGACAGGAGGGCCAGTTTCTCTCGCCCCCGTTGACCGGCCCCGGATAGACTTGCCCTAATGAAGCAAAATTTAAATACATGATGGAGGCCGGGATCGCTTCCCCATCCACCTCACCATGGGCTTCACCACTTTATGTAGTACCTAAGTCTACACCGGGGTAATTCAGAGCTGTAGGTGACTACAGGCGATTTAATGCATGTACAGTTCCGGATAGATATCCTCTGCCTTTCTTATCAGATTTTAACTCCGCTTTCTTCAGTTGCTCCATTTTTTCTCAGCTCGATTTGGTTCGCAAATTCAACCAAATCCCAATTCACCCTGATGATATCCCTAAGACAGCTATCACCACTCCATTCGGTTCCTTCGTAATGAACCGAATGCCTTACGGATTTCGTAACAGTGGTCAGATCTTCCAACGTTTTGTGTATTAGGTTCTGAGAGGTATCCCCTTCGTATTTTGCTACATACATGACCTCCTGATAGCATCTTCGTCTTTAGAGGAGCATCTTTCTCATCTTCGCCACGTTTCTGGTTCTTCAAACGTCGTACCAGATGCGCTCTCTCGCATTTCATCGATTTCAGGCACGTAACACTCCCAAACTGCACCCATTGATCATACGACTATAGCTCTTGTCCAGGAACAAGATATATATACGCAAACACTGCGTCACTCTCCTCAGCTTGTCGTTCGCGAAATCGTCTGGCCGGACAGTCTCTCCAGGCGTATCCTGATGACAATTCAATTCCTGACTGTCCTCGTCCTCTCATTCTTCTTGCTTGCCGTCGGCACATCCTGGCATTCGAACAACTCGCAAGCTCATCACGCAACGTTATGTATGGCCAGGTATGAACGCCGACGTGGCCAAATGGACCCGCGCATGTCTGCCTTGAAAACGTGCAAAGGTTCAACGCCACACAAAGTCCCCTCTGGTTGCTTTTCCACTTCCATCGGCACGGTTTGACGCCGTTCACATCAATCTGGTTGGTCCTCTTCCCTTTGCACGTGGTTGCATTTACCTTCTCACCATGATCGATCGTTTTACCTCTTGGTCAGAGGCGTTTCCTATCCCCGACATCAGAGCTTCCACTGTAACTCGAGCTTTCGTCTCAGCATGGGTTGCTCGTTTTGGTGTCCCATCAACGATCACGACTGATCGAGGTAGTCAATTTGAATCCCACCAATGGGATGCACTCATGTCAGTGCTTGGCTCCTTTCGTCTCCGTACCACTAGTTACCATCCCCAGATTAACTCTAAGATGGAACGTTTACACGGGACTCCCAAGGGAAGCTTACGCTCCACTGACCCCAACATCACTTGGGTAGACAAGCTACCCTTAATGCTCCTGGAAATTCGTGCCTCCTTGAAAGAGAATTTGAATTGCTCTGTTGCGGAACTTGTCTATGGTACGCAACTACGTCTTCCAGGTCAATTCTTTTCTTCCGCGGACTGTCCTCTTCCTTCCGACATACATTCTGCTGCATACGTACACTATTTAGTACGGGCGATGTCTGAGGTAAAGCCTGCCGCTACAAGAGCGCCTGCTAATCAGAAACCTTTCGTGCCAAAGGAGATGGCAACTTGCTCTCACATTTTTGTCCGTCGTGATTCAACTCGCTCCTCTTTGCAACCAGTCTATGACGGACCCTTTCTCGTCATCCCAGGAAGCCGAAATTCTTTGTTCTTCAGCTTGGCACCAAGCAGGATACGGTTTCCATTGATTGCCTGAAACCAGCTTTTATATAGGCCATTCACCTAGAACAGTCACTACCTTTATCTTCTACTAATAATGATCCAGTGGTTTCCCCAACTTACATACCTAACTCTCCAACACCCAATTCTCCAACTTCCAATCCTGCACCCTCCAATTCTCCTTCTCGTTTGTTGCAGGAGCCCTCGTCACCAGCAGTAGAGCCTACCAACACTCAGCCACGTACTGATGCCAGTCGGGGAGGTACAGAACGGATGTCTAACGCCCCACCTCCCCTCGCTCGCGACAGTTTTTCGCCTCCCTCGAATGGCACTGCGAATCATTCTGCCTGCAATCAGCTTCAGCCACAAGGCACAGTGACACGTTCTGGACGACTTGTAAAGAGACTTCGCCGATATATGAACTAAAAATCATTGTACATTTTTTTTGTGTGTAGAGCGATTTTTTTTCGGTCGGAGAGTATTGTAGTGGTTTAACCCCTACAAAATGTATACAAATTTCCCCCAAACGATATGTATATATATATAATTATAGTTATATCAGGAGATGTATAAAATGGCGACATTTCTTTTTCACCCTGAGCACGCAAATACAGCAAGTGTTCTATTTCAATCGTGCTCCCATTATTAACAGGTTGGTCAAAATTTATGTACAATTCTTAGTTTGTTTCCCCCCTTTGTATTAAACTCAAATTAATTATGGCGTCTTGCATTTCCAGACCCATTAATCACGTTAACCATTAGTATAGATTTTCCATTCACTCCAAATCATTAGCACAGATATTTCCTTCACTCCAAATCATTATCATAGAATTTCCTACACCCCAAAACCTAATTATCGTATAACTTTCGATATTCTAGAATTAATTCATCCCTAAATTATTTACATGTCGCATAGTTCCAATTAATCAATAGCCCATTGTTCTATTTAATAATTGTCCACAATCATTCACCACCATTTTTAAGTCTGCTCTATTAAGTACATTTTCCATTGATTTATCAGACGTTGCCTGTTTACGTAAACCATATTATCGTACTGTAAATTCTTAATTTTGTGATAAAGGACCTATAACTTTCCTTCTCCCCATATATATATATATATATATATATATATATATATATATATATTATAAAATTATTTCTCAAATAAATATATTGTTAAAAATAATAATTAATATACTTCCTGAAGAACTGCATTTAACTCATCCATTCACTCTCAACCTCAATTTATTTTCAAAATAATTTCTTATTTTGGCTGGTGCCTTCAGAATCACTAGGCTAATTACCATTAAAAACGTTCTCCTTATTATTATTATTGACCACATTATAAGCCACACACCCTTACGGCTTTAGGAGACAACCCAAGCCTGCCACCTCACCACCGCTGCAGGTACTAACAATAGCGGTATCTCGCTCGAATATATTAAGAAATAAACATTGAAGTCATTAAACTAATCTTTGAATTTATTGAATGTTTAAATATATTATTGTTTCAGCGCGTATACAGTCAATCTGTTGGCGACAACAGATGTTAGGGATGTCCAGAGCTGGAGCAATGGGGGGAGTGAGTGGAGGAGGACTACATCCAAGACCCAGGCCCTGTGGAACCTCCAAAACAAGTCTATAATTGCGGCTAACCAGATCAAGGAGGCCGCCAAAAGAAAACTGAAGACTTCAGTGGCGACTAGGTACTATTATAAAATTTAAATTTAGCATAAGAAATTGTTGGTGATTATATAAAATTATATTTTGTAAGTTTCTGATAGTTTATTTAAATAAATGTTTCATTTATACAGATGGAACTTCCTCTATGATTGTGTAGTTTTCCTGATTGAGGTCCTGAGTGTTGGTGACCAGCTGGATGCCATCAACACCATCCTGATCAACCAGCCCAAGAGGGGTTCTCCCATCATAGAAGTGGACACCCAGGTAAGCATTAAATTGCGGGCTAATAGCGATAGCGTGAGTTAACTAAACAATATATTAATGTTCATTTTCAGGTCCTCAAAAAGTACAAGCTGGTGCTGCAGCCTGTGGCGCATGCATTTACATGCGCCTACATGGCCACCCTTCTCCCCAGCCTCTGGTTGATGGCCAGCCTGGAGGAGCAGAGCCAGAATGGCGACCTGGTGTATGCCATGCCCCTGGTGTAGGCTCTCCTCAGGGGCTATGAAAAGAGGTTTGGCCACCTCTCTGAGGATAGTGACTTCTTTATGGCCACAGCCGTCCATCCTTACCACACCTGCAAGGCCCGGGAGAGCATTGCCAGGGACAAGGTGGAGGAGATTAGGGACACGATCACAAGGGAGATAAGGGCCGTCATCAAGCCCAGGGAGGAGGAGCAGCAGCAGCAGCGTCAGCCTGGCCAGCCAGAAATGCAGGAACCCCAGGACATGGACGCCTGCCTCTTGAACAAGTTGTTTGTTAGAGGCCCTGCCAACCAGCAACAGGATGTGAGGGAGGTCCTGAGGAAGTCCATGGAGGAGTGGGTGCCCTCTAAAGGCGAGCTGGTCTGGTCCCTCTCTCCCTACCAGCAGAGGGAGGTGTGGGTGGACTTATTCATTAAGTACAATAACCCCCCCCCCCTCCTTTCCCAGCCCTGCAGCTGTGGGGAGGCTTTTCACCACGGCCGGGGACGTCCTCAGGGCCAAGAGTTCCTCCCTGGATGAGGTCAGCTTTGAGTAGCTTGTGTTCCACAAAAAGGAACATAGAGCTCCTGGAGGACAAGATGGGCCAGAAGGACATGGAGGAGGAGGAGGAGGAGGAGGAAGAGGAGGAGGAGGAGGAGGAAGAGGAGGATGACCTGTAGATATTAGCTTAGGCTGTGTTTGAACTAAAAATAATAATAATAAATGTGTTTTTCTGCCTTATAAAATCATGTTTCTGGTATCGCACTAAAGTTTACTTTGTAATTTAGCAGAGTCGTACCGGGGAAAAAAGTCGCAGTCGCAAGTCGCACGGGATGGGGGGGGGGTGCAAAATAGCAGCACAGTCGCAGTCGCACCAGATCCGGCCGCAAACTCATACCTAAAAAAATTATAGTCACACCCACCTATGAAAATAATCATTACACTGTCAAAAATTTTAAACTTTTATGTGCTGACTTAAGTTTGAGACCTGTTCTTGGGAAATTCAGGGTCACTGAGTTTTAAAGTGGCATTAGTTTTCTTCTATCGCGTCAAATCCTTTATTTATGGACTGGTCCATATTGGTCCCATTCATAGTAGCAGTCTATCTTACGACCAAGTGAACGGAAGTGGATACCTTTGGTATTCCTATTTTATTTTATCTATGTATTTAGACTTCTCTTTATGTACATCTAGGTATATAAAACAATTGTGTATAATATAATTTTGTGTTTTTTCAGATTTGTTTTAGGAAATAGCATTTAGTAGTATGGCTATGGCCTCATTATGAAGGAAATGTTTGAATTCCCTGAACTCGTTTTGCTATATCTGTAGTTGTTTTACCTCACCAACTCACAAAAATGAACATTAGTATCTTTGTGAAAAGAGCATACTTGGCTTACTTTAAGATTAAATTAGGCGATCAGGATAAACCATGGGCCCCATACAATGTTTGTAAACCATGTGTCAAAATCTACGTCAATGGACAAAGGGCACAAGGAAACAACCAGGACTTAGCATTCCTATTGGTGTGGCGGGAGCAAAAAAAAAAAAAAAATGTAAACGATTGCTACTTTTGTCTCACAAAACTTCTGGTTATAGGAAAAAACGCGACATAGAGTATGTCGTAGAATGGACTCTCGACGATATACCATATATAACTATTCGTTGAGGGAACTTCTTTAATTATCTTTAGAGTGCGTGGATGTCTGGCTGGCCGATATTATGTATCTTCGATATGCTTAAGAAGTGGAACTGAGCTCAAGGATAATAATATTGCTATCATTAATAAAATAGAGTTTTATTAATAATAACTATCAACAGCACACAAAACGGAAAAATATTGACATAAACAGAGAATGGAAAGGGTCGTGGGGACTCAAGCTAATCCGAGGATTAAAAGATTTAAAAAGGTAAAACAAATATAAAGTTAAATGGAGGGAAGGGTTCGCTAAACCATTTAAAGCACAGGATAGAATTGACAAAAGGGTTAAATACTCAAAGGTAACGTTCGGCTTACGTAATTTATACTTGTTGTGCAGAGGAAGGCGACGTGATTGAATTTCAGTCCGCTGGCGAGTTCCAGCCGAAGGGGGGGGGAATTAAATGATCCTGACGTGACGTCTTGGGAATGAGAACCGTTTCTTGACGAACGGCTTGAAGAACAATGGCTGTTCTACGTTGTTCTCTTCTGAACAACAGGGGGGGGGTGAGAACCGTCTCTTGTCTACGGGCTCAAGAACAATGGCTGTTCTAATGTTGTTCTCTTCTGAACAACAAGGGGGGAGGGGGAGAACCGTTTCTTGGCGAACGGGCTCAAACGAACAATGGCTGTTCTACGTTGTTCTCTTCTTGACAACAGGGGGGGGGGGGAGGGTGAGAACCGTTTCTTGTCAACGGGCTCGAACGAACAATGGCTGTTCTAACGTTGTTCTCTTTCTGAACAACAGGGGAAATGTGAGAACCATTTCTTGGCGAACGGGCTCAAACGAACAATGGCTGTTCTACGTTGTTCTCTTTCTGAACAACAGGGGAAGGGGTGAGAACCGTTTCTTGTCAACGGGCTTGAACGAACAATGGCTGTTCTAACGTTGTTCTCTTTCTGAACAACAAGGGGGAAGCCTTGTGGACTCGGCGTCACGAAGGCTCGAACCTTGGCACTCGAGGGATATTGTCCTTCTTCTGGACAAGTGATGGTGAATCTCGAGGTCGAGGTCCCTTGGCGCACAAGGTGAGAGAGGGTCGTAGTGATGTTTCGCGACGAAAATCTGGATCTCCAATCTCATCTTAGTGGTAAAGTTTCCATCTAAATAGTCGAGACACTCCCTTGGCGTGGGGGACAATGGAGTGGGAGCTTCGAGGGAATGCACAGCCGAGCCTGAGAACAAGCCTTATCTTCTCATAAGCCTAACTCAATCTGGCGTGATTGGCGGATGGGGCGAACAGGGGGGGGGGGAGGTGATAAACCTCCTTGTTTAAACATTGACTCAGGTGGCTGCGATAAGCCGCCCAGCTTCAAAGCGAAGATGCACGTGGGGAGCATCGTGGTTTTAAATAACATGTGATAGTGGTTGAAATTAACGCGGCCTCAACCCGTTTTTTCACACCCCTCCATTCCGGGGGAAGTTGTCACTTCGAAAAAAAAGAGAGAAGGGACAACGATAGATCTCCGTTGTGGGGAACTCGTTTCCTTGTACCAACCGTACCTTCATGCACCTAACTAGAATTACCTCAATACATATGATTATTTTGATCTTTTGATTACAGGGGAAAATAACCTTTAATACAACATAATAAAAAAAGGGGCATGGAACAATGAAATGATATAAAATTAGTACATACGGGAAAAAATAATTTATACGTAAATTAATGTGTACAAATATATATACATACAAAAAAAATAGACATTGAGCGTTACAAAATTCAGACATATACATTAACTAATTATAATACAAGAGAATCTAATTTAAGTCGTACAAGACGGTATATACCTACATGGAGATACTAATCCTATGAATACAATTATTCTACGCTATTCGGTAACGCATTCCTACTGAGTGCGTCAGCGACCTGGTTATCGGAACCTTTTATATAATTTATTTTAAATTGATACTCTTGCAAGAGTAAACTCCAGCGCATGATTCGGCCGTTGGAGTGTCGCACATTCCTAATATAGGCTAACGGACGGTGGTCGGTTCCTATCTGAAATTCTTTTCCTATCAAGTACCTTTTGAATTTGTCTATAACCCAGATAGTTGATAGAGCTTCCTTCTCTATAGTGGCATATCTCTTTTCGCGTGGTAATAATTGACGACTAGCATATGCAACTGGATGACTCATTCCTTCATCCTCGTATTGAAGGAGTACACCTCCAATGCCCTCGTTGGACGCGTCGGTCTTAATCACAAAGGATTTTTCCGGGTTGGGCAACTTTAAAATGGGGGCAGAAATGAACTTACTCTTGAGCTGATTAAAATGGGAAATAGCGACATCATTCCAACGTACACGATCGGGGGAATTCTTTTTTGAAGGGGGCTGAGGGGGGCCGAAATTGCAGCGAAATTCGGAACAAATCGCTGATAGTGAGAAGCTGATCCTGGGAACGATCTTAATTGCTTCTTTGTAATCGGGCGGGGCATGTCGGCGATTGCCTTAATCTTATCCTCTTGGGGACCCAACTGGCTTTGTCCTATTTTGAAACCCAAATATTTTTATGGTTTCGTGGGCAAAATGGCATTTGCTGGTGCCAATGGTGAGGCCATTTTAGCGCAGTCGCTCGAAAAGAGCTAATAGGGTGGTTAAATGGTGACTCCATTCAAATAGTTCTTGTAGCTGACTCTTTTGATCTGGTGTCAGCTGCGCGTCAATATCCAGGTAAGAGGGTTCCAAAGACTCGCCTGGTAGGGAAGGAGGAGGGTAATCGGCATCAGGTTGGATGCACACTGTCTATATTACATTAAGGGACTCCGTGGGGTAATCTTCTTCAAGCGCCGATGTTTCGTCCAGTGCTACGAAGGTATCTCCATGGGCGCGTTGGGGGTACTTTTTTTCTTTAGGGTCCACGGACAGTCTCCGTGTCCTTGTCTTGGGCCTTATCGCCTAAGGGTTTTAGTAATTCACACTCCTTTTGTGCCGTCCTAAAGTCCTGGTTAGGGGTCTCCGAGAAATCAGACGGTATCGGGGTTCTGATGGGGACGGGCTCCTGGGCTTCTTTCTTAGCTCGGCCTCGAGGAAGGGCGGCCTGAGACACAGGGTCGGAACTTACTTGGGGGCTCTGTCCTATAAGTACGGAACAGAATTGTATGGGTGCTGAAATGACTTCAGCCATCATAATATTGACACTGCAGGTAACATCTAACGACGGGGAATTGGTTCGCCCGCCCAAGGTAGTCATGTACCACCGCAAATTTTTCGTGGTTAGGGTCCACTGGGGGGAGGAGTTCGTCAGACACGATGAAACACGCACACCCTGTGTCCCTGACGAGAGTCGATACTCGGCAGCCGTTCACGCTGCCCTCCTCAAATTTCAAAGTTCCCCATGAACTTTTATCAAAAATAAAATTTACCTGGTGGCCTGACGGAGGGGGAGAAGTTGCTGCTTGGGTCTGCACCACCGGGGTAGCCGAGGTGGCATTAATCTGGTGAACTTGGGGGGCTGGTCCGCTTTTAAGCCTTGAATTTTGGGGGCAATTCCAGCTCATGTGGTTTTCTACACCACAGATGAAGCATTTGATGGGTCGCTTCGGTCGGGAAGAGAGATCGAGGAGAAATCTTTACGGGAGGTTTGGAGTCCCGTTGTTGGTTTGGGGGAAAGAAGTTTTTGGGGTTTTACGGGGCTCGGAAACTTCGTCGACTTTCCTGTGAAGGGGCGCGAATCCGTCCTTCTTTCCTTGTAGGGGGATTGGTGAGAAGTTCAATTCTCCTTTGGGTATAAATTATGGCTGGCGGCATAGACATCCGCTTCTTCGGTACATTCTTTAAAGGTCTGGCACCGACGATCCTTGACGAACGCGCGGATCTCCGTCGGGAGAGACGCCAAAAATTAACCTCGCAACACGAAGTCTGTTAAGGACTCGTAGTTCGGATCAACCTTTGAGGATTCTAACCAAAATTTAAAATTCCTCTGAAGAATGTATCCGAATTGACGGAACGTCTGTCCGGGTTTAATACGACCTCCTCGCAATTCTTGGCGGTAGAAATCGGGAGTCATATTATGAGCGGCCAATAACTCAGCTTTTAAGGTGCTGTAGTTAATTGTACACTCAGATGGTAAAAATATAAAAATTTCGCGCAATTTACAATTTAACAAGGGAAGTAATCTGACTACACCTTCAGCCTCCAGTTCCATGTTATTGATTTTGAGGATCTTTTCGAAGTGGGCTAAAAATGCTCCGAAATCCTCTCCATCCTTGAAATTGGGGAGCTTTAAGAGAGATTGGGGAGGGGGCTTCGGAACGGGAACTGGCTGACTGTATCTCTGCTTCAACACGAGCTAATTCAATCTGATGGTGAAGCTCAGCTTGTCTTTACCGTTCCTCTCTTTCTTCTCGTTGGGTTTCTCTTTCTCTTTCTTTTTCTTCTCGTTGGATTTATCTTTCTCTTTTTTCTCGCTCTTTTCTTTGCTCCTCTTGAACGTACTCAATTAGTTCTTTTCCGTAAAGTCCCAAGGATTCTCCTTGTGCTTTAAAGATTTCGAACTGAGTCATCTTTGCACTTGGGGGCACACTAGTCAACCAACTAAAATTCCTTGCAACAAGAATTATGTTTTCTAGAGAAATTAGCCTACCTAAATATGGGCACTGACCTATTCGTACTTGGTTTCTCGATCTAAATAACCACTGACTAAAATCACAAAAAAAACACAAACAAATTATTATAACAGTTCCTTCAGCTACTCCAGCTTCTTAAGTTTCAAAAGAGGGGATAGCAATCGTTAAAACTAAACGGAACTACTATACTCTATTATTATAACGAATAACACTATGCTTTACTCGACTGAGACCAGTGTTTGCAAAGATATAGCGTTAAACCTTACACACTTGATACCAAATTTAAATAGTGTATATATATATATATATATATATATATATATATATATATATATATATATATATATATATATATGTCGTAGAATGGACGCTCGACGTTATACCATATATAACTATTCGTTGAGGGAACTTCTATAATTATCTTTAGAGTGCGTGGATGTCTGGCTGACCGATATTATGTATCTTCGATATGCTTAAGAAGTGGAACTGAGCTCAAGGATAATAATATTGCTATCATTAATAAAATAGAGTTTTATTAATAATAACTATCAACAGCATACAAAACGGAAAATATTGACATAAACAGAGAATGGAAAGGGTCGTGGGGACTCGAGCTAATCCGAGGATTAAAAGATTTAAAAAGGTAAAAAAATATAAAGTTAAAGGGAGGGGATGGTTCGCTAAACAATTTAAAGCACAGGATAGAGTTGACAAAAGGGTTAAATACTCAAAGGTAACGTTCGGCTTACGTAATTTATACTTGTTGTGCAGAGGAAGGCGACGTGATGGAATTTCGGTCCGCTGGCGAGTTCCAGCCGAAGGGGGGGGGGGAATTAAATGATCCTGACGTGGCGTCTTGGGAATGAGAACCGTTTCTCGACGAACGGCTTGAAGAACAATGGCTGTTCTACGTTGTTCTCTTCTGAACAACAGGGGGGGTGAGAACTGTCTCTTGTCTACGGGCTCAAGAACAATGGCTGTTCTACGTTGTTCTCTTCTGAACAACAGGGGGGGTGAGAACCGTCTCTTGTCTACGGGCTCAAGAACAATGGCTGTTCTAATGTTGTTCTCTTCTGAACAACAAGGGGGGAGGGGGAGAACCGTTTCTTGGCGAACGGGCTCAAACGAACAATGGCTGTTCTACGTTGTTCTCTTCTTGACAACAGGGGGGGGAGGGTGAGAACCGTTTCTTGTCAACGGGCTCGAACGAACAATGGCTGTTCTAACGTTGTTCTCTTTCTGAACAACAGGGGAAATGTGAGAACCATTTCTTGGCGAACGGGCTCAAACGAACAATGGCTGTTCTACGTTGTTCTCTTTCTGAACAACAGGGGAAGGGGTGAGAACCGTTTCTTGTCAACGGGCTTGAACGAACAATGACTGTTCTAACGTTGTTCTCTTTCTGAACAACAAGGGGGAAGCCTTGTGGACTCGGCGTCACGAAGGCTCGAACCTTGGCACTCGAGGGATATTGTCCTTCTTCTGGACAAGTGATGGTGAATCTCGAGGTCGAGGTCCCTTGGCGCACAAGGTGAGAGAGGGTCGTAGTGATGTTTCGCGACGAAAATCTGGATCTCCAATCTCATCTTAGTGGTAAAGTTTCCATCTAAATAGTCGAGACACTCCCTTGGCGTGGGGGACAATGGAGTGGGAGCTTCGAGGGAATGCACAGCCGAGCCTGAGAACAAGCCTTATCTTCTCATAAGCCTAACTCAATCTGGCGTGATTGGCGGATGGGGCGAACGGGGGGGGGGATGATAAACCTCCTTGTTTAAACATTGACTCAGGTGGCTGCGATAAGCCGCCCAGCTTCAAAGCGAAGATGCACGTGGGGAGCATCGTGGTTTTAAATAACATGTGATAGTGGTTGAAATTTACGCGGCCTCAACCCGTTCTATCACAGAGTAAATTACCCTAATCTTGATTCGCAATTCGTCCAATGCTTCATTCAGATGAAATTCCAGTACCTGTATTCAAGGAACTTCCTTCTCTGGACGATTTAAGTGATATACGTGAATCTGACGTAAGCAATAAACTTGACAGTGATCCAGATTTCTTGACATTCTTTAAACCTGAAGATTTTGTTTACTGTTGTGACGTGGCGGGACTGTTAAACGCGATGGGTATTTTAGAATATGATCCAAGTGAATGGAGACTTTGTATATATAGTTCAAAGAAGAGTGTAAAATGTGTGTTACTCCATAATGGAAACTTGTTCGGTGCGATTCCTATTGGTCATTCACTGCATTTAAAAGTGAAGCATGACCACATAAGATCTTTATTAGATTTACTCAAATATGATCAACACAAATGGATCATATGTGTGGATCTGAAAATGGTAATATTTTTTACTTGGCCAACAAGGAGGCTATACAAAACATCCATGTTTCCTGTGTTTATGGAAAAGCCGAGCCAAGGACAAATATTGGGAACAGAAACTTTGGCAAGTTAGACAAAGTTTGACTGTTGGGGCGAGATGAAGTTATTTCCCCACCCCTTTATATTAAACTAGTGCTGATGAAACAATTTCTGAAAGCTCTTAATGTGGAGGGTGACTGTTTCAAAGTCATATGCACAATATTTCCTGGTTTAAGTTATGATAAAATAAAGGCTGGAGTTTTTGATGGGCCACAAATCAGAAGGTTAATGGAAAATCAAAACTTCGCAAGTTCAGGGACTGACATAGAAAAAGAAGTATGGGATTCCTTTGTGGCAGTTGTGAAAGGATTTCTTGGAAACAAAAAGGCTGCTAACTAAAAGGATTTGGTAGAGACATTACTTGATAGCTTTCATCATTTAGGCTGCAACATGAGCATAAAGGTTCATTTCCTCAAGATCCATCTTGATGAATTTCCTGCTAATCTTGGCGACGTGAGTGATGAACACGGAGTTCGTTTTCATCAAGATATCAAGATTATGCAAGAGAGATATCAAGGCCGATGGAACACAAACATGATAGCAGACTACTTTTGGAGTATTCAACGAGACTGTGTAGACATAAAACACTCCAGATAGTGACCCAGTGGTGGGCAGTCCGTCAGTACCGATGAAGAAAGGTCCGTTAGTCCGTCACTGACGGCCTCCCGTTTCGCTGACGACTGACGGAAACATTATTTGCCGAAGGTTGTCTTTGCTTTTCGGGTTAGTGACGGTTCGCTGACGCCCGAAAATCACTTCTGTCGGCGCTTATTCCGTGAGTGTTTCAAAGTTTTTGTCAGTCGTCAGTCCGCCAGCGAAACGGGAGTCCGTCAGTGACGGACTGACGGACTTCCCACCACTACCAGATACTCTTGCAAGCGAAAATTTCTTCCATGAATGTATAGGTATGTGTACAATTGCTTGTGTTTTCTCCATTATATTAGAAAAATAACCTGTATATATTTAATAATAGGTGATGTTATCTTAAAATGCATTTATCCTTTCAAATTCTTTGACATTTTAAGTTATGGTTTGAAGCTATAACACACAAGAAACTACCCTTACCGAGTAAATATATGCAGTACGTCGTAAAAGAGGAATATGCTATAGAATGAATATGATGTGTTACAAAAAAAAAAACGGATGCCATGTTTTAAATCAGCATGTCAAAATTAGTTAAAACAACCATAAAAAATAAGTCAGCAAAAAGTGTGTTGACCAGTTTTATTAATGCTTATTGCTCTTTACTCAGACTCTTCAGAGGGAGCCAATCAGTTTACCCCGCCTCCCACAATTTTTATCTTGGATCCACCACTGCCTGTTGGACAGAGTAATTCGCTATTCTGGACATCCAATCCTTCGCCTCAGGATGTGTTGCTCATTTTGGTGTCCTATCCACAATCGAGACCTCCCGTGATAGTCAGTTTAAGTTCAACCAATGGGTTGCACTCTTGTCAGTGTTTGGGTCTTTTAGCTTTCGTCCCACAGCATACCACTACCAAAGCAACGTCACTGTTGAACGTCTACACGGGACGATCAAATCAAGCTTACGCCCCACAGATGCAAACAACACTTGGGTGGACAAGCATCCTTTGATCACTCTGAGTATTTATTCATCCTTGATAGAATAAAGATCTGGCCTGCCCTGCTGCCGAACCCAACTACATATTCTACTGACCATACTCTACCTTATCTCGATCCTGCTTCATACGAGTACAATTTTTTATAGGCGATTGTCGAAATTAGGTCGTCCTCCCCAAGACTGCCTGCGATCCAGAAACTTTTCTTGTCAAAGGAGATGTCAACTTGTTCCCACGTTTTTGTCCGTCGCGAATCAACTCTCTTCTCATTGCAATCCGTTGTACTGAAGCTTGGCACAAACCTGAAACCAGCCTTTATAGATAGTTTAACCAGAACAACCCTTCTCTCTTTGTTCTTCTACTATAACGCTTAAGGTTCCACTGATTCATAATACTTGCTTCTTAAACCCTCCACCAATCATTTTTGCTACGACCATTTCTCCTTACCGATTGCTGCTGCCTCCTCTTTTGTTGCAGGAACCTTGGCCATCAGCGGTGGCCAGTCAGGAGCAAAACTCTCCACTATTGGTCCTTCATACTTTGGAGAGCGAAACTCAAAACGTCCCGCTTCCGCTAGACGTCAGTTCAGAAGGAACAACAAAACGGATCACCTTCCCTCGTGACGGTGCCTAGCTTCAATTAACTGGCACTGAAAGCAATTTGTGTCCCCGTAAGCGTAGTCAGCCAAATGGCGTGGTGTCACGTTTCGCTTGCGTCATTAGAAGACCACGGCGATGACAGGACTAATGCAGGATAAGTTTCAAAAGAGCGTGTAATTATCTTAGAGGGATGTTTTTTTCTTGGCAAATAATCAAATATTTTTGATTCATTTGCTCCCATATATATTGGCAGTCTACAACTTTGGTCCGCATCTCCGAAATTTACGGAATCACCATTTTCTTGTGGACCGTTAGTTGTGAAACACGTTGCTAAAAAAGTTGCAAATCTAGGGCCGTGGACATCTCAAAATTCAGGTCCGTACCGCTACTTTAAAAAAAGACGACTGTATCCGCAAGCAAAGCAGCTATAACAAATTGAAGGGATAATCTTAGTAATCTATAACATGAATTGTACAACATGAGTTGTACATAAATGTAAGGAAATGTGTATATGTTTGTACATAAGGGTGAATAGTTCTTGAGCTCAAAGTCAACTAGGACATCATGGTTCCGTAACTTACGTCATCGATGACGTAACTCAAATGGCCGCATGACAGTCTTGTTTTTTTTTTGTGCGAGTAGAGTCTGTAGTTTCAGTGACTTTTTGCGACCAGAAGAAGATGGGAAAGTGATTATGATTCTGAGCATAGGTGGGCGCGATAACGAAAAAATGTATCACGATAACGGATAAATCGATAAGGATAACCTTATCGGCGATAACCGATAATCAATAACTGGCGATAAATTTATCGCCCGATAAGGTGATAACCGATAAATCTAAAATTATAATACAATATTGATTATTGACTATATATAGCGTTATTTTATAATACAATAGTAAGAATATTTGAATACTCTTTCTTAGTTTTTACCTGGTGAGGCTCTCCTTCATCTCTTCATAGGTTTTGAGGATCTTCCTCCCAGCTCAGACCTACCTATTTCTGCCTCCAAGGCACGCTCCTGTGCTAAACTGGAACCAAAAACTGAACCGCCACCCTGCGAGTGAGCGACTAGTCCGAGTTTATAGGTGAAGGATGGCATTACGGCGAATAATTTATCCGACTCCACGATAAATCTCACGGTGTTGTTCTATTTGGCTAGGCTTATCGAAGGTTCAAGGCAAATATGGACATACGGAAATACTCTTCATTCTAATAACGGATTATGATGCAAGGGGCGCGACACGGAGCGTACTAGACTATATATTATCAGCGTGAGTACGAGTTAAGGGAGACAAGACAATGGATTTAAGTGGGAGCGTGAACGCGAATGAATTCGTTACTATTCTGTCTTCCTCTTTCTTTATATGTGCGCTCCTAATGCAGAGGACGTAGCCAAAGATGACCGTGGTACAACCTATCTCCGTTATGATCATTTCTCCACCCTCTGGTCAGGGCTAGGAAGCCTGTGCATGGTGTGTACATTTACATACTTTTTTTTGTATAATTTGATACAATTGTCGCTGTGCCATCTCTTACGGTCAACAGCTGTTTACTCGAGGCTGCTCCTTAAATATCCGTCTTTGATAATTCTATCTTGAGACAACTTGGGCAGCTTTATCAAACGCAGGCGTTCAACCATTTTCCTTTGCTCTTCTCTGTCTCAAGCTTGCTTGCTTGCATATATGTGCACTTACAAATCCCATCCTATTTCTCATAAAATATTGAATCTTTACATTATATATATTTAATAGGCATGCTTGGATTTAATGGGACCGATTCGCGTCCTTTTTGTGGAGGTATCTTTTGGGCCTATTGAATCCATCAATTTTGGTGCCAGAGGTCTACCTATTGCGTAGTTCGATTACTACAAACGATCCCGTTAAACCACATTTACACTATCTCCATGCTCTCACTTTTTCCTCTCTTCTACACTCAATCCTTTTCACATACGCTCCCCGTCTTTCTACCTTTCTCACTTCTTATCATGCATGCACCCATCAGTTTAACCTTAAACACAATCATGTGATCAGATTGTCCTATACTCATACCTCTTACAGCTTTTCTAACAAATATTTAAGTCCCGCAGCATATTCTTTCTTACTAAGCACGGATCAATATACTCTTAACTTCTGCCCTTCATTTACCTAGCCCCATGTGCTAAAATAATGTTTGCTACACCTTTCTTTAATCACAGAACAGTCCCACCCTATCTCCGGCTGTACTTAAAACTCCTCTTATCCAGTCACCTGTTCGTCCTTTCATATTTCATACAACCATCAACCGATACCCATTTCCATCTACCAGCCATCACAGAACCTAATTTCCAGCTTCACTTCTATTATTAAAATCCATACACTACAACCACGCACAAAATTTCCCTTGCAAAGCTCAGCTCCTACTAAACATCCTACCGTTCCCGCCACGTAACCAGGCGGATGTCGAGGTTATCTTTTGCTGGGTTCCTGGGCATGTGGGAATTGCGGGGAATGAGCGCGCCAAAGAATCCGTGGACTTGGCGACCAGACCAGGGTTTCGCTCTTCCTCACAACAATTACATGGCAGGAATACGGGCTGCTTGGCAAAGAAGATGAGATACGGTCGAGGGGAACTTAAAATTGTGTGTCATTGCGCAGCATCTGTTCCTATGGACCTACCCACTAATGCCGCGACGGCTTCAGGTTCCTTTCTGTCGACCCCAAATCGGACACACTCGTGGGACGCATGGCCGCCATTTGATAGAGGGCTCGCCTGCGCATTATTGTGACGACTGAGTTGTCGCTCATACTGTTCAGAACATTATTGTTGAATGTCCCAGTCTGGGTGATCTTCATGCACGTTACCTGGACGAGCGAGGTCGCTATCGCTTGCCCTTTGTACTCGGGACTTGGTTTGTGCACACAGACTTGCGGACTATGACTTTATTGTAGGCCGTATATGTCTTAGCTATTTTTCCTTTATATGTTTTTGTTTGTTTTTTAATCTAGGCTAGTATTAGGCCGTAGTGTGAGTACGGCGACTTTTGCCCTAGTAGTCAGTCGCCAGATGGGCTCTTAAAATTAGACGATTCAAACCCTTGAAATAAGGAATTGGGTACCGTGAGATATTGCAAAAACCTAGAGAGGATGGCTACTCAAACACACACAGTGTGGACTGATCAACACAACTACGGGGGACAACATAAAAGTAATGTGACAGTGTGAGTTGTATTCCATATGGTTAGAGGTGTGTTACTGTCTGGACCAAAGGAAGTGAATTGTAAACCTGATGTTAACAAGGAAAAGCGAAAGCAACAGAGGAAGCAAAATAAGATTTTTAAACTGTGTGGACGGTACACAGAACCAAAAGTTTTAAGACGGGTTCATAAATAAAGGGGGTGAAGTTACAAATGTGTGGAAGGTATCATAACCTGGATATTTAAAGTGCGGATAACTCTATGAAAGCTGTCCCCGTTCTGGCACAATGGCAGATCCCTTGTGCTTCTCCATCCACTCACACATGGCAGGATAACCCCATTTTCTCTTCCATAACACCACAAGGACCACTCTCCCATTTCTATCACCCCATCAATCGTTTGGTCACCAAGTGAGGTTGGCGGGCATATTTCCAAAGAAGAGGATGGGAATATTTGCTACCCCCCAAAAAAATAAGAAACAAACAAACCAAGAATAAACATATACTGAAACCACCCAGCACCTATGCACAACACTCAAACTTTTAATTTTCACCACTTTTACCTAAAAACTTTATCCACTCTACTTCTACTCTACATATACCTTTGTTTTTCTATCTTTTTCAAGACGGAAGACTGAAACGGCTCATTCCGGGAGAATTTCTGCCCGGCCATTTTCACTTACAAAGGAAAATATAAACCATCTCAATGAGAGATTTTTAACAATCAAAATTTTAATGGAGAATTATCAATTGTAGGAGATGAAAGCGTGTTTATGAGGACCAATGAACAATATTTAATTTCGAGCTAATGGGGGCGGGAGGGGGTATTGAAGATGTAATTAAATTTGCAATTTGGATTATAACTTCATTAAATTTATTTTTCTTATGAATTCAATTTTCTGAAAAGAAATATAAATCATTATCATAATTTGTAACGGATTTCCTACCAAAGTAGGATCGGTGCACATCAACAACACTGAAAGAAGATACCCACGATTTATGCACAACGCTGCCCATCATTTTCCCTACACCTAATTATCCATTCATAGCTATGTATTGTAGTCTCTTGCCCAGGTAGGGCTAATCCTGGGGCAGGTGGGGCATTATGTGCGGCATCAGGCCCTCTCACAAAATCCCCTCCATGCCAACCTAGCAGACATTTATTGGAATCGGGGGGAGGGGGGGGGCGCTAAGTACTGTTAGTTATTCAATACTGGTTAATAGATGGTAGGTAGGGAACACCAACGCCGACCCACCCAACCCGATAATGAGACTAACATAAAGATCAGAATGAAAATCACCAGTGAGTCGGAGGGAAGGTGGGACCAGGAGTCAGCTTTGTTTTCCTTTAGTTGGGAAGTAACCATCGTCGTCCCGGGGGAAAGTGGACCCCGTTTGGAGATAGAAGTATATGCATACGACTACCAATTAGCAAGATTCCTTGGCACAAAGGAGAAGAGAGCATGTGTCGTGCTATGAAGACGGGAAAGGAAAGAAAGCGGTGTTGTGTGATGATGTATGTAAGATTTACCTACCCCCGTAGGGGTGAGCAAAGCGAGCCCACCAATCAGCGGCTGACTTTTGTGTCCGGTCTCGACTGGGATTGAACCCGACGCCCTGCCACTAGAAAACCAACGCCGTATCCACTAGTCTTGCAAGAGCTCCGCTGTTTAATAGATAATAACCCTTGTATATGGGACAGGAAGAATACACACACCGTCTTCCCGCGCGTATCGTAAAAGACTACCAAACTCTGATATGGGTCGCTAGCCTGGGAAGGCACCCAACTTTTGCGTCTAGCGAGTGCAATACGCCAATGGGCGTTGATGTGCTCCCATCCCACATTGTGGGAAAGCGGATGATGGTGTTAATAAACTATCTCCCTGTACTACCTTCATCTGTAATCGGGTCCTAGATGGCGGTGAGGGGAGGAAAACAAATGAATAAAAAGGTGAAGAATCTCCCCCCCCCCCTCCTCAACAAATCCCTTCAACCTAAATACTGGGGCCAGTAAGGAACATTAAGATACAAAAATCGTCATCAGCAACCACCGATTTTCCCCCAAATGGAGTCGGCGCGCAACAGCGCCACAAAACTACTCACGACATACGCCGACCACGACCTGTCTTAACTTATATTCGCTGTCATCAATCAATCGGCGCAGGACCACCCAAAATCAGAGGGCGAAAGGAGAGAGATGGATGGATGTATTGATGCTGGTCTCATGGCGATGATCAGGCCGTAATTCAATTTTATAAAAGGGGCTCTTTAAGATTCTTTTTTTCAAATTTAAAAGCTGATAATGGATAGATAATGTTTGGTAGGGTGGATATTTACATGCGCTAAAACTGAATGTTATGTCAATGGGCTAAGGTAATACTGGGTGAGCGAGAGAGATGGAATGAAGAAACCACACAATCAGTTATTTCACACACATCATCATTGAGCAAACAATAACTATTAAAATGCTAGAAAACAAAAAGTTTTCATAATTACCATCACCATTCACAAAGTGGAGGCGGCGCACATCAATGCCATCCCTTTATGGCTTATAAAACACACAGGCAGTCGTCATTACCTACCCCACCACAACCAAATTTGTCCATCTTATCAACAACATCGTTTCTTAAAAGCACTTTCTATGAAACCAGGATCGGCGCACATCAGCGCAAAGAGACATGCCCTTTATATGCTCTATCAAGAGGCCATCAGCCTCCAAGGCAAATTGATGCACCTAAGCGATAGGGAAAGAGGGGGGGGGGGTGTTGAATCAGCTCGTCTAATCCAGCAAGAAAGGCTCAAATCACGCCTTCTTGAAAACTCCTTCCATACACGCTATCATCATCCACTACTTCTCTCTCAAACACTCGTTATTGTTAAAATAACCAATTCCCTCTTTACGTCATCTTCCTTCCAACTCTTCACCCAATCTTTTTTGTCTTTTTTACATGCTCATACTACCTCAGAATATTATCAGTCGCACCCTCGTTCTCACCATTTAAGGGCTTAGCCGAGTGGAAACAGCGAGTCCGATTACATCGAAGTTAAGCCGCACCGGGTGGGGTAAGTCGCCGGATGGAGTCACGATTTGAGTCGACTCACGGTGGGAGACAGGCTGAAGATACCCGTGGGTCGTATCCCACGCTAAACCTCAAGTTCCCCACTGAAAAACAAAATACCCTGAAACGAGTGCAGGTACTACCATTTTTTCATACTTCTTAGCCCTGCGTGTGTATGTGGAAGAGGAAGAATGGATTTTGTAAAGATGAGCCCTTCAAAGGGTTTTTTCGACCTTAATTTAGCCTAAACTATTGTTGATTAGGTTTAGTTAGGTTAGGTTATATTAGACGCAATCCGCGGCTGGAACGACCAGGATTTCCTTCCACAGGAGATAGGTACCACATTCCCTCGAAGAGGCGGGGTGAGACTCTTAGCAATTGACGCCCTTGGCCATACACGATAGGGACTTATCGTGTACAGCCTTGGAGCAACTTACATACACTTAGGGTGGCAGTAGTAGCACCTACGCGCCAGTGGCACGAATGCCTTCGCGCGGTAGCGATACCAACCAGCACGCACAGACAGAGGGAGCCTGTCACAGTCGAACGTGACGAAGAGTGTAGAGGCGGGTCTCGAGGCCCCTCCCTGTTTTCTCATCACACATTCACAAGTTCCCTCATGTAAGCCACTCCTTTTATGAAGTCCATCGTAGAGTGCGGCATCAAACTCACAGGCGAGCCATAAGTGTCTGAAAGGCTCACGTCCGTGAAATGTGTCATCTTCGGCTCTCTACCAATCAAGCTAGCTAATGCTCTTCTTTGATGGATCATGTTGCCTTTGGCAAACATGCTGCCTTCAGTGGCGCGGATGAAGCCAAGAGGCTCAAAAACGCCAAGTAGTCTGAATGAGGGGCCCCGACGTAATCGAGGCTCCTTTCAGCGCACTTGCAAGGGTGGTTTCCCGCGGGACGGCGCCTCAGGTTCTCACGTGCCGATCTTTGCCTGGTCGCTTGCCCAAGTGGCTGCGGATCCCTCCCACCTCGGAACCATAGCGAAGAGAGGAATCCATAGTCCTCTTTGCCTTCTTTCTCTTTTGGGAGAGTAGGGCAACTACCCACTTGGGCATAAGTCGCCGAAAAACACGACAGCCTAGAATTAGGCTACTTTAAAGTTAAAATATGAAAACTTAACAATCAATATAAATTGGAAAAACTTAACAATCGAAGCAATCTCCGGCAGCGGGGGGAGGTCCCCCTCACCCCGGTGCAGGAGAGTGCAACCTAAAACAAAACAATAACAAAAAAAAGGAACCTTAAATAAAGGGGAGAAGGCCGGCCACCCCCAAAAAGTCAATAAGTCCACCAGTCATGGTGCACGCACTCGTCCCGAGTACAAGGGACAGGCGGTAGCGACCCCGCCCATCCCGGTACCGAGACAGGTATCGTGCGCGAAGATCACCCAGACTGGGACATTCTACAAGAATATGCCGAACAGTCTGGGGGACGACGCAGTCGTTGCAATAGGGCACATGCGAGCGCTCCACCAAGTAACGATGCGTCACACGAGTGTGTCCGATTCGAAGACGACAGAAAGCAACCTGAAGCCGCCGCGGCATTGGGGGATAGGTCCATGGGAACAGTCGCGGCGCAATGGCACGCAACTTTAAGTTCCCCTCGACCGTCTCCCATCTTCTTTGCCAAGCAGTCCGAAGAGCTGCCCGTATTCCTGCCATGTAGTCAGTGTGAGGAAGAGCGAAACGCTGGTCCGGTGGCAGAGTCCTCGCGGACTCTTTGGCGCCCTCATCGGCGCGCTCATTCCCCGCAATTCCTACATGTCCAGGAACCCAGCAGAAGATAATCTCGACATCTGCCCGGCTCGCCAAAACCGTGGCGTCACGGATTTCGCGAACCAGGGGATGCGGAGATTCCAATGCCCCGAGAGCACTCAGGGCGCTTTGTGAGTCGCTATAAATCACAATCCGGTCTCCGAACCGGGCACGTCGCGTAATCTCCCGTACCGAGTGGTGTATTGCCACCAGCTCGGCCGTGAAGACAGACGCAGCGCCCGGTAGAGCCCCGCTGACTTCAAACAGAGGGGATACGGCGTGGAAGCCGACCCCCTCTTGGGACTTGGAGCCATCCGTATACACTGGCATGGTACCAGCGTGACACGATGTGTGCTCCAAAAAGGTCGAACGCAATACTCCCGGCGCAGTACAAGCTTTGGGAGCAGAGGCGTGGCGACAAATAGCCAAATGTGGTACCCTCCAGGGTGGCGTCCTGGGCAGAACCAGGGGCGCCACCGGCCCGAGAGCTATATCTACCTCTCGAAGGAGTTTCCTGGCCCTAAACCCAAAGGGCTTAGGGTATGACTGGCGTCTCTCGGCGGCATAGGCACCATCGAGATCAGCTGCGGATGCAGTGAGAGCTGTTGGCGACTGAGGGAGGCGCCGGGCTCGCGCGTACAGGCGAGTGATGCACTGCACGCGGCGCAGAGCGAGTGGCATCTCCCCAGCATCGACCAACAGGCTCTCAATGGGGGAAGTGCGGAAGGCACCGGTCGCAAGGCGAAGGCCGGTGTGGTGGATCGAATCCACCTTCCGCAATAAACGCTCGGCTGCGGATGCATAAAACTCGCATCCGTAGTCGAGCTTCGAGCGAACAAAGGATCGATAAAAAAGTAAGGCGGTAGCCCTATCAGCGCCCCAAGCGCTGAACGTCACGGAACGGAGAATGTCCATGGCGCGGGTACAAGAGACCCTAAGGCTGCGAATGTGAGCCTCCCAGGTGAGGCGTCGGTCGAATACAAGACCAAGGAAACGGTGCGACTCAACCACATCCAGGCGCACCCCATTAAGAAACAAATCTGGGTCGGGGTGAAGCCGTGGGTGGCGGCAGAAGTGCACCACCTTAGTCTTGGCCAAAGAAAACCGAAACCTGTGCGCTTCGGCATAGCGAGAGACGCGGTTCAATGCCTGTTGGAGTCGGCGCTCCAGAGTTGGCATCTGGGCCGCGCCAAAAGAGATCGAAAGGTCGTCCACGTAGAGCGTAGCGAGAACATCTTCCGGCAGCACCGAGGTGATGCCGTTGATGCTCAGGGCAAAGAGTGTGACACTGAGGACACTTCCCTGCGGGACACCCTCTTCCTGCTCCTTTGGGCCGGAGAGGGCTCCCCCCACCCGTACGCGGAATCGACGATCTCGCAAAAATTCAGATATAAACATTGGGAGGCGTCCCCTCGCCCCCATCGTGTGGAGAGTCTCCATGATACCGTATCGCCATGCGGTATCATAGGCCTTCTCCAGATCAAAAAACACGATGGCGTAGTGCTGTCTACGAAGGAAAGCCTCGCAGACGGCATTTTCCAGTCGGAGCAGAGCATCCGACGTGGAGTGGAACTTACGGAAGCCGCACTGTGCAGAAGACAGATGGCCTCCGCTGTCCAGGAAATAGGCTAATCTAACATTTACCAATTTCTCCATCAACTTGCACACGCAAGAGGTTAGAGAGATTGGGCGGAAACCGGTCGGAGTAGAGTGATCTCTCCCCGGCTTGCGAAAGGCGAGCACAGTAGCGATTCGCCAGGAGTCTGGGAGAAGACCTTCCACCCAGATCCTGTTGAACAAATCTAACAGAAAGGCCATGCCTCGCTCACCCAGGTGTCGAAGCATGGCGTACGGGACATCGTCCGGACCATGGGCGGTGTCCGCGCACGAAGCGAGAGCGGAGCGCAACTCACTCACAGTAAACTTGTCGTTGAAGGGTTCTCCGCCTCTGGAGGTAAAGTCCAGCCGGCGGCCTTCCGCGACATGACGACGTGCATTGAATGCTGGCGGAGCAGCATCACGGCTAGAGAATGCGGAAAAAGCGGTCGCTAAGGATTCCGCCACGGACGCGGGGTCCGAGATTGCGGTCCCATTCTCCTGGAGAACGGGAGGGGGGTCCTGCGAGAACTTGCCCCGAATCCTTTTGACTCGCTTCCACACCTCAGCTAAAGGGGTCTTCCCGTTAAGTGAAGACACGTATGCCCGCCAAGAAGAGCGGCGGGCGTGCTTCGAAATATACCGGAACCTAGCCCTAGCCCGACGAAATTCAGCGACAGTGAAATCGTTCGGGCGGCGCTTATAGCGCATGTAGGCATAACGCTTCTGTTTGAGGGCCGTCTCACACTCGGCCGACCACCATGGGAGTGGTCGGCGTGCAAAACGGCCAGACGTCCTAGGAATAGTAGTCAGGCCCACGGCGATGAGGTTGCCGGAGAAGAACTCAACGGCATCATCTACCGACCTAAACTCCTCGACTGAGATAGAGAATTCAGTCATTTCCTGAAATGCAGGCCACCGCGCCCGCGCCAAGCACCACCGAGGTGGTCTCTCAGGCGGCAGTTGCCCTGAAAATGATATTTGAATGGGAAAGTGATCACTACCATGGAGGTCATCGACCACCCCCCAATCAAAATCAGGCTGTGCATCCGAAGAGCACAAAGATAGGTCAAGGCAAGAAAATGAAGCGGTTCTCGGACAGTGATGCGTAAACTCATCCACGTTTAGGACACCCATCTCAAGCTCTTCGATCAGATCGGCAAGGACTTGTCCCCTGGGATTTATGGAGTAATCTCCCCAGAGAGGATGCCTGCCGTTCAGATCTCCAAGCAAGAGATAGGGCCTCGGCAACCGTGCAACGACGCGGCGGAAGTCCCCCGCGTCGAAGTCAGCTGACGGTGGAATGTACGCAGAAATGATAGTATACCTCCTATCCAGGTGCAGCTGCACAGCCACTGCCTGAAAGGAGGTATCTAAAGAGAAAGGAAGAACGGAGACATCATGCCGGGTGTAAACTGCGCATCCCCCAGCCCGGCCATCCCGAGGTGGTGGGGTCGCAAGACCCTTATACCCCGGGAGGGCAGGGAGGGGGCACGCACCTAGCATGGTCTCCTGCAAAAAAATAGCTAACGGGGAACGGGACGAGACGAGCCTCCGCAGCTCCTCCCAGTTGGCCCGGAGTCCACGGCAATTCCATTGAAGGAATATGCCCTCCAGGCCTAGCTCGGAGGAGACGCGGGGGCCCTCCTCGAATTGAAGACCCTCACGGGAATGGCCGTACGCTTCCCGGGGGCAGAACCCCGGGCGCTGTTGGCCGGACAAAGCGCTGAAGGCGCTGTCGCCTTCGAGGACTTATGGGGGAGGTTGGGCTCGCCATGCGAGTCTTTTCCTCCCTCCGCCTCGAAACCTTAGGCGGGCGTTGCGGCTTCGGAGGCGGGGGGCCCTCTTTTCGAGGAACCACCGTCTCCGAGCCACTCGCTCCACCTCGGGACGTGGGCGAAGGAGCCGAAGCTCCTTTGTTGCTGTCCTCCTTTCGGGGGACAGCTTTAGGAACCCCAGAAGATGGCCTAGCGACCATCTTCAGGGGTGTTGCCTCCTGTGAGTCTAACGACTCGGTGGAGGCGCGTGGCCGTTTCGCCTTACGGGAAACGGTCACGCTGGGGGAAGAGGGGGGAGCCCTGGTTTTAGCCGGGGCAGGGTATGAGCCCTTTTTGCCACCAGCTTTACCAGGGGAGCGCCCGGGTTGGGTAGAGCCCGCAGAAGGGCTCCGAATGGGCGCGGAAACAACCGTGCTCGTTGGCCTGGATGGGCCGGGAGCAGAGGGTGCCTTCCTAACTATTGAGGCATATGACGTCCCAGGCAGAGCCGGGCGCGCCAGGACCAAGTCCTTTGCCTCGCGGAATGAGAGTCGATCCTGGGCCTGAACGGCCAGGATTTCTTTCTCAAGGAGATATGCACCACATTGCTTCGAAGAAGCAGGGTGCGGCTCTCCGCAATTGACACACTTGGCCACACACGATTTGGACTTATCGTGTGCGACCTTGGAGCAATTTACACAGACTTCGGGTGACCCCGACTTTGCACGTCTACATGAGCGATTCGTATGGCCGAAGCGGTGACAGTAATAGCACCGCCGCGGCAGTGGCACGAATGCCTTCACGCGGTAGCGGTACCAACCGGCACGCACCGACTCAGGGAGCTTGTCACAGTCGAACGTGACGAAGAGTGTAGGGGTGGGTCTCGAGGCCCCTCCCTGTTTTCTCATCACACGTTCGACCTTGACCGCCCCATGGTCGGCCAGCTCTAAGGTGATGTCTTAAATGGAGTAGTCAACGAGTTCCCTCGCATAAACTACTCCTTTCACAAAGTTCATGGTAGAGTGCGGCGTCACACTCACCGGGGTGCCATGAAGTGTCCGAAGAGCACTAATCCTGGCCGCCTCGGCGGGATTCGCCGCATTCGCCAGAAGGCTCCCGTCCGAGAAACGGGTTACCTTCGGCTCTCTACCAATTGCACTAGCTAATCCTCTCCGCTGATGGATCATGTTGCCCTTGGACAACATGGTGCCATCAGTGGAGCGAATAACGAGGAAGCGTTTGAAGCCAGCGGGCTCGAAAACGCCAGGTAACCTCTGAATCAGGGGCCCCGATGTCATCGAGGCTCCGCCCTGTGCACTCTTGGTAGTAGTCTTCTTTGTCAGGGGCTCCGCAACCGGGGGGGCAGAGGGGGCGGATGTGCCGATCTTGGCTTGGTCGCTTGCCAGAGTGGCAGCAGACCCATCCGTCCCCGCAGCCCCCGCGGATGGAGAGGAGCCCCGAGTCTTTTTGGTCTTTTTAGTCTTTTTCTTTTTCGGAGAGGAGGGCGGGGAATGAACCCGCTTTTCACCTCCGCTGGCAGAAGTCCCCAGGCCAGATGGACCAGCCTCAGCCAGGTCCCTCTCCGAAATGGAGAAGGTCCTGGTTGTCGTAGGGGCACCTGTCGGAGGAGATCCCTCCCCTCCTTCTACTGCCTCGGAGCCCTCAGCCATTTGAGGAGGACCTTGCATAGGGGCGGATTCGGGTTCGGTGCTTGGCGCCGAGCCCGAATTCCCCCCCCATGGAAGGCCCTACCGTCTGGGGCTGGGTCTCCTCAAGGACCATGTCTATCACAGGAGGGGCCTCCAATTGGCCATCCCCTCCCAGGACATCGCAGGTCCCCTTGGCAGTGTCGCCAGTCTTGTATGGGGAGGCACAGGCCTTGACCCCGGCAAGGTTTAAAATTCTTGCCAGCACGTCTTTTGAGGGAAGCGACCGAAGGGGCCTGGCTTCCCTCTCCCCCCTAAGGGGGTTTGCCCTACCGAGCCGCTTTGATGGGAAGCGGCTGGCTAAGGGCTGCCTGCTGGCTTTCTTGGCAGTCCCCTTGAAAAGAAAAGATGGGACTGCCGCTGGGAAAAGGGAGGTGCCCGAAAGCACCTCCAGAGAAGGGGGTGAGGGGGAGTCCCCTGCACCCGTAGGCGAAGGAGAGGAGTAAGCCTCCTCTCCGGTTAGAGAAATATGGAGGGTCCCCTGTGCAAGCACAGGGGGGGGGACCTCCATTTTTTCGGTGGAGCTGCCCAAGGGCGGCTCCGTCGATGAGCAAGGGGGAGTTAAAGGGGTTTGGGTTTTTTTTTTTTGTTGTTCATCTATGGGCATGGTGACCCTATTTTTGCCACGGGACGCAATAGCTCATCACCCCTCGCAGTAGCCCGCACTGCGAGAGGTGCTTACAAGCCCGGCAGAGCCAGGCGCCGCCATTCGGGACCACCCCTCCCGCCTGGTGGCCTGGCAGGCCATCGGCATGGCGGCTCCACCTTGGACACGGCGTAAAAAATATAGGTTGTGAAGAGGAGAGGAAAAGGGATGTGAGGAAGGTATGGGTGGGGATGAAGCAGGTTGTTAAAAAACCCCCATCCCGAACCGGAGCTCAGGGGTTAGGGGACAATGTCCCCTCCCCCCTCAGCCCCGATCCGGGGTGGTTGGCTTGAGAAGAAGGTCAGCATTCTACCCTTTGAAATTAGAGGCTGACCAGAGAAAGTTGTGGGAGAGGTTGTATGAAAAGCGACAAGGTAGGGGAGAAATCGGGCTATCTGAAGGAAGGAAGAGAGGCTAAGCTGGGGCCGGACGGAGCGCTGGATCCCGTCAGCACGGCGGCCAGGATGGCAAATCGCCGCGCCCCTTACGGGGGGAGGAGTTAAGATGAGAAATAGGCAGCGCCATAATGGAAGAAAGAGATATAAATATAAAGTTAAACTATACAAAACATTTGATGAAAGGAACACCCCATGTCTAATACTTCCCTCAGTCAGTGGGCCTTTTGACTTGCAGCAGGGAGGAACTTCACAGTATACACTACCACTCGGTTAAGGTCTGGTAAAAGGACAGAAGTGAGCTAAGCAGCCAGAACCTCTGTGGATAGAGGATCCAGTTTCGAGTGGGGTAAGTGAGTATGAAATAAAGAGAAGTCGAGATAGGCGGGGTGATCACCTATTATTATCATAACCAGGCAGTTGAAGAGGGAGCAACGAACGGGTAGAGAAAGTGACAGAGTTAAAAAAAATGGTGGGTGGAAGGATGAATGCATGGTGTGAGAGAGTTGGTAAAAAAAGGAGACGAGGTAGAGGTTAGCGGGAGGGAAGGCTACGCTGGAGCTAGATGCGGCACTGATTCCCGTCATCATGGCGGACAGGAACACACATCGCCATGTCCCCTACGAGCTCGCCTGGTCTAGCAGTGGGTGGCGGCGTGGAAAACGTTCCTTCGATGCTGTCCTTTTGGAGGAGAGCTTTAAGAGTCCACGAGATGGTCTCACGATCACCTTCAGGGGTTTAGCACGACTCGATGGAATTGCGTGGCCTATTTGCCTTACGGGAAACGGTGACACGAGGAGGGAGCCGAGGTTGGGCGTCAGCCCTTTATGCCACCAGCTCAACCAGGGAAACACCGGGGTGAGGGGGGTAGAACAAGCAGAAGGGTTCCGAATGGTCACGAAAGCAACCGTACTCATAGGAGTGGAGGGATCAGGAGCAGATGGTACATTTTTAACAAGTGATTGAGACATAGGAAGTCCCAGATAGCACTGGGCTCAACAGAACCAACTCCTTAACCTTGCAAAAAGCATGCCTCCAGCCTGAACAGATAGGAACCTCCTTCTCGAAAGGATACAAACTACATTACTTCAAGGAAGCAGGGTGCGGTTCTCCACATTTGACACAATTGGTATTGCACAATATGGATTTAATGCCTTTGAGCAGTTTACGCAGCTTTCAGGTTGACCCAACATGAGAAGTTCGATTTGTATGGCCAAAGCGGTGGCACTGGCAATATCTCCATGGAAGGGAAACGAATGCTTTGGCTCGTTAGAGATACCATCCGGCACTCACCGACTTAAGAAGCGGGTCACAATCCAAAGTGATTAAGAATGTAGGGGTGGGTTTCAAACTGAAATTTTGGTGAAAAAACAAAAAAACAAAACAAACGAAAATACCCAAGCTTGTGACCAGGGGTCCACCCTGGGTGTGTTAATGATGTTCGCACATGTGCAGCAACGCACAGTGACCAGAAGTTGCAAAATGGACTGGTCGATACCCAAAGGCCACAGTTCCCAATTGAGCAGCCAGAGAGGCAGGGTGACAAGGCAGATTTCCTTAAAAGCTCGTACTAATCATTGACAGGATGACCAAGACCTGAAGATCTGTTGTGGCAGACCCAGGCCTAGCAGCAAACAAAGCAGTAAAGCCCGCCCACCATACGAGGTACAGCCTTATGCAGCCGAGAGCGGCTGCATGGTGGGCAGCCCATTACATACAGAGGTTAATGGGGCAAAACCGATCTTCCCATTAATCACCCCCAATGCCAAGGACCCTTCAAGGCATAGTCTCTTGCAACCTGCGGGCATCATTTATAGAGGTTCCAAAGCCTCTCTTATGATACGGAATATAAAGCTATCAGGCCCTTAAACCTAGCAAAAGGCTGAGGGGATAGTCGTAGATAAAAAGGAATGCCGAGAGGGAACGAAGGGAGGAAGTGAACAGACAACTTAGCCTAACCCGTTAAAGAGTTCCCATCAACCCAGTGAGGGCGCTTCCTTGATTTCCACTTTGGACTGGTGATAAAAGTTTCTCTTGGTATGAAGTGCAAATAGACAGAAGGTTGAGGGGATAGTGGTAGAGTGAAAAAAAAGAAAAAAAAAGGAAAAAAAGTACCACTGAGAGGAAGTGAGGGGGCGAAAGCACCACAACAACTTCCCACGGAACTGTCAAAGAGTTGAAGTCAACCCAGTGATGAGGCTTCCCTAGTTTGCACTCAGGCTGGGACATGCGGCGCCTCCTGGTATTGGATGTAACAGGCTACTACCCCCCCCCCCTGCGGGCTTCAGGGGCTCCAACTCTAGGTGTGTTAAAGAATCATGTCCACATCCATGCGGCAAAGCACACCGATCAAAAGTTGCCTAGCGGAGGGTCGCAGCTCCCAACTACGCAGTCAGAGAACTTTTTTTTATATGGCGACTGTTACTAAAGGGGTAAGTTGCCGTAATCAAACAAAAGCTCCCAAAATAATGGTAACACAAACCAGAGAAACTTAACCAAACAACAGCAAGAAGACGAAGGAGGCACGCTCCGACCTCGGAGCATGTGACCAACGCCAAAGAGAGTAAAATAAAATGGAGGAAGCCACCTTAATCCAAGCAGTCGAATAGTTCTTAAGTCTGTGTGCAAGAACTCGTCCCGACTACAAGGGAAAAGCAGTAGCGAACCCGCTCACTCGTCCTGATACCGGGACAGATAATGTGCGTAAATATCACCCAGACTGGGACATTCAACAAGAATGTGGCAAACAGTCTTGGGGACAATGCAGTCATTGTTGTAAGATGCAGGGAAGTAGTACTCCCTCAAATGTTGGTGCAAGTGTGCCCAATTCGAAGACGACAGAGTGGATCCTGTACTAAGTCGTCGCCAAGACGGCCAGGATCTGAATGTCATGTGACAGACCCCATGACTTTTACAGGGTGTCTACTTGTTTGGTGATTTGAATTCAAGGACTTTTTAAAAAATAATCAAGGATGGGTTTTAGCCATTGTTTTTTTTTCTTTAAATTAAAAAAGTGCAATAAACATTATGGGACATTGATGAAGGTGAGGTATTTAAGGGAAAAATGGGTTATAAGCAAAGCATAACCAAAGTCAACTCACCAGTGCAAAAATACAACAATAAGGTATCCAAGCGACAGTCACAGAAGTATAGCGAGCATCCATCATGAAATACAATGCATCCAAGGCATACATATGTTCACTCACGTTAGTGAGTAGATTAACTTAAATATTACTATTTTCCTAATAGACATTAAAAAGTATATAAATAATGATTTTGAAAAATCATTTGAACAATCACTCAATGATTTATTTTTTAAATTCAAGGTCCATCTACCTTTTCATCAAATTCAAGGACTTTTCAAGGATTTCAAGGGCAGTAGACACCCTGTTTTATTTGGCCTGAGAGCCAAAAAGGCAATAAAGCATGACTGTGCGCAATACACATTTATACTCCCAAGAACGGCTGCAAGGAAGTGGTATTTTGCAACCTGCAGGCGTTAAAGGGCTTTGTTTATAGAGGTACCAAAGCCTCTCTTCTGACATGGCATAAGGTAGTTGATCAGGTGTCCTTAAACGTAGTTAGGAAGAAGCAAGGTTTGGATACTCTTAGAAAAAAGCGGGGGGGGGGGATGGGTGCATAGAGAGGAGAGGGAAGATGCACCAGCTTTGTCAGGATCTGCCAGTTAAATTCAACCCAGTGAGCCAGACCATCCTGCGGGCACTCAAGCCCGAAGGAAATGGGGTTCCTCCAGGCAGCAGGTGTAGCAATCTACACAGGGGCGCTGACTTTCGTATAGGTGTATGGGTCTTGTATTTTGTGGAATAGGCGGCTCTGTTTTTGGGTGGTATGGAGCAAATTTATTTCAAGGAGAGGCTTTTACAGGTATCCTTACATTACACAGCTCATCAAAGTATTGTCATCATCACGTTTTCACTCCTTTCATCACTGGCATTGCCCTTCCATTGTTAACTTTAATTTTCACACAGCTATTCTTATATTGTGATGTTGGGCATGGGAAAGGTGAGGGAAAGGTTGTGAACGAAAATGTTACAATGGGGTAAGTGTATGCAAGACGAATGGAGGGGAATATTAGTGAAAAGCATGTGAGTTCTGGTATGCAAAAGGTGGCTTCTACTCTACACCATTAAAATTTTAAAGTGAAGATCAACAAGGACATCTCCACAAGAAAGTTTGCTGCGGGAGAGATCTGTAAGGAAAGTGAAGTTGAGAGAAAGTGAAAATGTGTGAAAGATATATAGTCATTGGAAGAGTATATAAATTATCGATTGATTAGGTGAGTGTTTGCGAGAGATTGATGCATGCCAACTCCATTTTGGGCTGTATAGTGGTGGAGGCCTCCTGGTGGGGTTGTGTGGGTTTTTTTTTGTGTGCATATGGCATGTGGTGTAGTGGATTGAGAAATAGAAGCTTAGTCTGCTGATGATTTTGTGCGGTTATGTGTATTGGGTGAACAAGTTATAAGTGAAAACAAATTGCACAGGTTTTAGTTATGATGAACAATTGTAAATATACGAGAGTTTGAAATTGAATGCCAAGAATGGTTAAGATATCAGGGGCAGATTGTGCAAATGATCAAGTCATGTAGCTATAAACAAAAATGGCCTACAAAGATAGCAAAAAAGGAATCTACCTTTTACGAGATTTGGACCTTGTCTCTTCCTTTTTGAGACACTCGACTGGCTTGACAAGAAATGTCGGATCCATTTCCAATGGATTCATTCCAGGAATTTTGATTACAGAATTAGCAATAGCTCGCTGCTTAAGACACATCTGAAAAAAACAAACCGAAACATAATAATTATATATCCTTTAAGAATGGAGAAAAAGATTTTATTCACTGTGATGTCATTGATGTCACAAACATATTTTGAGAAATGATTATAAAGTGAGTAGAGGAAGGAGTTGAAATAGGTGCCCACCCTTTATTTTATGAAGGTATCCTTCAACTACCAGCAGAAGACTAGCTAGGCAAGTACTTTTGAAAGTGGTGATAATTATAATTATTGAAACTTCTCTGCTAAAGAGGTATTTATTTTTTAAATTTTAGGAGCCTATCTGGCGACTGCCCACTTGGGCATAAGTCGCCGGAATCACGACAGCCTAGCAGTAAGCTACTACAAAATAAAAATATGAAAACACAACTATGATAAAAAGGGAAGATCACAACAATTAGGAATCAATCTCCAGCGTCGGGGGGAGGTCCCCCTAACCCCGGTGCAGGAGCATGCGACCTACAAAGAAAACAACAATAAAAAAAAAATAAAACCTAGTTAAATAAAGGGAAGAAGGCCGGCCTCCCCCCCCAAAAGTCTATAAGTCCACCAGTCAATATGAACTCACTCGTCCTGAGTACACGGGACAGGCGGTAGCGACCCCGCCCATCCCGGCACCGGGACAGGTAACAAGCGCGAAGATAACCCAGACTGGAACATTCAACAAGAATGTGCCGAATAGTCTGGGGGACGACGCAGTCGTCAAAATAGGGCGCTGGCGAGCGGTCCATCAAATGGCGGTGCGCCCAATTTGGAGACGACAGAAAGCAACCTGAAGCCTTCGCGGCATTGGGGGTAGGTCCATGGAAACAGTCGCGGCGCAATGGCACACAACTTTAAGTTCCCTTCGACCGTCTCACATCTTCTTTGCCAAGCAACCCGTATTCCTGCCATGTAGTCGGTGTGAGGAAGAACGAAATGCTGGTCCGGTCGCAGAGTCCTCGCGGACTCTTTGGCACGCTCATTCCCCGGAATTCCCACATGTCCAGGAACTCAGCAGAAGATAATCTCGACATCCGCCCGGCTCGCCAAAACCGTAGCGTCACGGATATCGCGAACCAGGGGATGCGGAGATTCCAAGACCCCGAGAGCACTCAGGGCGCTTTGTGAGTCGCTATAGATCACAATGGGGTCTCCGAACCGGGCACGTCGCGTAATCTCTCGTACCGAGTGATGTATTGCCACCAGCTCGGCCGTGAAGACAGACGCAGCGCCTGGCAGAGCCCCGCTGACTTCAAACAGAGGGAATACGGCGTGGAAGCCGACCCCCTCTTCGGACTTGGAGCCATCCGTATATACTGGCACAGTTTCAGCGTGACACGAGGTGTGCTGCAAAAAGGTCGAACGCAATACTCCCGGCGTTGTACAAGTTTTGGGAGCAGAGGCGTGGCGACAAACAGCCAAAGGTGGCACCCTCCAGGGTGGCGTCCTGGGCAGAACCAGGGGCGCCACCGACCCAAGAGCTATACTTAGCTCTCGAAGGAGTTTCCTGGCCCTAAACCCAAAGGGCTTAAGGTATGACTGGCGTCTCTCGGTGGCATAGGCACCGTCGAAATCAGCTGCGGATGCAGTGAGAGCTGTTGGAGACTGAAGGAGGCACCTGGCTCGCACCTACAGGCGAATAATGCACTGTACACGCCGTAGAGCGAGTGGCATCGACTAGTAGGCTCTCAATGGGGGAAGTGCGGAAGGCACCGGTCGCAAGGCGAAGGCCGGTGTGGTGGACTCGCCTTCCACAGTAAACGCTCGGCTGTGGACGCATAAAACTCGCATCCGTAGTCGAGCTTCAAACGAACAAAGGATCGATAAAAAAGTAGGGCAGTAGCCCTATCAGCGCCCCAAGCGCTGTACGTCACGGAACGGAGAATATCCATGGCACGGGTATAAGAGACCCTAAGGCTGCGAATATGAGCTTCCCAGGTGAGGCATCGATCAAATACAAGACCAAGGAAACGGTGCGATTCCACCACTTCCAAGCGCACCCCATTAAGAAACAAATCTGGGTCGGGGTGGAGCAGTGGATAGCGGCAGAAGTGCACCACCTTAGTCTTGGGCAAAGAAAACCGAAACCTGTACGCTTCGGCATAGCGAGAGACACGGTTCAATGCCTGTTGGAGTCGACGCTCCAGAGTTGGCATCTGGGCCGCGCCAAAAGAGATCGAAAGGTCGTCCACGTAGAGCGTAGCGAGAACATCTTCCGGCAGCACCGAGGTGATGCCATTGATGCTCAGGGCAAAGAGTGTGACACTGAGGACAACCTCTTCTTGCTCCATTGGGCCGGAAAAGGCTCCCCCCCACCCGTACGCGGAATCGACGATCTCGCAAAAATTCAGATATAAACATTGGGAGGCGTCCCGTCGCTCCCATCGTGTGGAGAGTCTCCATGATACTGTATCGCCACGAGCTATCATAGGCCTTCTCCAGATCGAAAAACACCGTGGCGTAGTGCTGTCTACGAAGAAAAGCCTCGCAGACGACATTTTCCAGTCGGAGCAGAGCATCCGACGTGGAGTGGAACTTGCGGAAGCCGCACTGTGCAGAGGACAGATGGCCTCCGCTGTCCAGGAAAAAGGCTAATCTAACATTTACCAATTTCTCCATCAACTTGCACACGCAAGAGGTTAGAGATTGGGCGGAAACCGGCCGGAGTAGAGTGATCTCTTCCCGGTTGGCGAAAGGTGAGCACAGTAGCGATTCGCCAGGAATCTGGGAGGAGACCTTCCACCCAGATCCTGTTGAACTAATCTAACAGACAGGCCATGCCTCGCTCACTTAGGTGTCGAAGCATAGCGTACGGGACATCGTCCGGACCATGGGGGGTGTCCGCGCATGAAGCAAGAGCGGAACGCAACTCACTCACAGTAAACCTGTCGTTGAAGGGTTCTCCGCCTCTCGAGGAAAAGTCCAGCCGGCGGCCTTCAGCGACATCACGACGTGCATTGAATGCATGCAGAGCAGCATCCCGGCTAGAGAATGCGGAGAAAGCGGTTGCGAAGGATTCCGCCACGGACGCGGGGTCCGAGATTGCGGTCCCATTCTCCTGGAGAACGGGAGGGAGGTCCTGCAAGAACTTGCCCGAATCTTTTTGACTCGCCTCCACACCTCTGCCAAAGGGGTCTTCCGTTGAGTGAAGACACATATGCCCGCCAAGAAGAGCGGCGGGCGTACTTCGAAATATACCGGAACCTAGCCCTAGCCCGACGAAATTTACCGACAGTGAAATCGTTCGGGCGGCGCTTATAGTGCATGTAGGCATAACGCTTCTGTTTGAGGGCCGTCTCACACTCAGCCGACCACCACGAGAGTGGTCGGCGTGCAAAACGGCCAGACGTTCTGGGAATAGTAGTCAGGCCCGCGACGATGAGGTTGCCGGAGAAGAACTCAACGGCCTCATCTACCGACCTAAACTCCACGACTGAGATAGAGAATTCAGTCATTTCCTGAAATGCAGGCCACCGCGCCCACGCCAAGCACCACCGAGGTGGTCTCTCAGCCAGCAGTTGCCCTGAAAATGATATTTGAATGGGAAAGTGATCACTACCATGGAGGTCATCGACCACCCCCCAATCAAAATCAGACAAGAAAATGAAGCGGTTCTCGGACAGTGATGCGTAAACTCATCCACATTTAGCACACCCATCTCAAGCTCTTCGATCAGATCGGCGAGGACTTGTGCCCTGGGATTTATTAAGTAATCTCCCCAGGCAGGATGCCTGCCATTCAGATCTCCAAGCAAGAGAAAGGGCCTCGGCAACCGTGCCACGACGCAGCGGAAGTCCACCGTGTCGAAGTCAGCTGACGGTGGAATGTACGCAGAAATGATAGTATACCTCCTATTCAGGTGAAGCTGCACAGCCATTGCCTGAAAGAAGATATCTAAAGTGAAAGGAAGAACGGAGACATCATGCCGGGTGTAAACCGCGCATCCCCGAGCCCGGCCATCTCGTGGTGGTGGGGTCGCAAGAACCTTACACCCTGGGAGGGTGGGGAAGGGGGTACGCGCCTAGTATGGTCTCCTGCAGAAAAATAGCTAACGGGGAACGGGACGAGACGAGCCTCCGCAGCTCCTCCCAGTTGGCCCGGAGTCCACGGCAATTCCATTGAAGGAATATGCCATCCAGGACAAGCTCGGAGGAGACGCGGGGGGAGCCTCTTCGAACAGAAGACCCTCACGGGAATGGCCGTACGCTTCCCATGAGGCAGAACCCCAGGCGCTATTGGCCAGACAAAGCGCTGTCGCCTTCGAGGACTTATTGGGGAAGGTTGGGCTCACAATGCGAGTCTTTTCCTCCCTCCGTCTTGAAACCTTAGGCGGGCGTTGCGGCTTCGGAGGCGGATGGCCCTCTTTTCGAGGATCCACCGTCTCCGAGCCTCTCAGCCAACCAGTACGAGTGGGCGAAGGAGCCGAAGCTCCTTTGTTGCTGTCCTCCTTTCGGAACCCCAGAAGATGGTCTGGCGACCAACTTCAGGGGTGTTGCCTCCTGTGAGTGGAGGCGAGTGGCCGTTTCGCCTTACGGGAAACGGTCACGCTAGGGAAAGGGGGAGAGCCCTGGTTTTAGCCGGGGCTGGGTGTGAACCCTTTGTGCCGCCAGCTTTACCAGGGGAGCGCCAGGGTTGAGTAGAACCCGCAAAAGGGCTCTGAATAGGCGCGGAAACAACCTTCCTCGTTTGTCTGGATGGGCCAGGAGCAGAGGGTGTCTTTCTAAGCATTGAGGCATATGACGTCCCAGGCAGAACCGGGCGCGCCAGCACCAAGTCCTTAGCTTGACGGAATGAGTCGATCCTGGGCCTGAACGGCCAGGATTTCATTCTCAAGGAGATATGCACTACATTGCTTCGAAGAAGCAGGGTGCGGCTCTCCGCAATTGACACACTTGGCCACACACGATTTGG
Organism: Ceratothoa steindachneri; assembly: GCA_963969495.1. NCBI lineage: Eukaryota > Metazoa > Arthropoda > Malacostraca > Isopoda > Cymothoidae > Ceratothoa > Ceratothoa steindachneri. The sequence continues at coordinate 148,364,057 of OZ018320.1, read as the reverse complement.
ACAAATCGTGTGCGGCCTTGGAGCAATTTACACAGACTTCGGGTGACCCCAACTTTGCACGTCTCCATGAACGATTCGTATGGCCGAAGCGGTGACAGTAATAGCACTGCCGCGGCAGTGGCACGAATGACTTCACGCGGTAGCGGTACCAACCGACACGCACAGACTCAGGGAGCTTGTCACAGTTGAACGTGACGAAGAGTGTAGGGGTGGGTCTCGAGGCCCCTCCGTTTTCTCATCACACGTTCGACCTTGACTGCCCCGTGGTCAGCCAGCTCTAAGGTGATGTCCTCTATGTAGTAGTCAACGAGTTCCCTCGCATAAACTACTCCTTTCACAAATTCATGGTAGAATGCAGCGTCACACTCACCGGGGTGCCATAAAGTGTCCGAAGAACACTTATCTTGTCCACCTCGGCGGGATCCGCCGCATTCGCCTGAAGGCTTCCGTCCGAGAAACAGGTCACCTTCGGCTGTCTACCAATTATACTAGCTAAAGCTCTCCTCTGATGGATCATGTTGCCCTTGGCCAACATGATCCATCAGAGGAGAGCGGATAATGATGAAGCGATTAAAGCCAGCGGGCTCGAAAACGCCGGGTAACCTCTGAATGAGGGGCCCCGATGTCATCGAGGCTCCGCCCTGCTCCCTTTTGGTCTTATTCAGGGGCTACACACCCGGGGGGAGAAGAGGGGCCGGATGTGCCGATCTTTGCTTGGTCACTTACTGAGGCAGTAGACCCATCCGTCCTCGCAGGCCCCGCAGATGGAGAGGAGCTCGAGTCTTTTTGTTTTTTTCTTTTTAGGAGATTAGGGCGGGGAATGAACCCGTTTCTCCCCTCCGCCGGCATGAGTCCCCAGGCCAGATGGACTGGCCTCAGCCAGGTCCTTCTCCGAGATGGAGAATGTCCTGGCAGTTGCAGGGGCACCAGTCAGAGAAGATTCCTCCCCTCCCCCCTGCCCCGATCCAGGAGGTTTGGCTGAGAAGAAGGTCAGCATCTACCCTGTGAAATTAGAGGCTGACCAGAGAAAGTTGTGGGAGAGGTTGTATGAAAAGCGACGAAGTATGGGAGAAATACAAGTGTCTGAAAGAATGAGAAGAGGCTAAGCTGGGGTCGGACGGGGCGCTGAGTCTCGGCTGCACGGCGGCCAGGATGGCATATCGCTGCGCCCCTTACGGGGTGCTAAAGAGGTAAGAATTTAGTACTTTCACAATTAAAATTATATAAATGTTAGCTTCTGTATATATATATATATATATATATATATATATATATATATATATATATATATATATATATATATATATATATTTATATAGTATATATAAATAAATTTCTAGGATTTTAACAAGTAGCAAGTAGCAATGTAAAAGTACTAAAAGCCTCAAAACTTACCTCTTGGGAAGAGAAGTTTAAAGAATTATGAATATAAAGAGGTATAGGGAAGAGCAATGGTATTTCAGTAGTACTTAGATAAGAAGTAGATCCCAAAGATTGAAAGTTGGTAATGGAACTCCAAGAAGTTGATGATAAAATTTTAAAAATTCAATAATATTTTTACCTTGAGAGGAATTCCGTCTTCTTTACCCTTGAATTGAGGATTATTTTCATCAAGGTCAAAAGTAGAGGTGGTACCTTCAGGGTATAAATCTGCAAACAACTTTGGTAGATCATCTTCTTGCAGTTCTTGCCTTCCGATAGAAAGGAGATACAAATGAATAAAACAATAAACAACACCCAAATAAATTACTTCTATAATTAATGTGTTCTTTCACACAATCCTGTAATGCAGTTGAGAAATCAGCTCTCCTAACCAGTTTCACTCCTCCATCAGACGAAATATTTGGAGTAAGAATATTAAAAACCAACAAGGGCCAGATCATCATTATTATATTCTTATTTCCTTGGGTCAGGAGTAGCATGATATAATGGTTTAGTATAAATGTGTGAACCCGAGAATTATGTAGGTGATCAAGATTTTCAAGGCTGAAATTGTGCATAATTTTGGTATATAGGCCTTCTAATAATAGAAATGAGTCAGAACAAAAAAAAAGAGGTTCTGGAATGACTTGGTATGAGTGTTAGATGGGAATGGGTATCGATTGATTATTTGTAGGAGATAGGAATGGAGAGGGTGGTAGGGTTCTGTGCAAAAAGAAACTTGTGTAGCAAACACATTCTTTCAGCACAAGGATGTGCATAAATACACATGGGTTGGGAAAAGGAGAGGGGGAGAATTTAAGAGTATGATCAATGTGCTATTTTCATTAATTTTTTTTTTAAGTGCTCATCTGAGGACCAAATGGACACAGATGCAAAACAAACAAACAAAATCTAAGGAAAAAATGCTGAGGGGATGTATGAGGCTCGTCATCCAATCCACCACCGTCTATGAAGTGTTTCGTCAAGGTAGTTCCTAGTATCGTGCTCTTGTATATGATGTGAAAAATCTAAGTTTTTCTCTTCAAATTTAAAGTGGTAATATCAATGAAGGTGACTCCTACACAATGTATGCAAGGAGAGCTCTATAAACAGCGAAGGTAGATAAAAATGTGTTGAAAACATAAGATTCTTTTGCAGGTATTGGGGCAAGCAGGGCCCTCAATCCTGTAGATGTTTGATGCAGCATGGCATCCCCTTGCAAGTGTGTAAAAGGAAAAAGTAGGAAGAAAACAGACATTATTTTTTTGTTCCTAGTGTGTATCTGGTGACTGCTTATAAGGGCCTAAGTCACCGTAATTATCTTATAACCTAATGCTTGGATAAATTAAAAACCAAAAAAAACAAACCCCCTCCTCCCCCCAAAACACCCTAACACCAGAGGAAAAAAATATAAATAAAAGGCAAAAAAGCAATTAGAAGAAGGAAGCACGTTTCCATGCGAGGGGGAGAGAGGAAGCATGTGACCAACAGCAAAATGAGTCAAATAAAATGGAGGAGGCTAGACTCTTCCAAGAAGTCAAGTAGTCCACAAGTCTGTGAGCACAAACTCGTCCAGAGTACAAAGGACAAGTGGTAGTGACCCCGCTTGTCCGAATACCAGGACAGGTAACATGCGTGAAGACCACTCAGACTAGTTTGAGACCTGGGGGTGCTGAGCCTATAAGGATGTGCTACTTCATCAAGGTATTAACCAGGTGTATTAGTCTACTTGTGCAGACAAAACAGAAAACCATGAGAATTATGAATTAGTGATTACTATCACCCACTTGGTCATCACTCAAACAAGCAGACATATTATCAGATCACACACACCATCTCTTTCTCCATTTGTATCTCCTACACCCCCATACAGATGTTAAAAAGCAGTAAAGTATGAACTCATCAAGTCTCCTTTCAGGGATTTAATCAATTTAAGCTTGATGCATATTAGTATCAGCTACCTTTCTTATAGTTAAAAACTGCGATGCTGATATAAATCATAATTAAAGATTAAGAGGGATACATACGATGGTTGTGTCTTCTTTTTGTTCACAATGTCCCACACCTGCAATAAAAAACCCCCTTTTTTCAGTCTTACAAACAAATCCTAAATATACCAAAACAATTTAGTATGAAAGAAGTCACTTTAGTGAATGCAGATATTTGGAGGATCCCTCAAGGTCTAGAGGATAAGGAGCTGGATTTGTACGCCTGGCTACTCTGCTTGGTTCCTAATCAGAGCAGACACAAATGAGGGAGAAGGTGGGTCTGGCAGGCAAATACCACTAATCATGACGGGGCACTAAGTCTGCCACATACTCACAGGCTTTTTCCACATGTCATCAAGAACATACCTAATTACACCACCATCATCACATTTTTCATTTACACAAATGACCCATCATTATCTAGATATTAACCTGATGTGGAGTGGGTGCATCCCCCTTGAGCTATGAAAGGTGGTGGCAAAACACAGTACTATTGTTTTTCCTGCCTCTTATCCCTCAAATAATGACTGACCGTTGGTGCCATCTGGGTTGCTAATGATTGTCATACTGATTGTTATGTATATTTCATTATCTAGGTGGGAGACCCTACTAAAAGACATTGTTGGTGGTGCTAATAATAGTTACTGCTTGGATAATAAAAGCCTTGGTGATAATTTAGTGGTTATCTGAATGATTAAATTGAAATTAATGAGTGAAATATGAAAGGAAAGGTTTGAAAAGGAATGAGAAAAAAGCAAAGTAATAGTAGTGAATGGGAAAATGTTAAAATCTTGTAGTGTATCTTTCAATGATGTGGAACTGGAATGTACGAATGATTTCAGGGACCTTGGAAACATAGTCAATTGCAGGGCAATGAAGCTGAATGTGAAAATACAGTGCAGAGAGGTAGGATGACACAGCTGGCATATCCGAGCACAAATAAGTGATGTGGGTAGAATTCAGCAAGACAGTATTTTGATAAAAAAAGGACCAGGAAGAGAGCATACCTATAGAATTCAGTGGTAAGAATACTTGTGAGATGTGGACTACTTTTAAAATTAAATTAAACATAGTTCAAGAGCAGTGTATCCCAATGAAGGTCATTAGGAAGAAATACAGAATGTATCAAGACAGCCAATCGATTGGTCTAAACCCATTTATAAACCCAAATACAACCAGATATTAACCTAAATCATCCCTACTATGTCACAAATGGACCACCATCATAAAGTTTGGCTGGTTTGATACATTCCGTATTTGTATTGTTTTGTATGTGGTGGTGAGATGCCTTGAAGTTGTGCACATGTTTAATAGAGGAGTAAAAGTGGGAGTGAGTGATTTCAAAAAGATGGTGAAAGCATTTGATGCGTATCTATGAGCTCAAAGTTAATAACAAATGATGTAAGGCAACTCTGTTTGCATGTTTGGATGGAGTAGATATACGAAAATCACTGAGAAAGTGAATTGTTTCAACTATAACATAACAATTTAAAGGATGAGAAAAGCCAAAAAGGCCTATCAGAGGTCATCCGAGTCAACACAACACTGACATCTACACTCCCTACCAACAAGAACTAGATACAGTTGAATGCACATTGGCAACATGCCAACCATTTACACATCTTGACCTAACCTAGAGATACGCAGACTGCTGGATCTTTGGAAAAACTCTACTCTGTCAGCTAAATTTATCGGGGTGACTGGCCTATGGTTACAACCCTATGTGAGGGTGTAACATAAGGAAAAATCAAAAGGACTTTACTCACATCCACTCCAGGGAAGAGGTAGGATAAAGAATGTTTCTCAGAGAGATAACTTAGGTATCTCTGAACACACTTTTTGTCATTGACCATTTCATTAAGTTTCGCTGTCATGTCTAAGATTTTTTTTGCATTTGCAGGCCTGAGCTGAGTAGGTGCCTCTCCAGTCAACAACTGTGCCAAGTACCTGACAAAAATATAGTTTATGAGAGCTTAACCACATAAATGAACCTGCATTAAACAAAGTATTTTGATAAACATGAGTGCTAATTAAAAGATTTAATGAAGAGGGAGAAGTTATTTCTAAATCTAATATGATTAACTAGTTAATGAAAAAGTATTAAACTTTTGTCCATAGGATGATTCATGTTTGCATTTGCTTAAAAAAAAAAGCCAAAACCAATGTGGCATCTCTGCCAAGCCTTTTTTTTTAAATAGTGAAGTTAGGGGAAATAAATAGGCATAGATATAAATAGCCTAAGAAACCAAAAGAATAAACTAATTGGGCCTAAAAGACTGCAAATGAGTTTCTACTGATTAGGATCCTAATCTAATATTAGGTTAGAGCAAAAATGCTAATTTAATGAACCTGCACCATTAACTCTGACAAAGAAACAAACCCCCAAAAAACAACAACCCATAATAATGAAAAAAATTAATAAATATTTTATATTTTTTATTCTTGGGCCCAGACATAATACATGCTCCATTAACTCCACTACATAAAGATGGACAAGAGGAATGCATTTCTTTGCATCCCAGCAACAATATGATTGTTTTGTAATCAGGGGTCACAACCTTTTTATCCTGGGACCTATTTAGATGAACCATATACCAGTATCTCTACCAAAAAAAGGTGCATAAGATAAATTAATTTTATTTCTTCCAGCATATAGAGATAAATGATTGAATGTTCATGATAAAATACAGAGTTCAAAGAATGTAGAATCAAACCAGGCCTTAAGCAATCCAACTTCATTAATAACACAAAAAATGTTTACTATTTATTGATTTCTCACATTACTCTTAAGATCAAAATAAATTTTCTGTTTCCCTTGAAATTTTCAAATATCTTCCAATCAAATTCATTGGTGTTTTCTTACTGACAGTAACTCATTTTACACTTTTTTTCTTGCTTCCTTGTATCCATATCTACCCTACCAGGCATTTTCATCTGCGCTATAAGGCATTTGCAAATAGTATGCTTCCCTCTTCTTACATTACACATTGTCATTCCACCATTCAGCCTTCTCTCTCCACTTCTATCATATATACATACAGATCATGCACAAACCACTATCACTGCTTCCCCTTTTCGGGGTTGAGGCGAGGTCCTCGGGGCTATCCTCCCAGTTTCTGGTTCGCAGCCAATTTAAAAACTCTCTTCTTCGTTTACCCCACCTACATTTGTCCTACTATGAGTGAGGATGACCCAACCCTCCCCACTCTTCTCCAAATTGCTGAGGAGATAGAACTCAACCCTGGACCCCCCCCCCACTCCTTCTCATGCCACATCTGTCGACACCAAATCCACAAATGGAACATACAAAAATTGGCTACACACTCACTGCTCGAACCTCCCCTTCACAGATGACTACACCACAAGCTGGACTTGCATTGGATAATCACCCCCCCCCTGCACACACGCATAATAATATATATATTTTTTTTTTAAGAGCTCATCAGGTGACTGCCTACATGGGCATTAGTCGCCGTATTAAAACTGGCCTAGTTCTAGGCTACTTTAAAATAAAATTAAAGAAACGAAAAAAACACCCCAAATGGGGAAAAGGAAGCAAGCTCCTGCATCAGGGAAAGGTCTCCCCAGCGCAGGAGCGTGCAACCTAAAGAAAAAAAAAACAAATGCAAAAAACAAATTAAAACAAACAAACCCTGCTTAAATAATAGGGAGAAGGCCGGCCTCCCCCCAAAAGTCAACAAGTCCACCAGTTGATGTGCACACACTCATCCCAAGTACAAAGGGACAGGCGGTAGCGACTCCGCCCATCCCAGGAACCGGGAAAGGGGGCGTGCGCGAAGATCACCAAGACTGGGAGATTCGACAAGAATGTGCCGAACAGTCTGGGGGACGACGCAGTAGTTGCAATAGGGCGCAGGCGAGCGCTCCATCAAATAGCGATGCGTCACACGAGTGCGCCCGATTCGAAGACGACAGAAAGCAACCTGAAGCCGCCGCAGCATTGGGGGATAGGTCCATGGGAACAGTCGCGGCGCAATAGCACGCAACTTTAAGTTCCCTTGGACCGTCTCCCATCTTCTTTGCCAAGCAGTCCGAAGAGCTGCCCGTATTCCTGCCCTGTAGTCGGTGTGAGGAAGAGCGAAACGCTGGTCCGGTCGCAGAGTCCTCGCGGACTTTTTGGCGCCCTCATTCCCAGCAATTCCTACATGTCCAGGAACCCAGCAGAAGATAATCTCGACATCTGCCCTGACTTCAAACAGAGGGGATACGGCGTGGAAGCCGACCCCCTCTTGGGACTTGGAGCCATCCGTATACACTGGCACGGTACCAGCGTGACACGATGTGTGCTCCAAAAAGGTCAAACGCAATACTCCCGGCGATATACAAGCTTTGGGAGCAGAGGCGTGGCGACAAATAGCCAAATGTGGTACCCTCCAGGGTGGCGTCCTGGGCAGAACCAGGGGCGCCACCGGCCCGAGAGCTATATCTAGCTCTCGAAGGAGTTTCCTGGCCCTAAACCCAAAGGGCTTAGGGTATGACTGGCGTCTCTCGGCGGCATAGGCATCATCGAGATCAGCTGCCGATGCAATGAGAGCTGTTGGCGACTGAGGGAGGCGCCGGGCTCGGGCGTACAGGCGAGTGATGCACTGCACGCGACGCAGAGCGAGTGGCATCTCCCCAGCATCGACCAACAGGCTCTCAATGGGGGAGGTGCGGAAGGCACCGGTCGCAAGGCGAAGGCCGGTGTGGTGGATCGAATCCACCTTCCGCAATAAACGCTCGGCTGCGGATGCATAAAACTCGCATCCGTAGTCGAGCTTCGAGCGAACAAAGGATCGATAAAAAAGTAAGGCAGTAGCTCTATCACGCCTCAAGCGCTGAACGTCACGGAACGGAGAATGTCCATGGAGCGGGTACAAGAGACCCTAAAGCTGCGAATAAGAGCCTGCCAGGTGAGGCATCGGGCGAATACAAGACCAAGGAAACGGTGCGACTCAACCACATGCCGGCGCACCCCATTAAGAAACAAATCTGGGTCGGGGTGAAGTCATGGATGGCGGCAGAAGTGCACCACCTTACTCTTGGCCAAAGAAAACCGAAATCTGTGCGCTTCGGAATAGCGAGAGACGCGGTTCAATGCCTGTTGGAGTCGACGCTCCAGAGTTGGCATCTGGGCCGCGCCAAAAGAGATCGAAAGGTTGTCCACGTAGAGCGTAGCGAGAACATCTTCCGCGCCAAAAGAGATCGAAAGGTTGTCCACGTAGAGCGTAGCGAGAACATCTTCCGGCAGCACCGAGGTGATGCCGTTGATGCTCAGGGCAAAGAGTGTGACACTGAGGACACCCTCTTTCTGCTCCTTTGGTCCGGAGAGGGCTCCCCCCACCCGTACGCGGAATCGACGATCTCGCAAAATTCAGACATAAACATTGGGAGGCGTCCCCTCGCCCCCATCGTGTGGAGAGTCTCCATGATACCGTATCGCCATGCGGTATCATAGGCCTTCTCCAGATCAAAAAACACCGTGGCGTAGTGCTGTCTACGAAGAAAAGCCTCGCAGACGGCATTTTCCAGTCGGAGCAGAGCATCCGACGTGGAGTGGAACTTACGGAAGCCGCACTGTGCAGAAGACAGATGGCCTCCGCTGTCCAGGAAATAGGCTAATCTAACATTTACCAATTTCTCCATCAACTTGCACACGCAAGAGGTTAGAGAGATTGGGCGGAAACCGGTCGGAGTAGAGTGATCTCTCCCCGGCTTGCGAAAGGCGAGCACAGTAGCGATTCGCCAGGAGTCTGGGAGAAGACCTTCCACCCAGATACTGTTGAACAAATCTAAGAGAAAGGCCATGCTTCGCTCACTCAGGTGTCGAAGCATGGCGTACGGGACATCGTCCGGACCATGGGCGGTGTCCGCGCACGAAGCGAGAGCCGAACGCAACTCACTCACAGTAAACTTGTCGTTGAAGGGTTCTTCGCCTTTGAAGGTAAAGTCCAGCCGGCGGCCTTCCGCGACATCACGATGTGCATTGAATGCTGGCGGAGCCGCATCGCGGCTAGAGAATGCAGAAAAATCGGTCGCTAAGGATTCCGCCAGGGACGCGGGGTCCGAGATTGCGGTCCCATTCTCCTGGAGAACGGGAGAGGGGGCCTGCGAGAACTTGCCCCGAATCCTTTTGACTCGCTTCCACACCTCAGCTAAAAGGGTCTTCCCGTTAAGTGAAGACACGTATGCCCGCCAAGAAGAGCGGCGGGCGTGCTTCGAAATATACCGGAACCTAGCCCTAGCTCGACGAAATTCAGCGACAGTGAAATCGTAGCCTGAACGGCCAGGATTTCTTTCTCAAGGAGATATGCACCACATTGCTTCGAAGAAGCAGGGTGCGGCTCTCCGCAATTGACACACTTTGCCACACACGATTTGGACTTATCGTATGCGACCTTGGAGCAATTTACACAGACTTCGGGTGACCCCGACTTTGCACGTCTACATGAGCGATTCGTATGGCCGAAGTGGTGACAGTAATAGCACCGCCGCGGCAGTGGCACGAATGCCTTCACGCGGTAACGGTACCAACCGGCACGCACCGACTCAGGGAGCTTGTCACAGTCAAACGTGACGAAGAGTGTAGGGCTGGGTCTCGAGGCCCCTCCCTGTTTTCTCCTCACACGTTCGACCTTGACCGCCCCATGGTCGGCCAGCTCTAGGGTGATGTCCTCAATGGAGTAGTCAACGAGTTCCCTCGCATAAACTACTCCTTTCACAAAGTTAATGGTAGAGTGCGGCGTCACACTCACCGGGGTGCCATCAAGTGTCCGAAGAGCACTTATCTTGGCCGCCTCGGCGGGATTCGCCGCATTCGCCAGAAGGCTCCCGTCCGAGAAACGGGTCACCGTCGGCTCTCTACCAATTGCATTAGCTAATCCTCTCCTCTGATGGATCATGTTGCCCTTGGACAACATGGTGCCATCAGTGGAGCGAATAACGAGGAAGTGTTTGAAGCCAGCGGGCTCGAAAACACCAGGTATCCTCTGAATCAAGGGCCCCGATGTCATCAAGGCTCCGCCCTGTGCACTTTTGGTCTTAGTCAGGGGCTCTACAACCGGGGGAACAGAGGGGCCGGATGTGCCGATCTTGGCTTGGTCGCTTGCCAGTGGCAGCAGACCCATCCGTCCCCGTAGCCCCCGCGGATGGAGAGGAGTCCCGAGTATTTTTTTCTTTTTTCGAGAGGAGAGCGGGGAATGAACCCGCTTCTCACCTCCGCCGGAAGGAGCCCCCAGGCCAGATGGACCGGCCTCAGCCAGGTCATTCTCCGAAATGGAGAAGGTCCTGGTAGTCGTGGGGGCACCGGTCGGAGGAGATCCTTCCCCTCCTTTTACTGTTTCAGGAACCACAGCCGTTTGAGGAGGACCCTGCATAGGGGCGGATTCGGGTTCGGTGCTTGGCGCCGAGCCCGGATTACCCCCCATGGAAGGCCCTACCATCTGAGGCTGGGTTTCCTCAAGGACCATGTCTATCTCAGGGGGACCCTCCAGTTAGCCATCCCCCCCCCCAGACATTGCAGGTCCCGTTGGCAGTATCATCACTAGTCTTGTGTGGGGAGGCATGGGCCTTGACCCCAGGAAGGTTCAATATTCTTGCCAGCAGGTCTTTTGAGGGAAGCGACCGAAGGGGCCTGGCTTCCCTCTCCCCCCTAAGGGGGTTTGCCCTACCGAGCCGCTTCGATGTGGAGCGGCTGGCTAAGGGCTGCCTGCTGGCTTTCTTGGCAGTCCCCTTGGAAAGAACAGAGGGGACTGCCGCTGGTAAGAGGGAGGTGCCCGAAAGCACCTCCCTTGTGCAAGCACATGGGGGGGAGGGGGACCTCCATTTTTTTGCTAGAGCTGCCGGTTCCGTCGCTGTTTCAGGGGAAGTTGGGGGTTGGGTTTTTTTTTTTTCATACATGGGCATAGTGACCCTCTTTTTTATATGGGACGCAATAGCTCATCACCTCTTGCAGTTGCCTGCACTGCAAGAGGTGCTTACAGGCCTGGCAGAGCCAGGCGCAGCCATTTCGGAGCACCCCTCCTGCCTGGTGGCCTGGCTGTCCATCAGCATGCGGCTCCACCTTAGACACGGCGTAAAAATGGATAGAATGTGAAGAGGAGAGGGAAAGGGATATGAGGAAGGTATGGGTGGGGATGAAGCAGGTTGTTAAAAAAAACCCATCCCGAACCGGAGCTCAGGGGTTAGGGAACATTGTCCCCTCCCCCCTCAGCCCCAATCCGGGACGGTTGGCTTGAGAAGAAGGTCAGCATCTACCCTGTGAAATTTGAGGCTGACCAGAGAAAGTTGTGGGAGAGATTGTATGAAAAGCGAGGAAACAAGTGTTTTGAAGGAAGGAGAAGAGGCTAAGCTGGGGTTGGACGGGGTGCCGAGTCCCGTCAGCATGGCTAGTCAGCCAGAAAGTTGACATCCCAACACCCTTGCTAGTGTTCCTCCATCACACATATCTTGGTAAAGCGCTCACCCTTTTCTTCACTGAAGTCACTAAAATTCCAGGTTGGACCGAAGGAAGTGCATTTTCACTGACATGCATGCATCAAGTTTGGGGAAATTCTCCATTATCTCATCAACTGCCTTCTCATACTGAGGACTTGTGTGTTTGTTAAGGAAGTTTGCAATGACTGACTTAAGGGACAACCAGGCAGAGAGTTCAGCAGGATTCAGTACTTCATCAAAACTGTTGTCCTTGATGAGCTTCCTTATTTGAGGACCATCAAATACACCTGCCCTCAGATTTTCCATGCTGACCCGTGGAAACTTCTGGTAGAGGAAAGCAAATTTGTTACCTTCACTGTCCATTGCCTTGAAAAAGTTGTTCATCAAACTGAGTTGGATGTGCAGGGGTGGAAGCAATATCTTGCTCGGTTCAACCAGAGGGTGGGACAGAACATTGTGTGAACTGGTTCTAATCCTTGTCTTGATGGCCAGCCTATTTAGACATAATGCAGGTTGTCAGCCCGACTCGCCCACAAGCACATAAAGCATGGATACTTTCTGTACCCACCCTGAAGGCCTAAGATGAGTCCAACAACTTTAAGATCTCCACAGATCAGCCATTTGTGTTCCTGGTAGTTAAGAGCAGACAACAAACGGTCCATGCTGTTGCAGGTTTCTTTCATTGCAGCTGAGTGTCCAACAGCGATTGATGAAAACTTATTGCAGTTATTAAGAACTGCCTTGAGACTTCTGTTAGATGAGTCAATGAAAAAAATCCATACCAAAGCATCATACTTCAGGACCATTAAATTGAGCAGGTCAGCAAAGTTGTTTGAGTAGACCAATAAAGAGGCTTCATCAAATGGGAAAAAATTCCTAAATTCTTTCTTGCGGCCCTGATACAAATAGAATGTTGTCCCTGGTGCCAGCATACATTTCTCTTGAAGACGTGAACCCAATAGCTGAGCAGATTCTTTGGAAAGGTTCGGGTCTCATGTGAGGTTGTTGAGTTTGGCTTGCATAAATGGCACCAATTGGTTGCCCTCTTCTGGCTTGTATGCATCAAACTTCGCTGTATCGATAGTGACACTAGCCTCAGAATCAGAGCTAGAACCCATGGTAAAATTAAGCTCAGGAACAGGAAGATAGGGGCCATGTGGGACTGGTTTTATAGGAGAAGGAACATTGAGGTATTGAACATGGTGCTTGCTCTTGCGATTAATGGCTTTCGAATTTGTCATGCAGAACTAGCAGTCAGTGACATGATCTTTGCCTTCCCTCCACACCAGTGGGACACCAAATGGCATACTCTTCCTTTTCTTTTTACTCCAATCTCATAAATTTTCCACACCTGTTTTACAGCAAATGGCTTATCCCGGGCCCTAGTTTCACTCCAAAGTAAGCATGATAGACCTTTTTCACAAAATCTGTGATTTTTGCTTGACAGTCTTGAAGAGTGGCATGTCCACAGATGTAACAAAACCTATTTGAATGATTCTTACAGGTACGATCCATTGTAATGCAATTCTAGACCTGGAAAGATGAATAAAATAGGTTATGTATGGTTACTCATTACTAGATGTGACAAAAAAAGTAATAAATGGTTGGATGATAGCGCTATTTTGGAATATACATTCTAATTTAAATCAAGCATATCTTCGAAACCAGACCTGACCAAAGAAAACTAATTATATTCTTAAATTCAGCATGCAAAAATGATTCAAAATCAGTGGCAAAACCATAGGACCTTTGAAAAAGTTTTGAAATGTAAGCCAGTGTAATCATTCATATTGTTTCTATGTTGTTCTACATCTACAAATCAACATAATTCCAGAGTCAATTTGCTACTTTTGATTATTTTAAATATGTAAATATATTTCACCTGCATTTATCCCTACTTCTGAACATGGTTGAATTACAATAATGACAAATTGACCTCTGGTCCACTACTTCCTTCAAATTAACATTTCAAATCCTAAATCATTTATGTCAAGATTCTAATGAATACAACTAACTGAAGTGACAGTGTTGAATCCAGAGCCAAATTGTGTTCAAGTAGCAATATCTATCAAACTTTTTTTATTCTTTACAAGATGTTATCCTTTTCATTACTAAGACTTCCATTACTTCTATCAAGTCTGCAACAAAAACAAGTTTTATTTTTGTCCAGTTTTTAAAATAAATTTGCTCATGATGTCTGGTTCTTATCTCATTGAGAACCTAGTTTAACATGGGGCTCAAATTAGGGATGGCTACAACATATCACAAAGTTGACCAAATTAGGCTTCTATCCAAGGTGATTTAAGTAAACCTGGGATTTTGTTAAACTATATTTAGAAATTCATTCAGAATGAAAATAAGGTAATCAAGTGGGTGTATATGTGATGTAGGAAAGAGGGGAGTGGTAGTCAATGTCTTTAAAAGGGGGAGACAAACATGAAAAAGAAGGAAGAGTTTGTGTGATAGAGTGAATGAAATACAATCAGGTGTAGATTAAGTGTTCTGAGGTGTGGTGGACATGCAAAAAGAGTGGATGGAAATAGACTTACTTGTGAAGAGAATATACAAAAGTGAGTGCATAAGTAGGGTTGGACGACTGCGTAAAAGGTGGGTTGATGTGAATGAGTGTTTGAAAGACAGGAATCACTGAAACAAAAGTTGATGATATTGTGTAAGACAGGTGTGCATAGAAGGGGATTATAAGGGGGCCTGTACAAGATGGTACAGCACATGGCACCCCATCCCCATGGAGGGCCACTTCAGCATCAACAAAATGATGCCCAACCTTGTTCCTAATAGTGTATAAAAAGGGTGGTAGGGGCAGGTAGTTTTAGTGGCATTGAAGTCCACCAACCCTAATTTGTGGGAAAATAGTCTATGAATTCTTTATGGATTTTAATTTAGCTCTGTAAGACCAACAAATACTTAGGAATAGTTTTGATGTTCTGGAATTGATGCGCGAGTCCATGACTTTCACTTGCCACCCCTACTCTCATGTGACGTAAGAGGCCTCTAAAAAGGCTACCACGCTCCCCAGGTAGGCCCACAGGTCCTGAAGCCAGGAGATATTGTGTGTAGTGCATGCTTGTGTGAGGCTTGGGCAGTATATTAGTATTTGTTTTGGTTGCATCTGGTGCATGTTGGTGCCAGGGCGAGGTTTATTATGTTTAAAAATTATGTTGATTTCAGCTATAATCTTGTATGGGGTTCATTTCAAGGGGCTGACTTAACCAAAGAAGTCATTTGATATCATTTTATTGTTTCAATTATTTAAACTTCTTGTCACCTGGAGCTTGCTTGATCTTATATTAATATGCAACTCTTTTCCAACAATTTGAGAATACTGGTATAAAGCAGCCATCAAAGAAAAGTGATTTTCAAATCAGTGTTGCTAACACAACCTGCATCATCATTCAACTTGCTAAACTAGGACAGATGTGTTAACTTGTTTACATGTTGCTTATCGATACTTTATATCAAACTTTTGGCAAATAATCCTGAGATCTACTATCACCCATTGTCTCCATTTTAAATAAGAAATTATACTTTTCCCAAAAGCAGGACATGTGTCCTTATGAACACATCTGAGAATGTGAAGCAATATGCGAAAGTACGCATGTGTTAGGCAGAGAGGAGGTAAATGTAAGACTATGATTGGCCTGCTTCTGGTGAAATATAATATGTTAAGGGATGTGTATGATAAAAAAAAACATGAAATAGAACATGCTTGGGGCCTATCAAACTGCATGAATTTGTTATACAAAGTTAAATTGATTGGTTTATTGATGAGAAAATCTGAGCAAGCTGGCAAGGTAGAAAAAAAAAATCAGAAGAGAGAGGCTGTTGAATAGTGTGAGGAATTCATGTAAGAACGCTCAAGAGCAGGAAAGAGGAAGTGAGTATGAACACGAGGATTGAGAAAATGCAAAACAAGTATAATGAAGTGATAGTGGTTGAGGCATGTAGAGAATGGATATGCAAAATCTAGGAGAAAGTCAATGCTGAATGGCAAAATGATTGAAATGTACAGTGGAGAGGAAGAGACATACTTGCAGATGCTTCATAGAGCAGATGAAGCATTCAGAAGGAAGTTCAATAAGGATCCAGTTGCAATAATGAACTTATTTGTGAAAGAGTTGAGAAACCAAGAGAGGAATAATTGTGTGCACATTAAGAATAAGAATAGGAGGGGAATTGCGAGCAATGAGGTTAAAAGTGGATGGCAAGATGAAGTGACTGTACATATGATGGGGTTCAAGAGTGTAAACTGGGTGCTGTATCAGACTATGGAACCAATAAGCATGCAAAAGGTGGCTAATGCTAGAAATGACAGAGATTATGTAAGGAATGGATTGGTAATAGAAAATGGAATAGAGCTTGAGGAGTGGTAGAAAGCTGATAGTACTACTGTACAAGGGAAATGGGGAGAAATATGAATCAAAGAATTAGAGGGGAATAACTGCAGAGAGGTGCTGGCAAGAAATGTGGAAAAATCCCAATATTTGGGTAAGAAAGATAACATATGAAGTTGGTGGTTGAGAAAACATGGAATAAGAGGGGGCGTTGTTTATGGTACATTTTAGCAGCAATTTGCACTTGATTTTTGAGGCATTTCTTTTTAAGGATCTGTAACACTGGTCACAAAGGCACATGTCAGCCGCAGTGAAGTCAACCTTAATTAGAATTCCATCCAGCAACCTAACCACTCCCAATCAAACTTTACATCAAACACATGTTGAGGTTTACACAACAACTTGATCATAAGAATGAGTAAAAACTGACAAATCTCCAAAACACGGCATATAAATTTGGTTTGCTATTAATATTTAAATCCTAATGCAATTTTTCCTGAGTCACCGTATTCAACACAACAGCCTAGTACTAGGTTACTTTAGAATAACAAAAAACAACAATGATAAAAAAGAAAAAGGCAACAAGCAAGAATTTGAAAAAAAATGATCTAGGAGTCTACCTGGCGACTGCCCACTTGGGCATAAGTCGCCGCAATCACGACAGCCTAGCACTAGGCTAATTTAAAATAAGAATATGAAAAAACAACCTACAAAGAAAACAACAATAACAAAACAAAACCTAGTTAAATAAAGGGGAGAAGACCAGCCTCCCCCCAAAAGTCTAGAGGTCCACCAGTTAATGTGCACGAACTAGTCCAGAGTACAAGGGACAGGCGGTAGCGACCCCGCCCATCCCGGTAACGTGCGCGGAGATCGCCCAGACTAAGACATTCAACAAGAATGTGCCAAACAGTCTGGGGGACAACACAGTTTTCACGGTAGGGCGCTGGCGAGCGTTCGATAAAAGGCAGTGCGTCCCACGAGTGTGCCCAATTCAGAGACGACAGAAAGCAACCTGAAACCTTCGCGGCATTGGGGGGTAGGTCCATGGGAACAGTCGAGGCGCAATAGCACGCAACTTTAAGTTCCCTTCGACCGTCTCCCATCTTCTTTGCCAAGCAGTCCGAAGAGCTGCCCGTATTTCTGCCATGTAGTCGGTGTGAGGAAGAGCGAAACGCCGGTCCGGTCGCAGAGTCCTCGCGGACTCTTTGGCGCCCTCATCGGCGCGCTCATTCCCCGCAATTCCTACATGTCCAGGAACCGAACAGAAGATAATCTCGACATCCGCCCGGCTCGCCAAAACCGTGGCGTCACAGATATCGCGAACCAGGGGATGCGGAGATTCCAATGCCCCGAGAGCACTCAGGGCGCTTTGTGAGTCGCTATAGATCACAATCCGGTCTCCGAACCGGGCACGTCGCGTAAAATCCCGTACCGAGTGGTGTATTGCAACTAGCTCAGCCGTGAAGACAGACGTAGCGCCTGGCAGAGCCCCGCTGACTTCAAACAGCGGGGATACGGCGTGGAAGCCGATCCCCTCTCCGGACTTGGAGCCATCACCCCGGTGCAGGAGAGTGCAACCTACAAACAAAACAATAACAAACAAAAAAACAAAAAAGAACCTTAAATAAAGGGGAGAAGCCCGGCCTCTCCCCAAAAGTCAACAAGTCAATGTGCACGAATCCGTCCCGAGTACAAGGGACAGGGGGTAGCGACCCCGCCCATCCCGGTACCGGGACAGGTATCGTGCGCGAAGATCACCCAGACTGGGACATTCAACAAGAATGTGCCGAACAGTCTTGGGGACGACGCAGTCGTCGCAATAGGGCGCAGGCGAGCGTTCCATCAAATAGCGATGCGTCACACGAGTGTGCTCAATTCGGAGACGACAGAAAGTAACCTGAAGCCGCCGCAGCATTGGGGGATAGGTCCATGGGAACAGTCACGGCACAATGGCACGCAACTTTAAGTTCCCTTCGACCGTCTTCCATCTTCTTTGCCAAGCAGTCCGAAGAGCTGCCCGTATTCCTGCCATGTAGTTGGTGTGAGGAAGAGCGAAACGCTGGTCCGGTCGCAGAGTCCTCGCGGACTCTTGGCGCCCTCATTCCCCGCAATTCCTACATGTCCAGGAACCCAGCAGAAAATAATCTCGACATCTGCCCGGCTCGCCAAAACCGTGGCATCACGGATATCGCGAACCAGGGGATGCGGAGATTCCAATGCCCCGAGAGCACTCAGGGCACTTTGTGAGTCGCTATAGATCACAATCCGGTCTCCGAACCGGGCACGTCGCCTAATCTCCCGTACCGAGTGGTGTATTGCCACCAGCTCGGCCGTGAAGACAGACGCAGCGCCTGGTAGAGCCCCGCTGACTTCAAACAGAGGGGATACGGCATGGAAGCCGACCCCCTCTTGGGACTTGGAGTCATCCGTATACACTGGCACGGTTCCAGCGTGACAAGATGTGTGCTCCAAAAAGGTCGAACGCAATACTCCCGGCACAGTACAAGCTTTGGGAGCAGAGGCGTGGCGACAAATAGCCAAATGTGGTACCCTCCAGGGTGGCGTCCTGGGCAGAACCAGGGGCGCCACCGGCCCGAGAGCTATATCTACCTCTCGAAGGAGTTTCCTGGACCTAAACCCTAAGGGCTTAGGGTATGACTGGCGTCTCTCGGCGGCATAGGCACCATCGAGATCAGCTGCGGATGCAGTGAGAGCTGTTGGCGACTGAGGGAGGCGCCGGGCTCGCGCGTACCATGTGGAGTTGTTGGAGACTGTGGTCAAACTCTGGCTGGAGAGGGTTACTACTGGAAGGCCATAGCTTTGAAAAAAGTCAAAAGTAGTTGTCAAGAGAATTTCTACAATTTAACCAGTCCCACTTTCTGGCCTCCTAATTCCCCTGATTGCAATCATATGGATTACATTGTGTGGGGTGTAGTTAGAAAGAAACAAACTGATCTGTATGCAACAGCAAGGCTGAGCTGGTGGCCAAGATCAAGAAGGTGTTCGAAAACTTTCCTAGGTATTGTGAGGAATGAATGCACAAGGTTCCAGACATATCTTAAAGCCTTGGTCAAAGCTGAGGATGGCTACTTTGGGTACTCCTAGCCATAATCTAGTTGATATTTTTTCCCATTTTAAAAAATATTTATTTGGGGCTGAGTGAGATAAAGCATTATTTTATTTTATGCAAACTGTCAAATTTAGCCTGACCACCATGTATGTCCTCTTCCAAAAATTAATCCAATCCATTTTCTTTAATACATTTCTCATTTTTTACCAGCAAATCATCTTCCCTTCTTTCATATCTTGACTTCTCAACCCAATTATAATGAACATACATTATGTCTAGTCCCCTACCCATCTGACACACTCGCTTATCCCTATGCAACTATGTCAATAAGTACATCCAAGGCAGTTTCACTTACTTTCCCTCTAGCTTCCATCATTTCCAATAACACACCAGATAGAATTATTCACATTATGTCATTGTAAATGAATTCAGTATCTATATATTTATTTTTAATTATTTTAATACTTAGTTGGATCATCTTTTTTGCTTTAATTACAACCATAGTTCTTAGTGGCATGCATTTCAACAACTTGTCACAAATTTCTGACACTCTCTTTCCCCACTCAGGTGGTAATTTTCCATACAGTTCTGTTTTATTTGTGCTTGCGGTACTTCTTATTGCTTTTTCAAGCACTCTCCACAAGTGTTTTATTGGATTTAAGTCTGGGCTTTGTGGTGGCCACTCTATAGGGGTGATCAACATTTCTTCAAAGCAATTCTTGGTGTGGTTGAATGTAAGGCATGAGACATTGTCCTGCTGTAATATAGCTTCATTTATTGGTGTTGTAGGATGTAATTTCTGGTTAGATGGTTTTACAACTTGTGGAGTTCCTTCTTTCATGGGCTAAAAAAATATCTCTCCCATTCCTGATGAGGACATGCAGCCCCATACCATGATATAACCACCTTCATGCATCACAGTTGCTATCACACAAGCAGGGTGACATGCCTCTCCAGCTGTTCATCTCGCAAAGGCATTTCCAGAAGTGTAGAAAATCTGGAAAATTCTAAATAATTTTCTTTCAAGATATTTTTAAATGGAATTACAGGAAAGCCCTGATTAGTATAATATTTCAAGAAACTCTTGTATTAATCAAATTTGTACTATTTGAGCCTATTATAACCTATAAAATGCAGCAATTGATTCAAACTATAAAAATATTTTTTTTACACATTGTTTTAACTGTTTATTAACACATCTAAGTTTAGGCATTCATTCAATTCTTTCAAGTATGATGGAAGCAATTCACAGACATTTTCTGTGATAATAACATTTAAGCCAGGTTGTCTTCCAATATCAATATTTCTTCAACAATATTTTGCATAAAAAATGGAAAATCCTGTAAAATTTCTACAAGTTTTTTAGCTGCTTATTAACAGATATATGTATACTATAAAAATAAAACATATTTCTGATTCACATTTCTTAATACATAAAATAAAGGAAATAAAGAAAGTGTTAAATTTAAAAAAAATATTTCAGCAAGCTTGTCTGAAGAGTCTTAGATTTCTTTCCATCTTCAGGCATGTGCTTGAAGTTTAAGAAAACTTTATCAATCTCTCGGTGCATTTGCATGCTTTGGTTGACATCAAGGTCAATATCCATCAGCTGTTGCTTTAATATCTTGATGGTTTGAAACACCGCTCCAAATTCTGTTATTTTTTTAATTGTACATTTTCCTCACCATATTATTAGCTTCTTTGTATGCATTCTGTTCATCTAAATTAAGATCATCATCATTCAATTCTTTTCAGGGTGACACAAGCAACTCAATGACATTTTCTGTGCCAATATCATTTAAACCAAGTTGTCCTCCAATGTTTGTTATTTCTTCAACAAGAGTTTGCACATAAACAGAAAATTCTGCAAAATTATTTGTGCAATGAGGGACAATATGATGAAACACTGCATGCATATTCCTCATAATTATTCCCAAGCATAAGCTATATTTTCTATTAATTATTTGATGTTATATTTTTAAGTACCATCCCCAACAGCTTTCCCGATAGACCTAGAAAGCATGTTGCCAAATATTTTATTTTGATAGTATTTTGGGACAGGATTAGCTGGGGGGTTTTGTTGCATTATTTGTTTTGAGTAAGATTTGTAAATATAAGACATATTGGTGTCTATCTAAATAAAGACTATATTGGATCTCCTTTCACTCTCTCTCTGGACACCCAGACAGGTTTACACTTACTTATGTTTTACATTTTCCATCCAATTAAAAGGAGGAAATGCCTTAAGTTAGCATGTTGTTAAAAGCACATGAGTGAGAAAGCCTATTTTGTCTGAAAAATAAAGCTTTTTAGGTTAAAAATAGCCTCTGAACAAAACTTTCAAAACATTTAAGATATAAAAATGTTTCCGATGAATAGAAGCACTGTTTTCTATAAAATAGAAAACAGTTTTAAAACAACAAATGATTTAAAAAGCATTTACTCCCCAGAGAGTCAATAAAAATTTGTGGACCAACGGAGAATTATCAATCATAATTATAAATAGGTAGAAGGGTTATCAATAATTTTTAAATTAGATCAATAGAATATTTTTGTCAATTAAAATGATATATTATTTGATTTATAAAAAAAATATTTAAATATTTTATTTTAATTATTTTTGATAATGGTATACTATTTGAAATTTTGCCCAAAGTGATATCAAGCAAATTAATTGGGTGCTTTAAGGGTTAAACTACAACCTTACTATTATTCACTTTCAATTTTTCCTTAGGCAAGTACTCTGGGTCATTCATTCACCAGACTTTCACTCTCTTCAGCCAAACCAGGAAAAATGACATCAAATCATTCCCTTGAATAGATACAAATTCGATTGTATACTCAAATCTTACAATCCTATCAACCCATCTTATTTGTTGCAGATACATTAACCACACTGGTCATTAGTCCTTATTGCAGACTTCACACCAAACAAAAAGAATCTCAAAACCCAAACACTATTTTATAGCCCCTAGCTCTCTCTCAATTGTTGAATACTTTCATTCTGCTGCATTCAGATACATAATTATCCTTCTTAATACTTAAAATTGTGGTTACTATATCAATGGAAAGTCTCTGCTAAACTGCATCAGGCATACCTGGGAATACTCAGCATAAAAAAAGGCTGTATCTAATAGACAAATATAAATACACTAAAATGAATAGTTTCAAGTGGCTATTTTAAAATTCACTCTGGCAGGAATGTTTTTTACCCACCTGTACAACAAACTATATTATTTACATTTTTCAAATTACTATAGCAATGGTGGGTCTCCTGGAGACTGCATCCGGCATGTGCAATCTGTATGTTGGAGTAGAGGGGCCAGGAGAGGGTGTGCTTGTTTTTGTTTTTTTAAATAATGGTGATGTTGGCAAGGGCTATATGATCAAAGCTTTCTCCCTTTATCTCTCAAGTGGTCAGAGGGAGAAGAGATGACATCTGCTCCTGGGGCACTATAAGCAAGAATTTAAAATAAGGAGCATGTTTTTGTTTTTTTACGGGGGGATGATACAAAATAATCTGCTTGAAGACAAATAATGAAAATATTTTTAGGCTATGCATCCCGAAATAAGACCTTTGCTTTGGAATAGACATTTGGAGTATGAGATTTAAGATTTAAGATAAGTTACCGGTGGGTTGCTGCCCAATCCAAGTGGATTCTATATGGCCGCTAGGGTGAAACGAGAAATATCATCCATAAAAGGTGGAAGAGACCAATTTGTGACAAAAATTTAAAAAACGACGGGTTAAAAGATTCCTCCGCCAATATGAATCGAAGACGGGTGTGTTGAGGGATAGTTAAAAGGGTCGGGAAACGGGACAACCGGAGAATGATAAAATGGCTACAATCCAATAAAAGGTGGGCAACCGATTGGTCCCCACCGCAAAAACGACAGCAAGGGCTGATATGGGCATCACCCGAAACAAGATGGCCGTGAGAAAGTCTCGTGTGGCCAATGCGAACTCGGCAAAGGGCCACCTCCAACGACCGCATTCTATGACGACTCGAGGGCCAAGAGCGAATAGAATTTTTAATTTTGTATAGTTTGGATGATGAACAGTCATCCCATTCATTCTGCCACAGTTGAAAAATATACTCTCTTATTGAAGGAAAGTAGTCCCTAAAAAAAGAGCCGAGTTCTCAGGGGACACAGAATGTGCTGAGCGGGCCAGCCGATCAGCCTTCTCGTTGCCCAGGACCCCCACATGCCCAGGAACCCAGCAAAAAATAATTCTATATCGGGATGCATTTTGGATCAGCCAGTTGCAAATTTCTGTGACCACGGGATGGGACGCATTAAAAGATCTAATTGATTGTAAGACACTCCTTGAGTCGGAAAAAATGACAAAATCACTAAAAGGGAAAATTTGGATGAGTCTAAAGGCTAAAAGGATTGCTGAAAGTTCAGCGGTAAAAATGGATGCTGCTGGTAGCAAAGATAGAGTTAGGAATTCTCCTCCTGGGTAGATGGCTGCGGCGCCCACGCCACCGTCCGACTTAGAGCCATCCGTGTATAGTGGGCAGCATTGCTTGTGGGAGATCGAATGCTCTAAGAACAGGCTTTTCATGATGCGAGGGTCCATGAAGGACTTCTCCAGGCTCCACATGTTGGTACATACTGTGGGGAGAGGAGCACGCCACCTAGGGTTCAGTAAGGATGGAAGGGTAAGGACCCTTGGAGCACCCAGGTTAGAGAGATGATCTCCTATGCGAAGGTTCAAAGGGCGGGGTAAAGATGGCAACTTATCATATGCCGCCATTGATTCGGCAGCATACAGGCATCTGTAGACCTCTGATACAGGGGCTTGTTGTACTCGGCAGAGGTATCGCATGCAGATTTGAAGTCTATGGTAGGGCAAAGGGAGTACACCACTCTCGCAGTAAAGGCTGTTGACAGGAGAAGTACGGAAGGCTCCACTAGAAAGGCGAACTCCAAGGTTTAGAATGGGGTTCAGCATTTTAAGGGCTGAAGGGAAAGCCGATGAGTAAATTTGACAGCCATAATCCAATTTGGATTGAACGAGGGCTGTGTATAATGTCGACAATGTTTGTCGGTCACTGCCCCACGAAGTGTGTGAGAGGACTTTCAAAATGTCTAGAGCCCGCAGACAGCCTGTTCGAAGTCGGCGTAGGTGTGGTAACCAGGATAACTTTGGATCGAGAGTTACGCCAAGGAACCGAAACTCGGAGACAAACTCTATATCTTCGCCTTGTAGGGATATAGATGGCGGAACAAAAACCCCTCTGCCTCGGTGAAAATACATTGCTTTGGTTTTGGTCGTGGAAAAGCGGAATCCCTTAAGTTGTGCTCTTTTGGATACAGCATCGACCGCCAGTTGTAGCCGACGCGCTGCTGATGAAGGCGAGGTGAGGAACAGTATAGTGCTAAATCATCGACAAACAGAGTTGCCGATACACCTTCTGGGAGAGACGAAATAATATCATTGATGGCAATTATAAAACATAAGACACTTAAAACACTGCCCTGAGGAACTCCCTCATCTTGGGGTTGCAGGTCAGAGTATGCGTCTCCAACACGTACCTTGAAGGATCGAGATGCTAAAAAACTTTGAATAAGTGAAGGTAAAAGGCCTCTCATCCCCCAGATGTATAACTGCTTCAAGATGCCGTATCTCCATGTTGTGTCGTAGGCTTTCTCAATATCGAAAAATATGGCTAGGACTCGGTGCTTTAATGAGAAAACTTTCCGGACTGATCCCTCAAAACGTACTAGTAGGTCAAGGGTACTATGACCTTTGCGGAAGCCACATTGAAATGGGGAGAGAAGGTGATTGGCTTCTAGGAACCAGTTTAGGTGCTCCAATATCATTTTTTCCAGCAACTTACTCAAACAGCTGGTGAGAGCTATAGGGCGATAGTGATCTGCATTCAACCCGTCCCTGCTCGGTTTGACAAAGGGAAGGATGATCCCAATGCGCCATGATGACGGGTAAAAACCCTTCACCCATATAAGGTTGTACAAATCAAGCAGGAAGAGAGTAGAGTGTGGATGTAGGTGCCGAATCATGTCAAAATGGATCTCATCAAGGCCAGGGGAAGTAGATCTGCAAAGGGACAAAGCGCTTTGCAGCTCATAGATGCTGAATAGAGCGTTATACAGAAGGTTAGATTTTGTGGTAAAGTTGAGAGAATGAGATTCTTCCTTTGATTTGTAGGATTGAAAAGCCTTATCGTAGCGGCTGACACTGCTGACGGCGCGGAAATAGTCAGCAAAAGCATTGCTGACCGCCAGGCCGTCATTCTCCAAGGAACCGTCTAAGTTGAGTGTGGGGGTATGATGATTAGCATAACGGCCTCTGATCTTATTAATCCTCTTCCAGATCTTAGCAGTAGGTGTCATAGAGGAGATCGATGAAACGTATCTGGGCCATGAATTTCGGCGAGCTTGATGAAGGGTTCTTTGGCGAAGCGCACGAGCTCGGTTTCGGTCGACCTTGTTGCACAAAGTTGGGTTCTTTCGGAATCGGGCATAGGCTAACTTGTAATTTTTGATAGCTGTTGCACACGTCAAAGTCCACCAGGGCATGGTTGAGCGGCCCGTGACAGGTCGCCTCCGTGGGATGGTCTGTGTTGCTGCATTGTAGATAGTCGATGTAAAGTATTTTACTACCGCGTCCACTCCGTTGAAGGTCCCCAAAGATGCGTTTGTGAAGGACGCCTCTTGGAAACCTTCCCAATCTGCATGACCTAAGTCCCACTTAAGAGGCATGGTTGTATGAGGGCTAACTTGAAGGGCCGACAAGGCAATAGGGAAGTGGTCACTCCCATGAAGATCGTCAAGAATTGACCATGGAAATTCCGTGAAGCAATCAGGGGAACAAACATAGGTCAACACAGCTAAAAGAGTCCGTCTGGACATGATAAGAGGTAAAATCGCCAGTATTTAAAACACAAAGAGAGTCATAATAAAAGAGACTCTAAAACACTACCTTTGGCATTTCGAGTGATGTCACCCCAGTATGGGTGACGGGCGTTAAAATCTCCTAGTAATAAGAATGGGGAGGGCAACTGGTCTATAAGTTCTAAAAGGTCGGATCTTGACAATGATAAACAAGGGGGTAGGTAAATAGAGCAAACGGTAAAAAGCTTAGTAAGAAAAACCCTCACAGCAACAGCTTGGAGGGTAGTATGTAGGGAGATGAGAGAAACATGGTAGGATGAAGATACCATGATTGACACCCCTCGATGAGAGGGGCTTCCAGCAGGAGCAATAGAGTTGAAAGTGAGAAAACCGGACACCAGCGGAAAGGGCCGTATACCCAGCTTATTCTCCTGGAGACAAATAACAGCGGGGTGGATAGTCGTCAAAAGAACTTTGAGTTCTTCCAACTTTGGAAGAACTCCTTGACAATTCCATTGTAAAATGGAAGATATTATGTGTGACGATTAGATACCACTGTGGATATCTTTTTCTCTTTTGAGGCCGATAATGTATTTGAGGTTCTTCCCAAAGAGCTTGGGAGATGGAGAGCTGATTTTGAGGATCCTGCTTTTGCAGGGGGAGAGATCCTAGATGGAGTAGTAACTGAGTTTTTTTTCGTGGGTTTTGGAGAACCGACCGAGGCCCTTGATTGTAATTCGGGCTCGCAACCTGGCGGAAAAGGAAGATCCAGAAGGGATTTTCGGCCGGTAGATCCGGATTCATGGGTCGAGGGTATTTTCGGTGTCTGAGGAGTTGGTCCAACCGCCGCAGTTGGTGATGTTGGAGTACAAACTGCTTCCATCGGATCTTGGTTTGGAGGGTGAGCGGGACGAACAGGTGATCTGAGCGAGGTGTGTGGAGCTGGGTGTATTTCTGCCATCGTTTGGATCAGGATGGGGCCTACGTCCTGTAAAGGGCGAGACGGACTTAAGGGCAGAGAATGTTCAACCATAGCGGAGGAGTCCGTTGGAGATTCTCGGGGTTCGGGCGAGTCGGCTCCAGAGGCTGCCCGCTTATTGGTGGTCGATGACCCAGGTGAGGAATCCTTTCTCTTACCACTGGGCTTTGAGTCTCGTGGTCGGGTGGATGAACCTTCACTGGTCGATGTTGAGGATTCTTTCAAATAGCGCCTGATTTCTTCAAGCGTCTCTCCCAGCTAGAGCTGCTGGAGAGAGGGGGGGCTACATTAATTATCTCGGTATGAGAGCGATGCTTCGACTGCATATTCTGAATATTTTCGACGCTGCGGGTAGATCTAGGGTGAAGTGCTTCAGGCTGGTCGGAACTCGCGCGTGATGGTCGGTTTCGTCCAGCATCACGTAAAACGTCAGAGAAGAGCCGGCCGAGTTGCGAGGTTTGTGCTCGAGCACGCTGGCGGGCCTCTCTTATATCTAGACGTAGGGAGTCGCGCAAAGCGAGAACTTCCTTTTCATATAAAAATATAGAGCAAAGTTTCGACGCGGCACTGTGGGTACCTCCAAAGTTGGCACAGTGGGGCGTTTTGGTGCATTCGGGGCCATGGTAGTCAGAGCTACAATTCACGCAGGAGCGAGGGTGCCGACAAGCTCGGCCAACATGTCCAAATTGATTGCAATTGAAGCAGCGTCTGGGTAGTTCGATGTACAAGGTTGTGTTGAGAGTGGGATGACACCTCGACTACGACATCACCACTTCCTCTTGACCACATCCGGCGGGGTTCACCACAGCGGGACTCAAAAGATTCATTGACGTCAAACACATCGACTTTTGCAAGTGGGATGTCAGATGATGAATTCATGACAAGAAAGCGAGGATAATCAAGATCTGGGTCTACTTCGTTGGAATAGGGGTCCAACGAGCGAGGAAAGGCTGAAAGGGAAGCTAAGGAACGTTTGGCACGAGAACCCTTACGAGAAGGGAAGGTTTTTGGTTTATGGCTAGCCATTGCAAAAAGAAAAAAAACTTCGCATTCTCCCTCGGGGCTCCCCACCATGGAGGCCTACAAGGGCCCGGCATTACTGCAACTATACAATCAGTTACGTCCGGTATGTCCTCTTGGAGAATGGATACGGATCCACCACACCATCTTTATAACCCTAAGAGGCTGCCCGAGTTCTCCTACGCACGGAGAAAAGGGGCCAACGATGGGTTTCTCCTTGGGCATTCGGTAGACGAAGGCGGTGGAGATGCCCAGCCTCTTTCACCTTCATGAAAGAAAAATTCCGAACCAATCCATTAAACGAGCAGAGGTCAGGTATTGATATGGACCACTAGATAGGTGAAGGAAGAGGGGGAAATAAAGGGCATTTTTTTTTTTTTTTTTTTAAGAGCTCATCTGGCGACTGCCTACTTGGGCATTAGTCGCCGTATTAAAACTGGCCTAGTTCTAGGCTACTTTAAAATGAAATTAAAGAGAAAAAAAAAAAAAACACCCCAAAAGGGGGAAAGGAAGCAAGCTGGTGCGTCGGGGAGAGGTCCCCCCGGCGCAGGAGCGTGCAACTAAAGAAAAAAAAACAAACAAAAAACAAAACAAATGCAAAAAAAACAAATGCAAAAAAACAAAAAAAACAAAAAACAAACCTTGCTTAAATAATAGGGAGAAGGCCGGCCTCCCCCAAGAAGTCAACAAGTCCACAAGTCAGTGTGCACGAATCTGTCCCAAGCACAAGGGACAGGCAATAGCGACCCCGCCCATCCCGGTACTGGGACAGGTATCGTGCGCGAAGATCACCCAGACTGGGACATTCGACAAGAATGTGCCGAACAGTCTGGGGGACGACGCAGTCGTTGCAATAGGGCGCAGGCGAGCGCTCCATCAGATAGCGATGCGTCACACGAGTGTGTCCGATTCGGAGACGACAGAAAGCAACCTGAAGCCGCCGCGGCATTGGGGGATAGGTCCATGGGAACAGCCGCGGCGCAATGGCACGCAACTTTAAGTTCCCTTCGACCGTCTCCCATCTTCTTTGCCAAGCAGTCCGAAGAGCTGCCCGTATTCCTGCCATGTAGTCGGTGTGAGGAAGAGCGAAACGCTGGTCCGGTCGCAGAGTCCTCGCGGACTCTTTGGCGCCCTCATCGGCGCGCTCATTCCCCGCAATTCCTACATGTCCAGGAACCCAGCAGAAGATAATCTCGACATCTGCCCGGCTCGCCAAAACCGTGGCGTCACGGATATCGCGAACCAGGGGATGCGGAGATTCCAATGCCCCGAGAGCACTCAGGGCGCTTTGTGAGTCGCTATAGATCACAATCCGATCTCCGAACCGGGCACGTCGCGAAATCTCCCGTACCGAGTGGTGTATTGCCACCAGCTCGGCCGTGAAGACAGACGCAGCGCCTGGTAGAGCCCCGCTGACTTCAAACAGAGGGGATACGGCGTGGAAGCCGACCCCCTCTTGGGACTTGGAGCCATCCGTATACACTGGCACGGTACCAGCGTGACACGATGTGTGCTCCAAAAAGGTCGAACGCAATACTCCCGGCGCAGTACAAGCTTTGGGAGCAGAGGCGTGGCGACAAATAGCCAAATGTGGTACCCTCCAGGGTGGCGTCCTGGGCAGAACCAGGGGCGCCACCGGCCCGAGAGCTATATCTAGCTCTCGAAGGAGTTTCCTGGCCCTAAACCCAAAGGGCTTAGGGTATGACTGGCGTCTCTCGGCGGCATAGGCACCATCGAGATCAGCTGCGGATGCAGTGAGAGCTGTTGGCGACTGAGGGAGGCGCCGGGCTCGCGCGTACAGGCGAGTGATGCACTGCACGCGGCGCAGAGCGAGTGGCATCTCCCCAGCATCGACCAACAGGCTCTCAATGGGGGAAGTGCGGAAGGCACCGGTCGCAAGGCGAAGGCCGGTGTGGTGGATCGAATCCACCTTCCGCAATAAACGCTCGGCTGCGGATGTATAAAACTCGCATGAAATAAAGGGCAGTGGAAGAGCGTAATAGAGGAGGAAAGAAAGAGGGGTATGTTAAAAGTCTTGTTGGCAGCACCATGGGTCCCCTAGGGGGCCCAGGGCTGACCCCCCTCGCCACGAGAAGGCCAGAGCCTCTCTGGGAATAACCCCTGAAGAAAAGATCCCAGAGAGGAAGGGGGTTTGGAGTATGAATTAGCCTGATATTTTCCAATGGGTGGAGTTAGAGTAGCAAAATTTTGAACCAATTACACAAATATGATTATAATTATGATATCCCACAACTTGGCAATGTCAATACCATGGAATGGAAAATAAGTAATAAGAGGGGAATGTGAAAACAAAATAGATAAGCTGCATTAAATTAGACTGAGGGTTGGTGAAGCCAATAACTCAATCCAAGATCATTTAATGCATTTATAAGATAAGAGGGAAATATCTCGGCTCATTTCACAAACGGATGCAGATATTTAGTCACCTTGTAGACACTATTTCACTACCACAGTAAAAGGTCATACAAGAGAGTTATTGCAAAAATTGTCTACTTGTACAAAATACAAATATTAAATAATTACCTGTAAATTTCATTGTAATTGGGCTCATCAGGTGATTTTCCTTGATAGTGTTCTTCAAAAGCAGCAGCATACAAAAAAGACTGAAAAAAAGAGAAGAAAACCTCACTATTGAGTGAGGAATTTGAGTCATTACCCCCCCCCCCCAAAAAAAAAAAAATAAACTATACATAATTAGGGGATGCTAAAAATGCATTTTCTTTAACTAAACAAATTAAAAGAGAGAACTGAGAAGTATTCACAATTGATACCTAACAACACTTCATAATACTAAAGAGTACACCCATCACAGATAACAATGCTGTACACATTTTCAACATATTCATACAAAATGCAGATAAAAAACACCAGAGGCAATAGAAAACGCAACTCTAGTTTTGCACCAGAAATCCAAGGCATCATCGGACAATGGGACACTAAAAAACAACTTCAAAATCATAGGATGCTTCATCCTAAACCAGATTACTTTGCACATTCCTTTAGCACTTTACACATGGTTTCAGAAAACATAGCAAAGCATCTGATATCATTCCCACTGCCACAACCTCATTAACAAAAGATATAGCACCAACATGCACAATGATACAAACCAATGGTTGGCCACTTATTTGGTATGTAGACACACCCAAGTAACATTTGCAGGCCACTCATCAAACAAAGAAGTTTACAAACTGTGTCCCTTAAGGGTCAGTACTGTTCCCTCAAACCTGATTCCTACCATGTAGTCACTGTGGGTAAGTAAGAGCGAAACACTGGTCCTGTTGTCAAGTCCTAACAGACTGTTTGGTATCCTCATTACTTGTCAATCTCACAAGTCCAGGAATGTAGCAAAGATAATCTCGACACTCTCCCAGTTTGTGGCTGGCGTGACTTCACAGATACTGAGAACCAGATGGTGCAGAGATTCAAATGCCTCAAGAGCATTCTGTAACTCACCATAAATGAAAATCTGATCCCTAAACCAGGCACGATGCACAATTTCTCATACCTTGTTGTGTATTGCAACCAGTTCAGCAGTGAAGACAGACGCAGTACTTAATTAAACATGAGGGAAGTGTGTAGGGGCAGGTCATAGCAGAGTGTAGTGTCACATGTAAAGGTGAGCCATTGAATGTCCAAAGAATACTCACTATGGCTGCTTGGACACAATCAGTTACATTCACCAGAGGGTTCCATCCAAGAAATGGGCAAGCTTCAATTCCTACTAAGAAAGCCTAAGTAATGAATGCCTAACACTGATGGAACATGCATCCCTTGGATAACATGTTCCCATCAGTGAAGAGAACTACTAAAATCTTTTAAAATGGGCAGATTCAAAGAGACTCAATGATGTTGCAGAAATTCCACTCACCTCAAGATTACTCTTTTGTAAGGGATTTTTCCCTATCACCTAAGGACACTACAGGGTTGGATGAGCGATCCTTGGCTTGTCATCTGGAACTACCCAGGAGGGAGAGGAACGCTAGTTTTCAGTCTTGTTCTTTTTCCCCATTATTCTTAGGGGAGGGTGGTGGGTGTGCATCCTCTTCTCCACCCTTACCCAAGGAGCCCTGAGCCAGGATGGACCAGCCTCAGCCTGGTCCTTCACCAAGATAGCAAAGGACCCGTCAGTTTGTGGAGCTTAAAGGAAGAGTCCTCCACTCCCTTAAGTCTCTGGAGCCTATGTCCTCTTCAGAGGGCCTTGTTTGGGAGTTGACTTTGACTCAGGGGTGGTTCCCACAGAGTCCCTGTCCTTCCCCAGGAAAATCCCTGCTGTCTGGTCTTAGGGAACCCTGGGGTATGCGTTCACCATAGAAGATGCCTCCCTTTGAACCTCCTCCTCACTCTTGTGGTGTCAGACTGAAATTTGCGACTCCAAAGGTGAATGGCATAGTCTAGGTCAAGTTAAGGGAGAGGGGCAATGACACGCTGGCCTTCAATGGGAAGCTTGGGGAAAACCAGGACACTGGTGGTCCCTAAGAAATTCACTATTTGGATGTAAAAAAAAAGGGGGGTGGGGAGTGCAGGACTCAAAAGCAGTGCCATCCAGAGTTATCGGGGGGGGGGGGGGGGGAGGGGGGTCCTCTAGAGGCCTCATGCCGTTCTCTTCAGGATTTATTTACTTGTGATTCTTAAAGATGGAGGCACTGAAATCCTGGACACATAGTCACTGATGAAGGGGATAAAGGAGAAAATCCCTTACCTGGAGACATAAGAGAGGGGGAAGCCAACTATGCACTAGAAGAAACTTGGAGGGGTCCCTGAGAAAGCATAAAGTTGGGTGGGGGCTACCTTTTAGAGGTGGAACTGCCTGAGTATTGGTAGATGGGCAACCCTTTACCAATATATAGAGGTGAGAGGGGACTCCCATCAATCAATTTTGGATTACTTTCAATGTGTTATCATGGTCCTCATCCAACCCAACACTGAGGTTGGGTGAGGTTTAACTAATTTGGAAGTAATCAAAAATTTTGTTCTTGCTGACACACAAAAATCCTGAAAGGTTGTGACCACATAAAAAGAAAGGGTAGGCTGATGGGCTATATCTTGAATCCAGCCAGTCCCGCATATCCCATCTGAGATTTTTGGACCCTTCAGAGGTATCAACTAGGTGATGTCTGCCCTGCACCTGTACAGCATCACACACTGACTGGAAGCTGCTCAGTCGATGGTCGATCTCAAAGGGCTACAGCTACCAACTGAGCAGCCAGAGAGGAACCCTTACTAAGCCGTACTAGTTGTCAAAAAGACAGCCAAAATCTGAAGATCTGCTCCCATATGCTGCACAATCTTATGTGTCAAGAATAGTCGAAGGGAGGGGAACAGCCCATAAAGTGGAGTAAAGGGGTTTATTCTGGCAAATCTTATGTGCATTACTGTACTCACCTACATTAAATTGCATCTGCCATCTTTCTCACCAGTCTTTTTACCAAGTTTTCAGTCACTATGATATTTTGTCTTAGTACCTAATTTTCTATCAGCAAATTTGGAAATTTTACATAAATTGATATCATGGTTGTTTATATTTAAAAAAGAAGAAAAAGAAGCAACAGTCTGAGAACAGATTGCTGAGGTATAATGGCGATGCAGCTAGTTACCTTCAATCCATTTTAGTATGCTACCTAGGGTGACCAGATTTTGAAAACTGAAATAAAGGACACCTAAATTGAAGAGGTAGTTGAACAATATACAGGACATATACACCTTATGTGAATTTACGCACACAGTGTGAAGTCCCTCTCAGCTGGGGTCCAGATTGTCCAGGATCTACTTCATTGACTTTTCTTTTGTTTTAAAGTGTGTTCATTGTAGATTTTGTTACAAACAGTTGATGTTCATTACATGTGTCAAACCATTACAATATTGCAATCATGCATATTTTGCAGCTTTAACCCCTTCACTACGATGATGAAACTGCTTTCCTCACGCCTACTGTCGAACATGTCTCTGATGATGAAAGGGTTATCCTCATGAAATAAATGATTGTTTTTCTGTTCTGTAACTTTGCCAGAGTATGCTATGAACATTCCTGAGTATTACTCGAAGTGTCTGTCTTATAATGACATCATTCTCAACTGACCAATAAAAACACTTTGTAGGCAGGGTTTGTTTATCCCCTCAAGGCGAAACCATGTTCTATGCCAGTTGGAAATTACTTGTGATTGATTGCATAATAATAGCATAAATTTTTAATTTTGTTGTATATTTTGACGATGTTTTCAAGTGATAGTGATAATTATGAAGATAGTGACTTCAAACCCATGCAGAGTGACAATGAATCAAATGATAGTGACATTTATATTTCAATCAGTGATGAAGAATGTTTCATAGTAGGCCTACCAAATAAATATTGCATTTAGGTGAGTAAGCAATGTCATTTTTTTTATTAAACTATTTGAAAGCTATTCTCAACATGAACAAACATCATAAGAATAATGCAATAAATGCAAAATTTAAATTTAAATAAAATGTCATACAGCACCGTATGCAGGCGCCACAGACTTGTGCGGAAGGGGTTAAATGATATTATAACTAGTGACTTGCCATAATATATTGAGTAAATTGAAGAAAATAGAATACATATGATGAAAACCTTTCCATAATACTTTTAAAATTATTTTTCACCATTCTTGTTAGTGTTATTTTTCATTTTTATACTTTGTACTGGATCCAACTGCTCTCAAGAATGGTGTTTGGCTTGAGCATATGTGATGAACTCAGAACAGGACACTGTGAAATTGCACTTTATCTGTAGCTCTACACTGCACCAACCCCATCTTTGGATCATCAGAGAGAACACTCTCTCCACTTGAGAATTTGAAGGGTGAATGCTCAGTATGAAGGACACCAGGGTGAAGAGGTTCTTAAGATCCTTGCATTCGGTGAATATCTGTTCTACTTCTCAATGATTGTCATATCCTGGTCCATGTTTGGTAACAGAGAAGTAAGAATACAGAATTCATCATGGAGCCCATCAACTGATAACACATCCTGTAGATTCATTTTTTCCACAGTCTATTAAACAATTAGAAAGCTAGTTTACCATTCAAGGTCAGACATTTCAGAACATAAAATGGACTACGAGCAGAGAGTTCAACCTAGTTGTCCAGGTAAAGTAGTAGCTCTTTTGAAGCAACTGCATGACCATCTGTGTCAAAAGCCATACTGAACATCATTTATTAAGCTATTTTTCTCTAGATATTCCATCAACCCATCTCAAATATTAGACTCCAAGAGTATAACACCTACAACTTAAGTGATAGAAATTGGAACAAAGTTACTGGGTTTTGCATGCAATGACTTTTTAGAAAATTGATGTACAAAGTGATTTTAACAGTTCACTTTCTAACTTTTTAAGGTGGATTGGATAGATTTTATTGGGATCTGATGCTTTGAAAATTTTCATAATATAAAATCTAATTCTATTTTTGCTTATATCAATATTTGAAAGTGTAGTGTCTTAATCAAAATGTATTGTTTTGTAATGTATCTAAATTATTTATCTTTGATAGTAAAAACATTCACAAAATGCTTATTTAATGTTTTAGCTATATGGTCTAGAGTGGAACTACGGACACCCTCAGGAAAGGACAATGTATCTGTGCCCTAAAATAAATATGGCACGCAATTTTACTTTTTTGCATCCCAAATTCTCTTCAGTTGAACTAGTTAACATTCAGAATGGATATCAGGGCACATGATCTTACCCAGGAAACTGTCTCCTAGAGAAGTTATATTGAAATTAGTTCTGAGATAGGCAAGGGAAGGGCAGTGTTTTGACTTTCCTGAAGGTTGCAGCAGGGTCAGTGTCAAGGTTTAATCTATTTTTGTATTCATGTAAGGAAGGGTGGTGTCCTGATCGCAGGTGCATTAGTCAACCTCTAGCTCCCCAATCTAGAGTGTTTTCATATTGATAAATATCAAGGGGAGGTGGGGATGCCTTCGGAATAGGGTATTTTGCACATGGTTTTTAAACATTATGTAGGTAAGAGGGGTGTGTCTGCATTTTATAGTGTTCTAGTTCAGTGGGGTTGATAGGTTAGTTAATGATTGGGTGTAGTAAGTGGTAGTTTGTGGGGTACTGGTGATAAGAGTAGAGCTGGAATGGTTGTGTAGAGGGTGCAAGGGGCATCACAGTTTACTGAAGAATTGTGTACCCATCATATTTTGGTGATCTTCAAATGAGGACAGTTTGGTTTCAAGGGGAGTTTTATGCAGTCATTTGCAATGCAGAGAGCACTGCTTTAGACTCTGGTAATTGAGCCTTTGAATGGCTAACTATCATGACTGAGCACAAGTCTGTAGCAGGAATACAGCTAAGTGCTTTTTCCATCAGAATTTCACTGCTTATAATAAAATACATTTCTGGGTAAACTTGATTTTCTAAAAACATTTTTAAGTCATTCTATTAAATCTAAATTTAGAGAGAGGGTTAGTCTTCATAAAACCGATATCAATGCTGATATGAACCTAGTGTAAACCTAATTTGATCAATCCATGGCTAAATTCTGTCAATTAATTTCAGCTCTAAGATAAACAGAACTTGACCCATATATACAAATCACTGCCATAGTATCGTAATTGTTTCTTTATTATTCTTTTCGGTCACAGAATTTATATGTTCAATGACTTTATCGCGCCAGTCTGTACCTATTACTTTTACTTATGAAGGACAACAATACTTTTATATTGGCTGAGTGGACTTTAACTCCTGTATTATTGAGAGTGCCACAGCGTTTAATCCTGTTGTTTAAGGAAGATGCCTATCAAACATGTAAGGATCCAAGGAAACACCATGAATTTATCCAAAAATATGTATATCTTTTTAATTGTTCAATTAACACCAAAATAAAATATTTACAATCACATAATAAGTTTAACGGGGATAACAATGCTTGAAACCGGGCCTATTTCAGACGCTAACCATGCCCAACTCGAAATAGGCTCTGAGTAAACAAACCAATTGCCGTTAGTTATTTTATGGTGACCCATTTAAGTTTCACTCTTCTAACTGTAAATATGACAGGGTTCACTAAAAATTGTCTCTACTTTAGTTAATTTGAGTACAGTATTAAACTCCTACTAAATCAATACAAATGTAACTAGTTATTCTGACTTACATGAACTTGAAATGATCAGGGGTTGACGGATGTCGCTATATTGGCTTTATCCCACTTCTTTGGGTTGCAGCACCTGATTGTAGTTTTTCCACGAGATGGGAGGGGGGGTAGGGGACATGATGTCACTTCTTTGGTTCTATGTTAAAAAGCGGAGGGAGGAGTTGTACTCTGACTCAAGGAGTGCTCTTCTGGGTAGCTCTCGAAGCCTTTTTGTATCCTAGTCTTTTTCGAGGGGTTGCCCAACTGGATTTTGGGGTATCCGAGGTGATTTTGAATGTACTTGAAAAATGGAACTTCCTCAAGTATTGATTCTTCTTCTCTCTCCGGTATTAAGATCGCAATTTGAGAGTCACTCGAGGGTGAACAGATCTTTTCTCTTACTAGTGAAATAAATGTTTAGCACTAGGAATGGTGGTCCAGCCAGGCTTCTTACTAAGCCTGTGAAGGATACTTCGGTATGGCACCGATACAAAACATGATGTTTTCTAAGTTGTAGAAGAATAATTTTGAAACTGGGTGAAGGACTGATCTCCTCAATCTGGTCCTCTATCGTCTCTCACCGAATAATCATCTCTTTTCTTTCCTTATAGGGCTTATTTATAGGGAGGGTGACACTGCGGTGCCCAGGTTGGCTTCTTAATTAGAGGCACCAATGACTGTCACAATCCTTGGTATTTTTTTTTCCCCAAACTGGCACTGCTTTTTGTGGCGATTTAACCGCGGGTCTCTGGACCTCATAGGTAATCAGATCCTTTGAGCGCTGCATAATGGCCTTTAGTGGTCACCTTGGCACAGCAGCTCGCTCCTGACTACCTATGTGGCGGAGAGAAAAAAGGTAGACCGTTTGACTGTTAGTCAGCCAGCTAACATTCCCACGCCTCTCCTCATGTGGCTCAATTCTCTCGCTTTCTCCAAAGGGGGACTTTAACGTATATGCCCACCTGGCCCTCCGTGTGGCTTTATGTTATAATTACTCTACAATCACAATGGATCAAAGCCTTTCTTTAAATGTAGCTCTCACTCCTTTAAGCTTGACAAGATCGTTTGTGTTAATATTTTTAATCCTAAATCCCTTTTCACTTATCTAGTCTTGTTAAGTCTGCATTGTTTTTCTTTTGTTATTACCACATTCAGTTTTGAGAGATTATAGATGAAATTTTAATGTGTTGAATTCCTCACATGAATAAGTGAAGATACACTATTAATTTAATAACCTAATGAAGGTATGCAGTTGATATCAGAATTAAACAAATAAGAGACAAATTCCATAAGATGTCAAACAATATTAATCCTGCAGATTGAAAAATCTAATGAAAATGATTTCAATTCATTGAAGGCAAAATATGGATGAACAGAACCAAACATGAAATATCACTACCAAACTTTAAAGAAATGGAGAGAATATAGTGTAGTTTAGAGTTTGCAGATCTACTATAAATTTCCCATAATCTAAGAAAAATATACTAAAAGAATGGTCAAGATCCAAGCTGACAGTATGTATAAAAAGAAAATGGCACAAATTTATGAAAGAAAATTTAAATCCTTGGAAATATAAATAAGAATATTAATGTTTGTCTTGAGTGAAAGAGTGAATCTTTAATAATATTTAAAAAGAGAAATTTTTGACAGCAATTAGAAGAACCCTTCATCTTTTCTCCCCCACTCAGTCCAATATAACCATGAATAATAGTACTCCATCTATTAAATACCTTGTGTAGCAAAAATGAATGATCCATCCAGCCCAACTCTTCATCTTCTTCAGATGGATATTGACTAGAAAATGGATCAGTACCCTCAATTTCATGACAGTTCTTCGCCAAGGCATGCCACATATGTAAGCTATCTTCATCTTTCTCCTTTTGTGCATTCAGATACTGAAGAAAAATTCATGAGTGAAAGTTTTACCATACTAAAGGTTTACTTTCTAAAGATCTGGAAACTGGAAAGATATGAAACTCTGCCTAAACTTATCCCTATTACACATTGAAGGTAGGTTTCATTGTGTGGTATCATACTCGGGTAGAGATTCAACCCACCATAAGTGAACCTCTCACTATCCTAGTTTATACATTGTTTTTATATCATCGAGGTAACAGGTAGAATCTTAAGTGAGAGCAGGTGTATGTAACTCGTAAACATGTCAAACACATATCCAATCACTACACTGCTTCCCATCTTCAAGCACAACCTTTGCACACTTCTGTTCAAAGGAATCTTGCCGATGGGGAAGCTATATCCACATACTCGAGGCTAAATGAGTTCCCCTTCCTCTGGGGTGATGAAGGTTATCAGATTGCTGGTTGTATAAAAAAAAAACATAATTCCATAATTCCCGGCACCTTCCTCCTGAAATGAGGACTGGCTACTAATGCCTTTGAGCTAACCAAAAATGTAATTATGATCTATATGTTGCTTTCATTACCTGGTCGGTGGGGTCCATCCTGGCCAAGAGACAGATGGCATTACCTACCTACCATAACCTAGTGTGTGAAAATATGCTCCAAAATTCTTAACTACAGAGCCTCAAAATATTAATTAATTCCTAAGTATTATGAAACATTTTAATATAATCAATTAATATGTATCAGTCAAGAGCAGAAACAAAAATACCGGAGCAATAATTGACAAATAATGAATCAATTGTCTCATTTGGGAACAACTATTATCATTGTTTTATTCATTATTTTTATATTTAATATAAAATAATGAATATTAACAGACACCCTGTTAATAAATTATTGTCCAGTGTTTGTGATGCCATGCATCTGTTAATCATATGCATTCATCATTGTGAATACGACTTGGATTGGGATGAGCAGTGACTGTTCAAAAATAATTTTTTTTAGATAATGAACTAGCAGTAGGTGAATTTTAAATTTATGGTCAGCAATTGCCAATTTACAATAAATTCAAAGTTTAAGCAATCTATTAGAAACCGATTTGAATACCCAAGTCTAATTTTTAATGCCTTCTTGCAATATTTTGCTAAGATTTACTGATCTGTATAGCTTTATTTTCATCAATTGATAAAAGGATTTGATGTATACAAGCAATTAAATTTACCTAAAAACTAGAAACAATTGATAAAAGGATTTGATGTAAGGTTTAAGGTAAGGAACCAGTGGGTTGCTGCCCAATCCAAGTGGATTCTATATGGCAGCTAGGATGAAACGAGGCAAATCATCTATAAAAGGTGGAGGAGACCACTTTGTGACAAAAAATTTTAAAAAGAAGGCTTAAAAGATTCCTCCGCTGATATGAATTGAAAACCGGTGTGTTGAGGGATAATTAAAAGGGTCAGGAAACAGGACAACCGGAGAATGGCAAAATAGGTGCAATCCAATAAAAGGTAGAAAACGAATTTGTCCCCACCGCAAAAACGACAGCAAGGGCTGATTTGAGCATCACCCAAAACAAGATGGCCCTGAGTAAGTCTTGTGTGGCCAATGCAAACTCGGAAAAGGGCCACCTCCAACGACCACATTCTATGATGGCTCGAGGGCCAAGAGTGAATAGAATTTTTAATTTTGTATAGTTTGGATGATGAACAGTCATCCCATTCATTCTGCCACAGTTGAAAAATATATTTTTTTTTTAATGAAGGAAAGTAGTCCCTAAAAGGCAGAGCCAAGTTCTCAAGGAACAGAGAATGTGCCGAGTGGGGCAGCCGATCAGCCCTCTCCTTGCCAGGACCTCCACATGCCCAGGGACCCAGCAAAAAAAATTCTATATCAGGATGCATTTTGGATCAACCAGTTGCAAATTTCTGTGAATAGGGGATGGGATGCATTAAAAGATCTAATTGACTGTAAGACACTCCTTAAGTTGGAAAAAAATGACAAAATCACTAAAAGGTAAAATTTGGATGAGTCTAAAGGCTAAAAGGATTGCTGAAAGTTCAGCGGTAAAAATGGAAGCTGCTGGCAGCAAACATAAAGTTAGGACTATTCCTCCTGGATAGATGGCTGCGGCGCCCACGCCACTGTCCGACTTAGAGCCATCTGTGTATAATGGGCAGCATTGTTTGTGTGAGGTTGAATGCTCTAAGAACAGGCTCTTAATGATGCGAGGGTCCATGGAAAACTTCTCCAGGCTTCAAATGTTGGTACATACTGTGGGGAGAGGAGCACGCAAACTAGGGGTCAGTAAGGATGGAAGGGTAAGGACCCTTGGAGCACCCAGGTTAGAGAGATGATCTCCTATGCGAAGGTTCAAGGGGCGGGGTAAAGATGGCAACTTATCATATGCCACTGTTGATTTGGCAGCATACAGGCATCTGTAGACCTCTGATACAGGGGGCTTGCTGTACTCGGCAGAGGTATCGCATGCAGATTTGAAGTCTATGGTAGGGCAAAGGGAGTACCGCACTCTCACAGTAAGGGCTGTTGAGAGAAGTACGGAAGGCTCCACTGGAAAGGTGAACTCCGAGGTTCCAAAATGGGGTTCAGCATTTTAAGGGCTGAAAGAGAAGCTGATGAGTAAATTTGACAGCCATAATCCAATTTGGATTGGATGAGGGCTGTGTATAATGTCCACAATGTTTGTCAGTCGCTGCCCCACAAAGTGTGTGAGAGGACTTTCAAAATGTCTAGAGCCCGCAGACAGCCCGTTTGAAGTAGGTGTGGTAACCAGGATAACTTTGGATTGAGAGTTATGCCAAGAAACTGAAACTCAGAGACAAACTCTATATCTTCGCCTTGTAGGGAGATAGATGGCGGAACAAGAACACCTCTGTCCCGGTGGAAATAAATTGCTTTGGTTTTGTTTGTAAAAAGCGGAATCCCTCAAGTTGTGCTCATTTGGATACAGCATCGACGGCCAGTTGTAGCTGATGCGCTGCTGATGGAAGGCGAGGTGAGAAACAGTATAGTGCTAAATCATCGACAAACAGAGTGGCTGATACACCCTCTGGAAGAGACAAAATAATATCATTGATGGCAATTATAAAACATAAGACACCTAAAACATTGCCCTGAGGAACTCCCTCCTCTTGGGGTTGCAGGTCAGAGTATGCGTCTCCAACACGTACCTTGAAGGATCGAGATGCTAAAAGACTTTGAATAAGTGACGGTAAAAGGCCACTCATTCCCCAGACGTATAGCTGCTTCAAGATGCCGTATCTACATGTGTCGTAGGCTTTCTCAATATCGAAAAATATGGCCAGGACTCGGTGTTTTAATGAAAAAGCTTTCTGGACTGATCCCATTTTTTCCAGCAACTTACTCAAACAGCTGGTGAGAGCTATAGGGCGGTAGTGATCTGCGTCCAACCCGTCCCTGCCCGGTTTGACAAAGGGAAGGATGATCCCAATGCGCTATGATGAAGGGTAAAAACCCTTCACCCATATAAGGTTGTACAAATCAAGTAAGAAAAGAGTAGTGCGGATGTAAGTGCTGAATCATATCAAAATAGATCTCGTCAAGGCCAGGGAAGGTAGATCTGCAAAGGAACAAAGCACTATGCAGCTCATGGATGCTGAATAGAGCGTTATATGAAAAGTTAGATTTTGTTGTGAATTTGAGACTCTTCCTTTGATTTGTAGGATAGAAAAGCCTTATCATAATGGCTGACACTGCTGATGGTGCAGAAATGGTCAGCAAAAGCATTGCTGACTGCCATGCTATCATTCTCCAAGGAACCATGTAAGTTGAGTGTGGGGGTATGATGATCAGCATAATGGCCCCTGATCTTATTAATCCTCTTCCAGATCTTAGCAGTAGGTGTCATAGAGGAAATTGATGAAACGTAATGGCGCCATGAATTTCGGCGAGCTTGACGAAGGGTTCTTTGGTGAAGCACACAAGCTCGGTTTCTGTCAGCCTTGTTGCACAAAGTTGTGTTCTTTCAGAATCCAGCCTGGGCTAACTTGTAATTTTTGATAGCTGTTGCACACGTCGAGGTCCACCAGGGCATGGTTGAGCAGCCCATGGCGGGTCACCTCCATGGGATGGTGTGTGTTGCTGCATTGTAGATAGCCGATGTAAAGTATTCCACTGCCGCGTCCACTCCATTGAAGGTCCCCAAGGATGCACTTGCGAAGGATGCCTCTTGGAAACCTTTCCAATCTGCATGACCTAAGTCCCACTTAAGGGGCATGGTTGTATGAGGGCTAACTTGAAGGGCCGACAAGATAATGGGGAAGTGGTCACTCCATGGAGATCATCAAGAATTGACTATTGAAATTCCGTGAAGCAATCCGGGGAACAAACAGACAGGTCAACACAGCTAAAAGAGTCCGTCTGGACATGATAAGAGGTAAAATCGCCAGTGTTTAAAACACAAAGAAAGTCGGATAATAAAAGAGTCTAAAACACTGCCTTTGGCATTTCGAGTGATGTCACCCCAGTATGGGTGATGGGCATTAAAATCTCCTAGTAATAAGAATGGGGAGGGCAACTGGTCTATAAGTTCTAAAAGGTCGGGTGTTGACAATGATAAACAAGGAGGTAGAAAATTAGAGCAAATGTTAAAAAGCTTAGTAAGAAAAACCCTCACGGCAACAGCTTGGAGGGTAGTATGTTGAGGGATGGGAGAAACATGGTGGGATGAAGATATCATGATTGACACCCCCCATGAGAGGAGCTTCCAGCAGAAGCAATAGAGTTGCCAGCAGAAAGAGCCGTATATCCAGCTTATTCTCCTGGAGACAAATAACAGCGGGGTGGATAGTCATCAAAAGAACTTTGAGTTCTTCCAACTTTGGAAGAACTCCTTGACAATTCCATTGTAAAATGGAAGATATTATGTGTGACGATTAGATACCACTGTGGATATCTTTTTCTCTTTTGAGGCCGATAATGTATTTGAGGTTCTTCCCAAAGAGCTTGGGAGATGGAGAGCTGATTTTGAGGATCCTGCTTTTGCAGGGGTAGAGATCCTAGATGGAGTAGTAACTGAGTTTTTTTTCGTGGGTTTTGGAGAACCGACCGAGGCCCTTGATTGTAATTCGGGCTCGCAACCTGGCGGAAAAGGAAGATCCAGAAGGGATTTCCGGATTCATGGGTTGAGGGTATTTTCAGTGTCTGAGGAGTTGGTCCAACTGCCACAATTGGTGATGTTAGAGTATCAACTGCTTCCATCAGATCATGGGTAAAAGGGTGAGTGGAACAAACAGTCAATCTGAGCGAGGTGTGTGGAGCTGGGTGTATATCTGCCATCATTTGGATCAGGATGGGGCCTAAGTCCTGTGAAGGATTCTCGGGGTTCAGCCAAGTCAGCTCCAGAGGCTGCCCCCTTATTGGTGATCGATGACCCAGGTGAGGAATCCTTCCTGTTACCAGCTAGAGCTGCTGGAGAGAGGGGGGGCTACAGTGGTTATCTCGGTGTGAGAGCGATGCTTCGACTGCATATCCTGCATGTTTCTGATGCTGCGAGTAG
The DNA here is from genome assembly GCA_963969495.1 of Ceratothoa steindachneri. Lineage (NCBI taxonomy): Eukaryota > Metazoa > Arthropoda > Malacostraca > Isopoda > Cymothoidae > Ceratothoa > Ceratothoa steindachneri. The sequence goes on along the minus strand of OZ018320.1, from coordinate 148,319,406 downwards.
ATGTAGGATGAAGTGCTTAAGGCTGGTCGGAACTCGAGCGTGATGGTCGGTTTCCTCCAGCATCACATAAAACATCAGAGAAGCGACGGCCGAGTGGTGATGTTTGTGCTTGAGCATGCTGGCGGGCCTCTCTTATATCTAGATGTAGAGAGTTGCGCAAAGCGAGCACCTCCTTTTCATATAGAAAAATAGAGCAGAGTTTTGACACAGCACTGTGGGTATCTCCACAGTTGTCACAACGGGATATTTTGGTGCATTCGGGGCCATGGTAGTAAGATCTACAATTCATGCAGGAGCAGGGGAGGCCGCCAGGCACGGAAAACATGTCCAAAATGATTGCAATTGAAGCAGTGTCTGGGTAGTTCAATGTACGGACTTACCGGGACACAAAGGTACCCAGATTTAATATACTGTGGCAGTTCTTGTCATTCGAATATTAAAATCAATGTGGCAGTTGGGACTCTAGTGGACCCTAATATTTTAGTTAACCTGTGTCTGTTTGTGACATGTTGGGTACTGAGCTTGCTCTGAAGGCAGGTGATTTTGTTTGAACGGATGACACCTTTGACAAAATTCAGATGCGGATGGGGCGAGACAGTTACTGGAATTTCAGCTTTTGAAGATAAATTTTGCACAAGGTTGTGTTGAGAGTGGGATGACACCTCGACTATGACATCACCACTACCTCTTGACCACATCCAGCGGGGTTCACCACAGCAGGACTCAAAAGATTCATTGACATCAAACACATCGACTTTTGCAAGTGGGGTGTTGGATGATGAACTCATGACAAGAAAGCAGGGATAATCTAAATCTGGGTCTACTTCGTTGGAATAGGGGTCCAATGAGGGAGGTAAGGAACGTTTGGCACGAGAACCCTTACGAGAAGAGGAGGTTTTTGGTTTATGGCTAACCATTGCAAAATGGAAAAAAACTTTGCATTCTCCCTCAGGACTCCCCACCATGTAGGCCTACGAGGGCCCGGCACTATTGCAACTCTACAATCAGTTACGCCCTTATGTCCTCTTGGTCTTGGAGAATGGATACAGATCCACCACACCATCTTTAGAAACCTAAGAGACTGCCCGAGTTCTCCTACGCATGGAGAAAAGGGACCAATGATAGGCTTCTCCTTGGGCATTCGGTAGACAAAGGCGGTGGAGATGCCCAACCTCTTCCACCTTCATGAAATAAAAATTCAGAATCAATCCATAAAACGAGCCTAGCTCGGGTATCCATAAGGTCCACTAGATAGGTGAAGGAAGAGGGGGGAAATAAAGGGCAGTGGAAGAACGTAATAGGGGGGGGGGGAAGAAAGCGGGATATGTTAAAAGCCTTGTTGGCAGCACCATGGGACCCTTAAGGGGCCCAGGGCTGACCCCCCTCACCACAGGGAGGCCAGAGCCTCTCTGGGAACAACCCCTGAAGAAAGAAAAGATCCCAGAGAGGGAGGGGGAGGATTTGATATATACAAGCAATTAAATTTACCTAAAAACTAGAAGCAATTGATAAAAGGATTTGATGTATACAAGCAATTAAATTTACCTAAAAACTAGTAGCAATTGATAAAAGGATTTGATATATACAAGCAATTAAATTTACCTAAAAAACTAGAAACAATTGATAAAAGGATTTAATGTAAACAAGCAATTAAATTTACCTAAAAACTAGAAGCAATTGATAAAAGGATTTGATGTATACAAGCAATTAAATTTACCTAAAAACTAGTAGCAATTGATAAAAGGATTTGATATATACAAGCAATTAAATTTACCTAAAAAACTAGAAACAATTGATAAAAGGATTTGATGTATACAAGCAATTAAATTTACCTAAAAACTAAAAACAATTGATAAAAGGATTTAATGTATACAAGCAATTAAATTTACCTAAAAACTAGAAACAATTGATAAAAGGATTTGATGTATACAAACAATTAAATTTACCTAAAAACTAGAAACAATTTCCTACTTACCCTTATAGCTCGAGCCTTGTAGCTTTTAACAGCCTTCAAAAATTTTTCTTCAGTCCATTCTTCAAGTTCTAGATTAACTTGATTTTCATCACATCCATATTTGTAAAGACTACCTAAAAATTCCCATTTTTCACTAGTTGATAACTTTGCCATATTTATATTAACTGAAAATATAAGTCAGAATATAATGAAAAACGAGGCATGCTATTAACTTTTGTGGAACTCCAAAGATACAAAAAAATACCCCCAAAATGAGGTGAATAGTAATAAAGCTAAGTGAAAACAAGCTTTATGAATCAAATATTGAAATGTAAAATGTTGTAAATGAATATTTTAACTCAGGTTTTCACATTAGATTAGTAGCAGGACTTTGTTTTTTACTGTTACCTAAAAAATTATAAAATATTACTATTATTAGGAAGAGAATCATTATTATAGCAATGAAGATAAAATAAATGATTTGACTTTTGTTTGAGAATCAGGGATCAAGAGCAGATACTCTGGGGAATATTTTTATTGAATTGAGAAATTTTCAAGAGAAACTAATGTAAAAGCATTCCTAAAAATATGTTTATTTATTGTTTACTTAAAATTAAACATGAAAACCAATGAATCTTTGCTATAAAATTTGAAGAGAAATTGGTGAGGTAGGGAAAATGAAAATGTGGTAAAACCCGAGTAGTCTTAAGAGATGACTTGGGGTAATTGGAGCCAACAAATTTTCTGATGCCGGCAACTTGATAGCAGAAAATAATAGACTGAGCTCATCAAAGTAAATACTTAGATAAGAGAGGCTATATGAAGCCTATGGAGGACTGCCACCCAATTGTTTGTTTTTTTAAAGGGTCTGGACTAGTGACTGGCAACTGCCAACAAGAGCATAACTGTCAAAATTGTAGACTAGCCTATTATTAAGTTATGTTAAAACATACATATGAAACAGAATGGTCAAAAAAAGAAAAAAAGACCTACTCAAAGAAAAAGGTAAGCTCTGGTATAGGCAATAGGAATCTAGGCTTCACCCATATAGATCAAAAGGTTAACATAGATGATAGCAAGAACATCTACTTCCCTGAAGGGGACACACTTCCTGCCCTATTGGTGTGGAGAGCGTGCTCCATACCAAGATGCAAAATCAAAGATTCTACAGAAACTCAGACAAAGATTAGGTGGTGATCACTCACTCCCTTTGGTGTGGAGGGTTTCCCTGATACCATAGCATCATGCAGTATTGTAGGCTTTCTCCAGATCAAAGAACACTATGGCCAGATGCAATCAATGATGGAAGGCATTGGAGATAGCATTTTCCAGTGCATTTGATGCGGAGTGGAACTTGCAAAAACGGCACTGTACATGAGACAAGTGCACTCTCCAGGAAATAAGCAGACACAACATTAATAAATTTTTCCATCAACTTGCACATGCAGGAAATCAGAGAAATTGGGGTAATGATCTCTCTATGGCTTGCAAAAAGCAAGCATGGGGGCCATTTGCAAAGACTCTGAGAGGATACCTATTGAATAAGGCCATGCCTCACTCACCTAGGTATCGAAGCATGACTAACAGGATATCATCCAGGCCAGGAGCAATATCTACATACAAAGCAAAAGGAGTGCAGGTTACTTACAGTAACAAATTGTTGAAAGATTCCCAGATTCTCGAGGTAAAGTAAGGTCGGGGGGAAGTCCTGCAATAACTTAACCCTAATCCTTTTGATGCACTTCAACACCTCTGCAAGAAGGTTCTGCCCACCAAGAAGAGCAGCATATGTGCATGCTTCAAAAATACTGGAAGCTAGCCCTGGCTTGATAAAAATCCCCCAGTGATATTGTTTATGCAATGTTTGTAATGCATATATATAGTCATGTCGCTTCTCTAAGGGCTGTCTCACACTCAGCCAACCACCAAGGAAGCAGAATGTACAAAAGAGCTACAAATTCTAGAAATGGTAGTAAGGCTCATGATGATGAGGATACTCGAGAAGAACTCACTGGCTTTATCAACCAACATAAACTCCATGAGTGAGAGAAATCAGTCATATCCTGAAATGCAGGCCACTACACCTACTTCAAACAGCACCAAGGTGGTTTCTAGGGCAGTGGTGGTCCAGAAAAAGATATCTCAATGGGAAAGTAATCAGTGCCATGAAGGTCATCAACCAACCTCACCCAAAATCAGGCTGTCTGGAGAGTACAGAAATAGATTGAGGCAAAAAATGAAATGGTTCTTAGAAAATGATATGTGAATTCATCCACATTTAGGACACGCACCACTTAATTTTTATCAGGTCTGCAAGGTCCTGACTGCTGAGAATGACCTTGTAGGCCCTTCAGAGGGGGTGCCTACCATTCAAATCACAGAGGAGAAAGGCACTTGGAAAATATGCAATAACATAGTGGAAGCCTGAAATATGGAAGTCAGCTGACTGAAGAATATACCTCCTATCTAGGTGAAGCAGCACTGTAAAGAGAACCAAGATCATGTTGGGCATAAATTGCATATCCATCTCCCCAGCTACCATCCTGTGGTTGCCAAAAAACTAGGCTGGCTGATTCTTAATTTTTAGAATTTTCAGCATAATTAAGAAAAAACTTGTAAGCATTATATAAGACTACAAAATCAAATTAACCAAACCTAAAATCCCTAACAAGTTAAATGGCCCAATTATGCAAATAATAACAAAATTAAAATGTAAACAATCAGAACTTCTGCATGTTAAAGAATTCTTTCATTGCTAAATTGCATTGTAATATTGACTTTTTGTGACTTTATAAGGAGTGATACTCACTCTAGGCCAGCGATTCTCAATGTGAGGCATATGCCCCCCCACTGGTGGGACCTGGGAAAATTTTAACATAAGAATTCAACAGGTAACAAAAGCAACAAGGGCCAGGCAGAGGTCATTTGAGTCAACACACCTCATATACTGCATCCAAACTGCTTATAAAGACACCATCATGTCTTATCAAAAACTAAATCATGCAGCTACTGCTTGAAAAGGCATCACCATCTTGGCTTGTCAAAAACTAAATCATGCAACTACAATACACATATCAATAATAAAATATTTACAAAAATTGATATTAAAATATGTAATTTGCCCAAATAGAACTTAACCATAATAACCTACCCTCCCCATATACCCATCTAGCTTGCACTTGAAAACATTTAAATTTGGACTGCTTTTGTCTCCTCTGTTGAACCATTCCAGTAATCTACGACTGTTGGTGAAAAAATACATTCTCACATCGACACCCTAAACCTGTTTTTAAAATTTTCAAGTGGTGGCCCCTAGTCCTATTACTACCTTCCAACTAGCCTGGTGTACTCACCTGGTAGGGCCATGGACTCCTTGGCAGCACAAGGCAGGCTCGAGGGAAAGTGGTCTAGTATATAAACTGATACACCAGTCCGGTTGGCATCAAAGACAAAGGTGGTACATGGTAATTGGTACTTAATTCATATATCATGTCATGACATATGGCAAGAGTATACAGCTAGGTAAAATACAATATAATGTTGGGTAATTTTAGAAAATATAAAAAATTAAGGGGTGAAAAGGTAGTAGTGGAGAATAATGTAAAGTTTGGACTAGAAATGGGCCAGGAAGGAAGCATCAACATCAACTGGAAGGTAATTCCAGTGAGAGGCAACACAACATGAGAAGAGTGTCTATGGGCCTCAGTTTGAGGATGCCTTATAAATATCTTGAATTGGTGACCTCAAGTACCAAAATATGGAGATAAGGTGAAAGTATCTGTTTGATTAATTTGGGACAGGTTGTGAAAATTTTATAGCATAAAATTAAGACTGAATGCAAAAAGTCTCTTTAATAGAAAAAAGATTTAGGCTCAACAGTGTTGGGATAAGAGAGGCCAGAGAGACTGGACATCTGTTTGGTCCATCTTTGATGGGGGCCAGAGGAGCAGTGGCCTCTCATGGAGACCACTACATTTTCTGGGTGGATGTCCAGGGGTTGGCCATTAATAGCCCAGGTAGGGCAAGAACAAACCCAGGTGGGTCCTGATCACTCTCGATCCATCAGGAACCCCCCTCTACAGTGGGTGGGACCTCCAGATTGGTGACCTGGGGTATAGGGGTCTCAAATGGAGGCAACTTTCTGGCGATTTCAATTCCTTGATATGATCTGGATGTTTTGGTGTATTCCAATATGGAGGCATACGAGTTTCCTTAGGTACCTACCATAATTTGTGCTTTCTCTTGGGCCTCTTGAAGATTGAGGCATTCTTTTTTGTGTAGAGATAAAGCTTCTTCAAATTGATATATCCTGCATTTTTTACTGGATGCAGAGTGGCTTCCTCGGCAGTTTGCGCATCTTGGTGTGAGGTCTTGGGTTGATTTTGGGTGGGATGGATGAGCACAGTTGATGCAGGTGGGTGTAAACCCCTGCTCCTTGCAATAGCATGCTTTCAGGGAGTGGCCATATGTGCGGCAATAGTAACATCTCATAACTATTATGTACTTTGGTAGTTTCCAGGTCAAAGGTTAAGAAGTGAGTTAGTACCTTGACTTCATCAACCATCTTATGTACCCTATGTACTTGAATGACTGAGAAATCGGCCACTTCCTTAGTTGTATTTTGGTCTACTGGGCAAAGTTGGGTTTGATTATGACTCCTTTGCACATGTTGAAAGATGGATGGGGAGTTACTATGACTTTAGCCATGGCTAGTATTAAGTTTAGTAATCATTCTGCTAGTTCTTTTGTTTTTGCCTCCACCAGGATACTTCCATCTCCCTGAGAAGTCAGGGGCAGAAGCTGTAATGGGGAGCTTGAGGATACATACAAAGTCTTGGAGTTGCTGCACCATGAAACTCTCCATTATGTTTGTTTACTGGTGTTCTGGTTTGATTACGCTGAATCTTCGGAAGGACCAATCAACAAATTGGCCTCAGAGGATCTCTTGTGTTAATAATTTAGGTAGGGTCATTGTAGATCGAATAGTAGTTTCTTGGAGAAGAGGAAAGACAATATCTTCTAGGTGATGTATCAATTTTGTCTGTTTCTGTGGTGGGCTTTTATTTTTGAAGGCTTTGTTAGCCTTTTCTGAACTCTCAAGTATTTAATATTCTAGTGCTTGCTGTGTTTTCCATTTCTTTTATTTTCTGTGTACATTTCATACTTCTAGTTGAGAGAACTTTTCATTTTGGGCAATCCAGGAAATACAGGGGTTGGGGAGCAGGGAGGGATGCGCAGCTTTTTTATTTATTTATTGACATGTTCATAGTTTATTTTTGTGCTGTTTTTTAAGATACAAAGGACTTATCAAGTCAAAAAGAATCATACTGTCTTGGGATTTACCATTTGGCTGGATTCCATCAGTGAAGGAGCCTGTATCCTAAAAATGGTACCGGGAATTTGGTTTCCAGGCAACTATGTCCATTGGAGCAGACAAAGGGGCCAGTTCCAACCAGTCAACACGTAGGTACAGGTGCAGAGCTCTATGTAGAAGGGCCACGAATCTCCCCACACAGGGGTTAACCCATGTGGTTCATACAGGATGAATCCTTGTGTTTCATCAGCTGTTAAGTCCCTTCTTGGTTCAAGTGAACGCAGACTATGAAGTTCTGCCACTTCTTGGCAGACCCTAAAAAGTGGGGAGGAAAAAGGGACAGGTTGGGCTGCCAATATTCCACTATGATTGCTGGGCGGGACCAAACCGGAGCCAGTCTCAAACAAATAAGCCCCTTGTGACTAATTACCACTCCAGGCACAAACCCGGAAGGAGCAGCTCCATTCACTCAAACCAAATGCTTTGAAGAGATAAGAGTGTTGGTACAGAAAGGCAGAATGGCTAAGCTGAGGCCAGATGGAACGCTGATTCTCATCAGCACAGCACCAAAAAACATATGACATTATCCCTTTCAGGGCCTTTTAAGAGTTACGTTTATTTTATGGTTATATTAATGACTTATGATCATTGTCTCCACAAATTCCTTATTGTCTCCAAAAACTGCTTACTTTTTTTTGGTAGCTGTGGTCACATAAATGTGAAGCTAACTCAATGGTAAGCCTAAAAAAAAATGTCATAAATTTTATGGCCAAAAATCATGGTGGGGATGTTCGGAAAATTTCCCTTTACTTTTGGTATTTCTACTCTATCTTTGTTCGGAACTAAAGAAGTTAACTAATATTAACATTAAAAGAGGCATAATTTAAACCATCACATGGCATTTCAAGATACGCATATAACTTAGACTCTCAAACAAATAAAAAAACACACATGCAACCATTCGTCCGACTCATGGTATTTCAAGATGGTGCCGTAGAAGAATTATTGTTTCAGCATTGGGTTGAAATAGGGTCATTCCATGTCAGTTCAACCAAAGATTTTCTGTGCCCAACTCCAATTAGGCTCATATTTTGGTAAGCTTAAAGACCTCACTGAGGTAAATCAAAGCATATAGGTCTTAATATTCTAGGTTGCACCGTTCGTGAACTACAACACTGTGAAGTTTGACTCCAGAGGTCATTTTCAGGGGGTACTGCTTTGGTCAGCAATCAATATCTCGGCTCCTTGACAACCTAGAGATACCATTCTAACACCATTTTAAAGCTGCTGGAGAGCTCTACAACTTATTTAAATAACCTTTTCTATATGAGGTCAAGTAAAAAAAAGTATGTTGACCTTTGAACTTGAATAACAAAAAAATAGTATACTCCAATTTTTTTTAAAGATTGTATTTTGTAGGTATATATATTATATAAGCTTCCATCTGCAATTAGTTTTATGTTGTGACTTAATATTGTTAGGGCAGGATACCCTGTTGAATACCCCCCCCCCCTTCACTCAATTTTATGAAATTATTTTATGTGTCAGAAAGCAATACTGTTTTCTGAAGAATAGGTCACCTGTTTTGTGGATTGATTAATCATGAAACAGAAATGTAATGGAATGCCGTACATGTACCACACCACAGGGCTATTTGAAACAAACTGGACTAAAAGGGAACATGTTTTGTGCTACTTTTTTTTCAGCCTTTATACCTAAAATCTATTTGTAACAAATATACTATTTCATAAATTAAAAAAATACTTATGATTAACTTTTTGATTATAAACAAGATAAAAAGTCAATTTTGCTTTTTACATAAAATGTTTGTACAAACAATCATATTTGCTAACAACAAGATCTCTACTTCAAGAACAAATTAAAGAAAAGGATCAAAATCACGCCCCAAAAATACTACAATCATAAAGCAAGTTATGAGAAAATATTAATTACTTAGCTTCAAAATTATAATAACTAGGTCATGAAGAGGTTGACTTGTGAAATCCTTAAATTAGTATCAAATTCTGACTTTAAAATAATTAATTTAAAATAAAATTCCCTCTCCATTAAAGGTCACAAACTATTTAATATTATCACTAAAAATTTTAAACATATAACCAAAATGAATAAAAAAAAATTTAAAGTTGCTTTAGACAAATGACTCAAAAAGATTCCAGATGAACCAAAAGTATCTGGTTACACACAAAGTAGAAAAGCACCATCTAACTCCCTGATAGACTAATGCAAATTTATGTAAAAAATTTGTTGGTTTGGTTGAAAAATTCTAACTTAAAAGATATTGACTTGATTTTCTTTAATATTTTCAGATTATGGAACCTAAATGTTACAAAGTTTTGCTGCGACCCTTTCCAAAAGCATAAGAAGAGTGTGGAGGGGTATAAGAGACATACCAAAATATTTTATTAACTAGAATACAGAGTTGAATCTGAGTGAAAACCAAAAGGCCTGTACTGGAAGTCTAAAAAAGAACTTAAAAACTTGACCCTCCTCCCCACCAATTAAAGATCTCTCAAACAATGGTAGTCCAAAAACATCCTCTAGAGAAGAATCTAGTGAGGATGATGCGATAATGGAGATCAAACTCACTTCAGTAAATGAGGAACTGGCAAGTTTTGATGTAACCACTTTTAAAAAAATCAAGATTATCAGGATCTTGGAGTTCAGAGTACTCTAAGAAGATGCGAAAAATTACCCAAAACAGAGCTGGCATTAGACCATTCCATTATATCTAATGACTCAGATGACTGAGTCTGTTATGATAATGCAGCTTAAGGAGAAATTAAAAAAAACTACAAGCCACAGTGAACAACTGATGATTCTTACCATCGTTCTCAAGACTTGGACTAGAATGTGAATTATGGAAGAATTTGTCTGTTCTCAATGTATGGCCAGACAAGCCAAAGATCTGTTCAAAGAAAAAGGAATATTTTTTACCCCAAGCCCAAGGTTAGTGAGAAGCTTGACAAAAAACTGAGGAAGCTGTGGTTAAATTTTACAAAAGTCCAGAAGTGAGCAGAGAAATGCCAGGCTAAAGGATTTTGTTTCAGTGAAAGGACATAAGGGAAAAGATATAGAAGGCAGAAACATTTAATTGTGGGCAACTTGAAAGAAGCTTATGAGTTTTTCAAGAGCCAGTAGACCACCTTGAAGATTGGGTTTTCCAAGTTTGCAGACTCAGACTTACAGCCCAGAGTGTGTGTATTACCAGGTGCCATTAGCACACATGCCTTTCGTCTGTGCATTGCTCATCAAAACGTTAAACTAATGGTGATAGCAATAAGCACTCCATCAATAAAGACTACGGCAACAGGTACAAGAGTTTTTTGTTTGTTTTTTAAGGAGCCCATCTAGTGACTGCCTACTTGGGCATAAGTCACCATACTCACTACAGCCTATGACTAGGTTATATTAAAAAACAAATAATGATAAACAGATCATAGGTGAAAAACAAAACAAAAAGGTAACATGAAGGGAGCATGTTCCAGCATAGTGGGGAAGGCCAGCCTCCTCCCAAAAGTCATAAAGTCCACAAGTCAGTGTGCACAAAACCATCCTGAGTACAAGGGACAAGTAGTAGCGACCCCGCTCATCCATGTATGGGGAGAGGTAACATGCGTGAAGATTGCCCAGACTGGGACATTCAACAAGAATGTGCCAAACAGTCTGGGGGGGGAATGCAGCCATTGCAATAAGGCGCAGGTGAGTGCTCCATCAAATGGCGAAGTATCCCACAAACTTCCTTAAATAAACAAATAAAGAGAGCGCAAACTGAGGAAAGAACAAGGACATTAAGCACCAAAGTAGAAGAAATAGGAGAAACTAAGGCAGTACCACACAGAACTCCTCAGGCTCAGACACAAAGTCATATCCTCCCATGATCTTGAACACCCCTATCATATCCTCCCTCTTTCTTCTATCCTTAAGGTTAGTCCACCCAAGTCTCTTCAATCTCTCCTCATAGGTCAATGCTCCAAATCCTGGTACCAGCTTAGAAGCTCTTCTCTGAACATCCTCCATTCTTTTTATATCCTTCTCCAGGTAAGGAGACCATGCCTGAATAGCATACTCAAGTTGTGATCTAAAAGCTTTATATAATATTGCTACACACTCAACATTCAAGAAGTGAAAGTTCTGCTTAACCTGCTTCAATATAAAATTAGCTTTCTTCACACACTCTGAAATCTGCTTCTCAAACTTCAAACCAGATGACACCAGCACTCCAAGGTTTTTCTCAACATCAGAAGAAGCAATTTCAGTTCCATTAATTTCATTTACAGCTCCTTCATTATTACTACCTATATGCAGAACAAAACACTTCCTTGCATTGGTTGATATCAACCATTCATGTGACCACTCCTCCATGCTCCTCATATCGTCAGCGCAGTGACAACATGAAGAATCCCTATAATGTCTTAGGCTCGGGTTTGTTGGAGAATTTTTTTTTTTAATTTTAATTTTATAGAGCCCATCTGGCAACTACCCACTTGGGCATAAGTCGCCGAAAAACACGACAGCCTAGAACTAGGCTACTTTAAAATAAAAATATGAAAACAACAATCAATATAAATTGGAAAAACTTAACAATCAGGAAGCAATCTCCGGCAGCGGGGGGAGGTCCCCCTCACCCCGGTGTAGGAGAGTGCAACCTACAAACAAAACAATAACAAAAAAAGAACCTTAAATAAAGGGGAGAAGCCCGGCCTTCCCCCAAAAGTCAACAAGTTCACAAGTCAATGTATCCCGAGTAGAAGGGACAGGCGGTAGCGACCCTGCCATCCCGGTACCGGGACAGGTATCGTGCGCGAAGATCACCCAGACTGGGACATTCGACAAGAATGTGCCGAACAGTCTGGGGGACGACGCAGTCGTTGCAATAGGGCGCAGGCGAGCGCTCAATCAAATAGCGATGCGTCACACGAGTGTGCCCGATTCGGAGACGACAGAAAGCAACCTGAAGCCGCCGCAGCATTGGGGGATAGGTCCATGGGAACAGTCGCGGCGCAATGGCACGCAACTTTAAGTTCCCTTCGACCGTCTCCCATCTTCTTTGCCAAGCAGTCCGAAGAGCTGCCCGTATTCCTGCAATGTAGTCGGTGTGAGGAAGAGCGAAACGCTGGTCCGGTCGCAGAGTCCTCGCGAACTCTTTGGCGCCCTCATTCCCCGCAATTCCTACATGTCCAGGAACCCAGCAGAAGATAATCTTGACATCTGCCCGGCTCGCCAAAACCGTGGCGACACAGATATCGAGAACCAGGGGATGGGGAGATTCCAATGCCTCGAGAGCACTCAGGGCACTTTGTGAGTCGCTATAGATCACAATCCGGTCTCCGAACTGGGCACGTCGCGTAATCTCCCGTACCGAGTGGTGTATTGCCGCCAGCTCGTCCGTCAAGACAGACGCGTCGCCTGGTAGAGCCCCGCTGACTTCAAACAGAGGGGATACGGCGTGGAAGCCGACCCCCTCTTGGGACTTGGAGCCATCCGTATACACTAGCACGGTTCCAGCGTGACACGATGTGTGCTCCAAAAAGGTCGAACGCAATACTCCCGGCGCAGTACAAGCTTTGGGAGCAGAGGCGTGGCGACAAATAGCCAAATGTGGTACCCTCCAGGGTGGCGTCCTGGGCAGAACCAGGGGCGCCACCGGCCCGAGAGCTATATCTAGCTCTCGAAGGAGTTTCCTGGCCCTAAACCCAAAGGGCTTAGATTATGACTGGCGTCTCTCGGCGGCATAGGCACCATCGAGATCAGCTGCGGATGCAGTGAGAGCTGTTGGCGACTGAGGGAGACGCCGGGCTCGCGTGTACAGGCGAGCGATGCACTGCACGCGGCGCAGAGCGAGTGGCATCTCCCCAGCATCGACCAACAGGCTCTCAATGGGGAAAGTGCGGAAGGCACCGGTCGTAAGGCGGAGGCCGGTGTGGTGGATCGAATCCACCTTCCGCAATAAACGCTCGGCTGCGGATGCATAAAACTCGCATCTGTAGTCGAGCTTCGAGCGAACAAAGGATCGATAAAAAAGTAAGGCAGTAGCCCTATCAGCGCTGAACGTCACGGACGGAGAATGTCCATGGCGCGGGTACAAGAGACCATAAGGATGCGAATATGAGCCTCCCAGGTGAGGCGTCGGTCGAATACAAGACCAAGGAAACGGTGCGACTCAACCACATCCAGGCGCACCCCATTAAGAAACAAATCTGGGTCGGGGTGAAGCCGTGGATGGTGGCAGAAGTGCACCACCTTAGTCTTGGCCAAAGAAAACCGAAACCTGTGCGCTTCGGCATAGCGAGAGACGCGGTTCAATGCCTGTTGGAGTCGATGCTCCAGAGTTGGCATCTGGGCCGCGCCAAAAGAGATCGAAAGGTCGTCCACGTAGAGCGTAGCGAGAACATCTTCCGGCAGCACCGAGGTGATGCCGTTGATGCTCAGGGCAAAGAGTGTGACCCTGAGGACACTTCCCTGCGGGACACCCTCTTCCCGCTCCTTTGGGCCGGAGAGGGCTCCCCCCCCCGTACGCGGAATCGACAATCTCGCAAAAATTCAGATATAAAGATTGGGAGGCGTCCCCTCGCCCCCGTCGTGTGCAGTCTCCATGATACCGTATCGCCATGCGGTATCATTAGCCTTCTCCAGATCGAAAAACACCGTGCCTTGTGCTGTCTACGAAGGAAAGCCTCGCAGACGGCATTTTCCAGTCGGAGCAGAGCATCCGACGTGGAGTGGAACTTGCGGAAGCCGCACTGTGCGGAAGACAGATGGCCTCCGCTGTCCAAGAAATAGGCTAATCTAACATTTACCAATTTCTCCATCAACTTGCACACGCAAGAGGTTAGAGAGATTGGGCGGAATCCGGTCGGAGTAGAGTGATCTCTCCCCGGCTTGCGAAAGGCGAGCACAGTAGCGATTCGCCAGGAGTCTGAGAGAAGACCTTCCACCCAGATCCTGTTGAACAAATCTAACAGAAAGGCCATGCCTCACTCACCCAGGTGTCGAAGCATGGCGTACGGGACATCGTCCGGACCATGGGCGGTGTCCGCGCACGAAGCGAGAGCGGAACGCAACTCACTCACAGTAAACTTGTCATTGAAGGGTTCTGCGCCTCTGGAGGTAAAGTCCAGCCGGCGGCCTTCCGCGACATCACCACGTGCATTGAATGCTGGCGGAGCAGCATCACGGCTAGAGAATGCGGAAAAAGCGGTCGCTAAGGATTCCGCCACGGACGCGGGATCCGAGATTGCGGTCCCATTCTCCTGGAGAACGGGAAGGGAATCCTGCGAGAACTTGCCCCCGAATCCTTTTGACTCTCTTCCACACCTCAGCTAAAAGGGTGTTCCCGTTAAGTGAAGACACGTATGCCCGCCAAGAAGAGCGGCGGGCGTGCTTCGAAATATACCGGAACCTAGCCCTAGCCCGACGAAATTCAGCGAAAGTGAAATCGTTTGGGCGGCGCTTATAGCGCATGTAGGCATAACGCTTCTGTTTCAGGGCCATCTCACACTCGGCCGACCACCATGGGAGTGGTCGGCGTGCAAAACGGCCAGACGTCCTAGGAATAGTAGTCAGGCCCACGGCGATGAGGTTGCCGGAGAAGAATTCAACGGCCTCATCTACCGACCTAAACTCCTCGACTGAGATAGAGAATTCAGTCATTTCCTGAAATGCAGGCCACCGCGCTCGCGCCAAGCACCACCGAGGTGGTCTCTCAGGCGGCAGTTGCCCTGAAAATGATATTTGAATGGGAAAGTGATCACTACGAAGGAGGTCATCGACCACCCTCCAATCAAAATCCGGCTGTGCATCCAAAGAGCGCAAAGATAGGTCAAAGCAAGAAAATGAAGCGGTTCTCGGACAGTGATGCGTAAACTCATCCACGTTTAGGACACCCATCTCAAGCTCTTCGATCAGATCAGCAAGGACTTGTCCCCTGGGATTTATAGAGTAATCTCCCCAGAGAGGATGCCTGCCGTTCAGATCTCCAAGCAAGATCTCCGTGCCACAAAGTGGCGGAAGTCCCCCGCGTTGAAGTCAGCTGACGGTGGAATGTATGCAGAAATGATAGTATACCTCCTATCCAGGTGCAGCTGTAGAGCCACTGCATGAAAGGGGGTATGTAAAGAGAAAGGAAGAACGGAGACGGTGTGGTAGAGCGAATGTGAGTGTGTGTAAAAGGGCCATTCTCCCACCCCTTTTCTCAGTACCCTATCCCTCCCTCTGTAAAAATGTGCGTGTGTCTGAATGGGAATGGGTTTGTTTTGTTTTTGTTTATTTTATGTATAAAATGATTACCATGTTTTTCTTTCTTTCCAGGCACCATTTTGCGGAAAGATAGTAGCTAGTTTTGATATATCACTATAATTAAAACAAAATAGTACTTTGTTTAAAATAATCTTTTATCAAAAGATTATATGTTTAGAATTGTGCGGATATACATTTAGAGAGAGTGGAACCTTGGACAGATGGCAAGAAGGGTTCTCTAGACGAGTGCTCCGCCCAGCCCTGAGACGGGGGGCTTTCATACCTCGCTAGACACCTGGACCACCATACCCGCATTGGTTGACAATCCTGCCTCCTTTTATGTTAGCCTACTACCACCCACCTCCAACACACAAGTGATAGCGCGTGCCCCTTTTCGTTCGGTTGTTGCTGTGTTTTTTTTATGTTTTGTGTAGATATATAAGTAAATTTGTTGTATTCGCCTGTTAGAAAATTCTCTTTTGGTGTCCTACTTGGATTGGGGAATTTGGCCTCATTTTGAAGTGTGCACACTTCCCTTGTAAATATAAATTGCTGTAAATATAACTGTATTCTTTTGTAAGTAAAGGGACTGTATATACCATCCGTTTCATAATCCCTCGTTTTCTCACGTCCGGACAGTGTAGGAAGCGGGTTGGATCGATTGGGATTAGAGATATATTTTCGGCCCGCTACATTTGGCACCCGAATAGGGACATGAGACTTCGAAACCGGGAGTGTGACAGGATTGGATTGCAGTCCATACCCAATTAGTGTGACAAGTAGTTTGACTGATTTTTCCCTCCTCCTATCTTTTTACTAACTTGGGAACAATGGCTGTAGCGGAAACATTGAATGAAGAAGTAGTGCGATTGAGACTGGAGTTGAGAAAGAAAGAAGAGGAGTGTGAAATGTTGCGGAGAATGATGGAGGGAATGGAGAATAAAATAAAAGGGATGAATGAAAAGACTGATAGGATGAAGAAGGAAATGGGAGACCGACAGGATCAGATGGACCGACGGATGCAGGACCTGTATAACATGACAGGGGCTGGATCAGCCCCAGGACCTACAACCCTGACCCCTGCTTCTACTGAAGTGACTCCGCTAAATGGAATAGATGGCAGTATGATTGAGTCTAAAGAAGATACTGTGAAGGGTAGGAAAGGGGGTGAATGGAAGAGAGTGGAAAGTAAGAGATGAAGTAAGCATGGGTCTAAGGTTAAGGATAGGAAGGCGAGAGGGAAGAGTGTGGATTCGCTATACTCAGATGCGGGAAAGAGTGACCATATGATTGGAATGAGTGAGACCGAGAGTAGCTCTTCGGAGAGTGAAGTGAATGTGGGGAAAGGAATTTTGATTAGGGAAGTGCCAAGGATTGATAAGTTTAGATTGCATGGGGGAAAGAGTATGGATGAGTTCTTCGGAGATTTTGAGCGGTACTGCAAGCTCAAGTACCCGCTTCGATGTGGACCGGCTGGCTAAGGGCTGCCTGCTGGCTTTCTTGGCAGTCCCCTTAGATAGAACAGAGGGGACTGCTGCTAGGAAAAGGGAGGCACCCGAAAGCACCTCCAGAGAAGGGGGGTGAGGGGGAGTCCCCTACACCTGTAAGCAAAGGAGAAGAGTAAGCCTCCTCTCTGGTTAGAGATATATGGAGGGTCCCCTGAGCAAGCACAGGGGAAGGGGGCCTCCATTTTTTTGCTGGAGCTGCCCAAGGGCGGCTCCGTCGATGTTATAGGGGAAGTTGGGGGTTGTGTTTGTTTTTTTTATACTCATCATTGGGCATGGTGACCCTCTTTTTTACACAGGATGCAATTGCGCATCACCTCTCGCAGTAGCCCGCACTGCGAGAGGCGCTTGCAAGCTTGCAACCCCTCCCGCCTGGTGGCCTGGCAGTCCATCAGCATGGCGGCTCCACCTTAAACACGGCGCAAAACAGATAGATTTTGAAGATGAGAGGAAAAGGGATGTGAGGAAGGTATGGGTGGGGATGAAGCAGGTTGTTAAAAACCAACCACCCCAGACCGGAGCTCAGGGGTTAGGGAACATTGGCCCCTCCCCCCTCAGCCCCAATCCAGGACGGTTGGCCGAGAAGAAGGTCAGCATCTACCCTGTGAAATTAGAGGCTGACCAGAGAAAGTTGTAAGAGAGATAGTATGAAAAGAGAGGAAATAAGTGTTTTGAAGGTTAGGAAGAGAGGCTAAGCTGGGGCCGGTTTGGGTGCTGAGTCCCGTCAGCATGGCGGCCAGGATGGCAAATCGCCGCACCCCTTACAGGGTCTCGGTTTACAAATAAAGAAGGCCTGACATAAGCCATTTATGTATTTTAATGAGATGCTTAATCACTAACATGAGTTTGAACAAAAATTGGGGTAAATATGTAGATTGGCGGGGCAAAGATGGACATAAACTATTTTAGGTAAATATGTAGATTATCGGCGCGAATGATGGGACATACTATTTCATCCGTGTTCCAAAATGTTTCACGTTTTTGGAGTACATTTAAGGGGACAGCTTGTGTGGGGGTAAACACAATGGGGAGACTACACTACGATGATCCTGAGTTTCATTAAATTGGGGGGGGGGGTCTGGGGGGCATAGCCCCCCAGTATATAATTCTAATTGTTTATAGAATAATAATTCAAAAAAGGACTCAAACGCGCATGAATATTCCACACGAGTGAACGATAATATTTACACACAAATTTTTTGGTAATTGTGAAGACTATGGGCAGATGCGACTCTAGTTTATTTTTGGGGCTACTCTTGATTGTTTTTCTGCTATCTCACTGGCCAATCACAGATCTGGATTCAGTTTCATAAATGACCAATCAGAAAGCTGTATTTGTTTCAAGGCTTTTTGTGCTTTTTATATTTATCAAAACTTGGTTTTTCTTATATTTTAAGATGTTTTTCCCCCTTATTTCTTTTCTATATATCCTACCTACCATATAAGAACATAAGAAAAGAAGGAGACAGCAAAAGACCATTCATGGCCTACACTTGGCAGCTCCTGTTCCAGTCAACACACAAAAGATTTCTTACCAGAGAAAAGTCATCAACATTGTCACCCTTTACAGGAGTTCGTCAGATCTAATCTACAATATACATAAAATGCATCCAGAGGATTATGTCCATTCATGCAACCGCAAAATAATCTCCCCCCTCCTTAGAAAAATATATACATATGTACATAAAAAAGTCAGTCACATCTAGCAGCTTCATTCATATATTTATCTAATCTATTCTTAAAACTACCCAGAGAGGAGGCTTCTATCACATGTCTAGTGAGCCTATTCCATTCATCTACCACACGATTTGTAAACCAATTCCTCCCAATCTCCTTCCTAAACCTATACTTATCAAGCTTAAACCCATTGCTACGTGTCCTGTCATGTTCACTAAGTATAAGAACCTTACCCAGATCCCCTTTATTATATCCTTTTACCCATTTGAAGACTTCAATCAATTCCCCTCTGACTCTTCTCCTTTCCAATGTATGTAGATTTAGTTTTCTGAGCCTTTCACCATAAGGTAAGTTCCTTAGCCCACCAATCATCTTTGTCATCCTTCTCTGAACAGACTCAAGCAAATCAATATCCTTCCTATAATATGGTGACCAAAATTTACTGCATAGTCTAGATGAGGCCTAACTAGCGCCAGATACAGTTTTAGAATGACTTCAGCACTCTTATTGCTTACACTCCTCCTAATGAATCCCAATATCCTATTAGCTTTATTCTTAGCATTTAGGCATTGCTTTCTAGGACGAAGGTCTGAACTTACCAAAATACCCAAGTCCCTCTCACAATCGGTCCTCCCTAAATTTCTCCCATTTAATTTATAACTATTCAGTGGATTATTTCTACCTATACTAAGTACACTACATTTGTCTATGTTAAACTTCATTTGCCATTTCTCAGCCCAATTGGACAGAATGGTCAATTCCTCCTGCATTACAACAGCATCAGAATCAGCCCTAATGGCCCTACCTAGCTTAGTATCATCAGCAAATTTACTCAGGTCACTACTTATACCTACGTCAAGATCATTAATATAAATTAAGAATAGCAAGGGACCCAAAACAGATCCTTGCGGAACTCCACTGCTAACACACCCCCACTCAGATTTAACTCCATCTATACTAACTCTTTGCTGTCTGTCACCAAGCCATGACTGAATCCACCTAAATATACTGCCATTGAACCTGTGTGCTTTAACTTTGCTCAGAAGCCGTAAGTGTGGCACTCGATCAAAAGCCTTACTAAAGTCCAAGTATAAAATATCATAGTTTTCATCATTATCTGCTGCTTCATACACCTTACTATAAAAAGACAGCAAATTAGTCAGGCAGGATTTACCCTGCCTGACATTATTTAGTCTTTTTATTTACTTGTTACTTAATTTCCCATTGTTTAATGCTCGATTAAACCATATTTCGGTGTTGTTAAGGTAGTCTCACGTCTTAATTCTGACGAAAACAGTACTTTTTCATTTTTTCTGTTCCGTATTTATCTTTCTTCTTTGATTTTTTTAACAGGTTTTTTACGACCTTCATTTTGATTATTGTTCCAAATGGATGCGTTCAGTATGTGTTTTTATTACTATATATGTGTAGTTCAAGAAACACAAATGGTCAATTTCAGTAAAAAAAAGTCACGAAATTTCCGGGAACAATGCTCTACTTTTCCATCCGCATCTCTCATATTTAAATGACCACCTACACCGTTTCCTGCTCATTTGTCAAAATTTCATTTTCGTGTTAAGTTTGTTTGTTACCTATTCAACGTTTCGGTGCTATTTTAACCGACGAGAAATATGTTGCGTTTCTCGAAGCCCATGGGCCGTGTAGTGGAAGGGCAGTGGGTTTTGGGAGGCTTCAAATGTGGAACAAAGAGAATTTTCATTGTTTCGGTGGCAAATCGAAATCGAGAAACCCTCCTCGCAGCGATAAAAAAGTGGATTTTTCTGGGCACGACAGTCGTATCTGACGGATGGGCAGCCTATTCAAATTTGTCATCTGAAGGATACGAACATCTTACCGAATTCTGGCTTGCTGCCGGTAAACTCTACCCACCCGTCTGGCGTAAGTATTAACGATTATTTTGAGCGTCGGCTCGTTGTTGGGTACGGCTCGCCGCGGGGATAACACTGCGATGACCCTGAGTTTCAATCCTTTGGGGGCGGTCTAGGGGGCACAGCCCCCCCAGTATAAAAATGAAAATAGTCATAAAATTCTTCGATTTCATCTCTAAAAAAGTAACACCGGAAGGTAGCCCTTCAAAACTAGCCCTACGATCTGCCCATAGTCTTCACAATTACCAATTTTTTTTTCGGCCGGCCCACTAAACTACATATTTACCCTATTTTGTCTGTGTTCCAATATGTGGTAAATATGTAGATTATCGGCGCGAACGATGGGACGTACTATTTCGTCCGTGTTCCAAAATGTTTCACGTTTTTGGAGTACATTTAAGTTGACGGCTCGTGTGGGGGTAAACACAATGGGGAGACTACACTACGATGATCCTGAGTTTCATTAAATTGGGGGGGGGTCTGGGGGGCACAGCCCCCCAGTATATAATCCTAATTGTTTATAGAATAATAATTTGAAAATGACTCAAACGTGCATGAATATTCCGACACGAGTGAACGATAATATTTACACACAATTGTTTTTTTCGGCCGGGCCGCTAATCTACATGTTTACCCAATATGTTTCATGTTTTTGGAGTAAATTTAATGGAACTGCTCGTATGGTGGTAAACACTGCAGGTGGGGTCCCTACGATGATCCTGAGTTTCAATCAATTGGGAGGCGTTTGGAGGGCACAGCCCCCAGTATATAATCATAATTGTTTATAATGTTCTAACATTCACAGAACTAGGACTCAAACGCACATTAATATTCAGGTGAACAAAATATAAACACACAAAAATCCACTTTTTCGGGCACGCCACCAATCTACATGTTTACCAAAATTTGACAAATTATCAGGACAAATACGAGTCTATACGTGAAAGGCCACAAAAGGCCCTCGGCGATTACGTAGCACTGAATCGAGGACTTATAAAGGCCCACAAACGAATAATGGGTTAAGTTGTATATTGTAGATGCATTTTATGGGTGTGTTTTGATAGATGCGGATGGCCTTTGATAGGCCCCTGTGGCTTTTGTCAGCCGTGAAACTATGTTATCTTATGCTAATGGGTAGAAGGCCCTACAAGCCTAAGTAGCATTAGATTAGAAATCAAATTTCAAAAACTATGACAGATGTCGTTAGGGCTCTAGTTTTTATAGCGTGTTTCTTGCCCTAGAGTGCTATTTAAATCAATCAGATTTTATTTAAAATTGATTAGTATAAAATGTCAATATATTTTAATTCAGAAAAAAATGCATTCAAAATGATATATAATACAATATAATACGATTCCAATTAACAATGTGGCTCCTAAGAAGGCGAACAATCAATTTTTTCGTCAGAATTTAGATAAAATAACGAGTATCGATAAACATAATTTCAACATAATTTCATCAAAAACGGGTATTCCTATGTAATTTGATGATCTTAATAACATTTTTCATATTACCCATTGTTTTTATGTCGTGTTTCTCGACCAGAAATATAAGCTACGCCCCTGAATGCTATTTAAATCAATCATATTTTCTTTAATAATGAGTAATATAAAATGCCCATATAATATTTTAATTAAGAAAAGGACATTCAAAATTATATATAATATGATACGGTAGGATTCCAATTAACAATGTGGCTGTGTACTAAATATTAATATTATTTTCTTTTGTTAATTTCTACTCTTAGTATACTTTTATCTTTTGCATTATCCGACAACTCCCTGGAGTTGTCCTTTATCTCCTATACCATTCTACCCAATACTCTCATAGAGTTGGTAATGCTACAGAGCAACTACAGTTTAAAAAATAAAACAAAACCAAAAACAGCTTTCAATCTATTTTAAAGGCCTATCTGAATTGTCTATTGCTATTTATTCGGCGCGCACACTACTATTTTTCGAGTTATTATCATTTGAAAGTAGTAATTTGCAAAACATAGTTATTGTTTGCTGCTGCAATGACGTCATAAGATTCGAAAAGAAGAGTTGCATTGCACGATTCAGGAATTAGATATTACCAACGATGATGCTAATTTAACTACGATAGAGGAGGTTAGGGGTGGTAAGTTAAGCAATTCTACAGATTAACATCTCAAAAATTTTTATATTTAATGAATTCAATCTATTCTACAGGCTTATTTTCAGTATTTTGCATAGGTGGGCGTCCTCACAATAACGATATCGGGTTATCGGTTATCCGATATTTTTCTCCCGCGTTATCGATTCATCGGTATCACTGATACTTTTGGTTCCAAACTAGCGATAATGAATAATTTTAGTTTTTGGTACCAGTTTAGCGCAGGGGCGAGCCGCGCGTGCCTTGGAGGCAGAAATAGGTAGGTCCGAGCTGGGAGGAGGATCCTCAAAACATATGAGGTGAAGGAGAGCCTCACCAGGTAATAAACTAAGATACAGTATTCAAACATTCTTAATATTATATTATAAAATAACCATATGTAGGCACGATAACGAAAAAATGTATCACGATAACCGATAAATCGATAACGATAACCGATAACTGGCAATAAATTTATCGCCCGATAAGGTCATAACCCAAAAATCAATAAATCCAAAATTATAATACAATATTGATTATTGACTATATATATAGCGTTATTTTATAATACAATAGTAAGAATATTTGAATACTCTTTCTTAGTTTCTTACCTGGTGAGGCTCTCCATCTCCTTATAGGTTTTGAGGATCCTCCTCACAGCTCGGACCTACCTATTTCTGCCTCCAAGGCACGCCCCCCCCCCTGTGCTAAACCGGAGCCAAAAACAGAAATAATCGATTATCGCTAGTTTGGAACCAAAAGTATCGGCGATACCGCTGAATCGATAACGCGGAAAAAATCGTATAACCGATATCGTTATCGTGATAACGCCAACCTATGGGCACGACCATGTCCAAATTGATTACAGATGAAGCAACGTATGGGTAGTTCGACGTAGGGACTTACCGCGACACGAAGATACCCAGCTTTAATATACTGCGGCAGTTCCTGACGTTCGAACGTTAATATCAGCGTGTCAGGTGACTCTTGTAGAGCCTGCAGTTTTAGTCACCCTGTATACATGTGTGATACTTTGGGTACTAAGCTTGCTCTCAAGGTGGGTGAGGTCGTAGTTCCTTAATTTGTTTGAACGGAAGATATTTTTGACGGCAAAATTCAGACGTGGGTGGGGTGAAACGATTACTGGTACGTCGGCTATCGAAGACTAATTTCGCACAAGATTGTGTTGAGAGTGGGATGACACCTCGACTACCATATCACCACTACCTCTTGACCACATCGGGACTAAAAAAAATCATTAACTTCACACACATCCACTTTTGCAAGTTGTAGGTCAGATGACAAACTCATGACCAGAAAGGGGGGATAATCTAAATCTGGGTAGACATCGTTGGCATAGGTATCCAACGAACGAGGGAAGGATGAAGGAGCCCAACTCCTTTCAGGGGAAAGCTTTAGGAACCCCGGAAGATGGCCTAGCAACCAACTTCAGGGGTGTTGCCTCCTGTGAGTCTAACGACCCGGTGGAGGCACATGGCCGTTTCGCCTTACGGAAAACGGTCACGCTGGGGGAAGAGAGGGGAGCCCTGGGTATGAACCCTTTTTGCCACCAGCTTTACCAGGGGAGCGCCCGGGTTGAGTAGAGGCCGCAGAAGGGCTCCGAATGGGCGCGGAAACAACTGTGCTCGTCGGCCTAGATGGGCCAGGATCAAGTCCTTAGCCTCGCGGAATGAGAGACGATCCTGGGAGTGAACGGCCAGGATTTCTTTCTCAAGGAGATATGCACCACATTGCTTCGAAGAAGCGGGGTGTGGCTTTCCGCAATTGACACACATAGCTACACACGATTTGGATTTATCGTGTGTGGCCTTGCAGCAATTTACACATACTCCGTGTGACCCATACTTTGCACGTCTACATGAGTAATTCGTTCAGCGGGCTCGAAAACGCCAGGTAACCTCTGAATGAGGGGTCCCGATGTTATCGAGGCTCTGCCCTGGCACTTTTAGTCTTAGTCTGGGGCTCCGCACCCGGGGGGAAAGAGGGGCCGGATGTGCCGATCTTGGCTTGGTCGCTTACCGAAGTAGCAGACCCATCTGTCCCTGCGGATGGAGAGGATCCCAGTCTTCTTAATCTTTTTTTTTTTTTAGGGGAGGAGTGCGAGGAATAAACCCACTTCTCCCCTCCGCCAGCCTGAACCCCCAGGCCAAAAGGACCGGCCTCAGCTAGGTCCTTCTCTGAAATAGAGTTCCTGGCATTCGTAGGGGCACTGATTGGAGGAGATCCCTTCCCTTCTTGTACTGCCTCGGAAACCCTAGTCGTTTGAGGAGGACCTTGCATAGGGGCGGATTCGGTGCTTGGCACAGAGCTCGGGTTCCCTCCAATGGAAGGCCCTACCGTGTGAGGCTGGGTTGCCTCAAGGACTGCTATCTCAGGGAGGGGCCTCCAGTTGGCCATTCCCCCCAGGACATCGCAGGTCCCTTTGCCACTAGTCACGTGTGGGGAGTCACAGACCTTGATCCCGGTAAGGTTCAATATTCTGGCCAGCAGGTCTTTCGAGGGAAGCGACCGAAAGGGCCTGGCTTCCCTCTCCCTCCTAAGGGAGTTTGCCCTACCAAGCCGCTTCAATGGGGAGCGGTCGGCTATGGTCTGCCTGATGGCTTTCTTGGCAGTCCCCTTGGAAAGAAAAGGAGGGACTGCCGCTGGAAACAGGGAGGTGCCCAAAAGCACCTCCAGAGAAGGGGGTGAAGGGGAGTCCCCTACACCCGTAGGCAAAGGAGAGGAGTAAGCCTCCTCTCCGGTAAGAGAAATTTGGAGGGTCCGGTGCGCAAGCACGGGGGAAGGGACTTCCATTTTTTTCTGTGGAGCTGCCTGGGCGCGGCACCGTTGATGCATAAGGAAAAATTGAGGGGAGATTTTAATTTTCTCTTCATTGGGCATGGTGACCCTAATTTTTCTATGGGAAGCAATAGATCATCCCCCCTCGACGTAGCCCGCCCTGCAAGGGATGCGCATAGGCCTGGCAGAGCCAGGTGCCGCCATTCAGGACCACCCCTCCCGCCTGGTGGCCTGGCAGTCCATCGGCATGGCGGCTCCACCTTGGACACGGTGTAAAAACAAATAGATTGTGAATTGAGAAGGAAAGAGGATGTTTTAAAGGTATGGGTGGGGATGAAGCAGGTTGTTAAAAACCCACCATCCCGAACCGGAGCTCAGGGGTCAAGAAATATTGTCCCCTCGCCCCCCAGCCCCGATCCGGGACGCTTGTCTGAGAAAAAGGTCAGCATCTACCTTATGAAATTAGAGGCTGACCAGAGAAAGTTGTGGGAGAGGTTGTATGAAAAGCGACGAAGTAGGGGAGAAATACAGGCTGTCTGAAAGAAGGAGAAGCTAAGCTGGGGTCGGACGGGGTGGTGTGTCCCGTCATTTTTTTTTATTTTTTTTAAGAGCTCATCTGGCGACTGCCTACTTGGGCATTAGTCGCCGTATTAAAACTGGCCTAGTTCTAGGCTACTTTAAAATGAAATTAAAGAGAGAAAAAAAAAAAACAACACCCCAAAAGGGGGAAAGGAAGCAAGCTGGTGCGTCGGGGAGAGGTCCCC
Organism: Ceratothoa steindachneri; assembly: GCA_963969495.1. Lineage (NCBI taxonomy): Eukaryota > Metazoa > Arthropoda > Malacostraca > Isopoda > Cymothoidae > Ceratothoa > Ceratothoa steindachneri. Next base: position 148,293,133 of record OZ018320.1, on the reverse strand, counting down.
CCGGCGCAGGAGCGTGCAACTAAAGAAAAAAAAAAAAAAAGAAAATGCAAAAAAACAACAACAAAAAACAAAACAAACAAACCTTGCTTAAATAATAGGGAGAAGGCCGGCCTCCCCCAAGAAGTCAACAAGTCCACAAGTCAGTGTGCACGAATCTGTCCCGAGCAAAAGGGACAGGCGGTAGCGACCCCGCCCATCCCGGTACTGGGACAGGTATCGTGCGCGAAGATCACCCAGACTGGGACATTCGACAAGAATGTGCCGAACAGTCTGGGGGACGAAGCAGTCGTTGCAATAGGGCGCAGGCGAGCGCTCCATCAGATAGCGATGCGTCACACGAGTGTGTCCGATTCGGAGACGACAGAAAGCAACCTGAAGCCGCCGCGGCATTGGGGGATAGGTCCATGGGAACAGTCGCAGCGCAATGGCACGCAACTTTAAGTTCCCCTCGACCGTCTCCCATCTTCTTTGCCAAGCAGTCCGAAGAGCTGCCCGTATTCCTGCCATGTAGTCGGTGTGAGGAAGAGCGAAACGCTGGTCCGGTCGCAGAGTCCTCGCGAACTCTTTGGCGCCCTCATTCCCCGCAATTCCTACATGTCCAGGAACCCAGCAGAAGATAATCTCGACATCTGCCCGGCTCGCCAAAACCGTGGCGTCACGGATATCGCGAACCAGGGGATGCGGAGATTCCAATGCCCCGAGAGCACTCAGGGCGCTTTGTGAGTCGCTATAGATCACAATCCGGTCTCCGAACCGGGCACGTCGCGTAATCTCCCGTACCGAGTGGTGTATTGCCACCAGCTCGGCCGTGAAGACAGACGCAGCGCCTGGTAGAGCCCCGCTGACTTCAAACAGAGGGGATACGGCGTGGAAGCCGACCCCCTCTTGGGACTTGGAGCCATCCGTATACACTGGCACGGTACCAGCGTGACACGATGTGTGCTCCAAAAAGGTCGAACGCAATACTCCCGGCGCAGTACAAGCTTTGGGAGCAGAAGCGTGGCGACAAATAGCCAAATGTGGTACCCTCCAGGGTGGCGTCCTGGGCAGAACCAGGGGCGCCACCGGCCCGAGAGCTATATCTACCTCTCGAAGGAGTTTCCTGGCCCTAAACCCAAAGGGCTTAGGGTATGACTGGCGTCTGTCGGCGGCATAGGCACCATCGAGATCAGCTGCGGATGCAGTGAGAGCTGTTGGCGACTGAGGGAGGCGCCGGGCTCGCGCATACAGGCGAGTGATGCACTGCACGCGGCGCAGAGCGAGTGGCATCTCCCCAGCATCGACCAACAGGCTCTCAATGGGGGAGGTGCGGAAGGCACCGGTCGCAAGGCGAAGGCCGGTGTGGTGGATTGAATCCACCTTCCGCAATAAACGCTCGGCTGCGGATGCATAAAACTCGCATCCGTAGTCGAGCTTCGAGCGAACAAAGGATCGATAAAAAAGTAAGGCGGTAGCCCTATCAGCGCCCCAAGCGCTGAACGTCACGGAACGGAGAATGTCCATGGCGCGGGTACAAGAGACCCTAAGGCTGCGAATATGAGCGTCCCAGGTGAGGCGTCGGTCGAATACAAGACCAAGGAAACGGTGCGACTCAACCACATCCAGGCGTTCCCCATTAAGAAACAAATCTGGGTCAGGGTGAAGCCGTGGATGGCGGCAGAAGTGCACCACCTTAGTCTTGGCCAAAGAAAACCGAAACCTGTGCGCTTCGGCATAGCGAGAGACGCGGTTCAATGCCTGTTGGAGTCGACGCTCCAGAGTTGGCATCTGGGCCGCGCCAAAAGAGATCGAAAGGTCGTCCACGTAGAGCGTAGCGAGAACATCTTCCGGCAGCACCGAGGTGATGCCGTTGATGCTCAGGGCAAAGAGTGTGACACTGAGGACACTTCCCTGCGGGACACCCTCTTCCTGCTCCTTTGGGGCAGAGAGGGCTCCCCCCACCCGTACGCGGAATCGACGATCTCGCAAAAATTCAGATATAAACATTGGGAGGCGTCCCCTCGCCCCCATCGTGTGGAGAGTCTCCATGATACCGTATCGCCATGCGGTATCATTAGCCTTCTCCAGATCAAAAAACACCGTGGCGTAGTGCTGTCTACGAAGGAAAGCCTCGCAGACGGCATTTTCCAGTCGGAGCAGAGCATCCGACGTGGAGTGAAACTTACGGAAGCCGCACTGTGCAGAAGACAGATGGCCTCCGCTGTCCAGGAAATGGGCTAATCTAACATTTACCAATTTCTCCATCAACTTGCACACGCAAGAGGTTAGAGAGATTGGGCGGAAACCGGTCGGAGTAGAGTGATCTCTCCCCGGCTTGCGAAAGGCGAGCACAGTAGTGATTCGCCAGGAGTCTGGGAGAAGACCTTCCACCCAGATCCTGTTGAACAGATCTAACAGAAAGGCCATGCCTCGCTCACCCAGGTGTCGAAGCATGGCGTACGGGACATCGTCCGGACCATGGGCGGTGTCCGCGCACGAAGCGAGAGCGGAACGCAACTCACTCACAGTAAACTTGTCGTTGAAGGGTTCTCCGCCTCTGGAGCTAAAGTCCAGCCGGCGGCCTTCCGCGACATCACCACGTGCATTGAATGCTGGCGGAGCAGCATCACGGCTAGAGAATGCGGAAAAAGCGGTCGCTAAGGATTCCACCACGGACGCGGGGTCCGAGATTGCGGTCCCATTCTCCTGGAGAACGGGAGGGGGGTCCTGCGAGAACTTGCCCCGAATCCTTTTGACTCGCTTCCACACCTCAGCTAAAGGGGTCTTCCCGTTAAGTGAAGACACGTATGCCCGCCAAGAAGAGCGGCGGGCGTGCTTCCAAATATACCGGAACCTAGCCCTAGCCCGACGAAATTCAGCGACAGTGAAATCGTTCGGGCGGCGCTTATAGCGCATGTAGGCATAACGCTTCTGTTTCAGGGCCGTCTCACACTCGGCCGACCACCATAGGAGTAGTCGGCGTGCAAAACAGCTAGACGTCCTAGGAATAGTAGTCAGGCCCACGGCGATAAGGTTGCCGGAGAAGAAATCAACGGCCTCATCTACCGACCTAAACTCCTCGACTGAGATAGAGAATTCAGTCATTTCCTGAAATGCAGGCCACCGCGCCCGTGCCAAGCACCACCGAGGTGGTCTCTCAGGCGGCAGTTGCCCTGAAAATGATATTTGAATGGGAAAGTGATCACTACCATGGAGGTCATCGACCACCCCCCAATCAAAATCAAGCTGTGCATCCGAAGAGCACAAAGATAGGTCAAGGCAAGAAAATGAAGCGGTTCTCGGACAGTGATGCGTAAACTCATCCACGTTTAGGACACCCATCTCAAGCTCTTCGATCAGATCGGCAAGGACTTGTCCCCTGGGATTTATGGTGTAATCTCCCCAGAGAGGATGCCTGCCGTTCAGATCTCCAAGCAAGAGATAGGGCCTCGGCAACCGTGCCACGATGCGGTGGAAGTCCCCCGCGTCGAAGTCAGCTGACGGTGGAATGTACGCAGAAATGATAGTATACCTCCTATCCAGGTGCAGCTGCACAGCCACTGCCTGTATGAGGTATCTAAAGAGAAAGGAAGAACGGAGACATCATGCCGGGTGTAAACCGCGCATCCCCCAGCCCGGCCGTCCCGCGGTGGTGGGGTTGCAAGACCCTTATACCCCGGAAGGGCAGGCAGTGGGCACGCGCCTAGCATGGTCTCATGCAAAAAAAATAGCTAACGGGACGAGGCGAGCCTCCGTAGGCCCGGAGTCCACGGCAATTCCATTGAAGGAATATGCCCTCCAGGGCTAGCTCGGAGGAGACGCGGGGGCCCTCCTCGAATTGAAGACCCTCACGGGAATGGCCGTGCGCTTCCCGGGGGCAGAACCCCGGGCGCTGTCGCCTTCGAGGACTTATTGGGGGAGGTTGACCTCGCCATGCGAGTCTTTTCCTCCCTCCGCCTCGAAACCTTAGGCGGGGGGCTCTCTTTTCGAGGAACCACCGTCTCCGAGCCACTCGCTCCACCTCGTGGCGTGGGCGAAGGAGCCGAAGCTCCTTTCGGGGGACAGCTTTAGGAACCCCCGAAGATGGCCTAGCGACCATCTTCAGGGGTGTTGCCTCCTGTGAGTCTAACGACTCGGTGGAGGCGCGTGGCCGTTTCGCCTTACGGGAAACTGTCACGCTGGGGGAAGATGGGGGAGCCCTGGTTTTAGCCGGGGCTGGGTGTGAACCCTTTTTGCCGCCAGCTCTACCAGGGGAGCGCCCGGGTGTAGTAGAGCCCGCAGAAGGGCTCCGAATGGGCGCGGAAACAACCGTGCTCGTTGGCCTGGATGGGCCAGGAGCAGAGGGTGCCTTTCGAACTACTGAGGCATATGACGTCCCAGGCAGAGCTGGGCGCGCCAGGACCAAGTCCTTAGCCTCGCGGAATGAGAGTCTATTCTGGGCCTGAACGGCCAGGATTTCTTTCTCCAGGAGATATGCACCACATTGCTTCTAAGAAGCAGGGTGCGGCTCTCCGCAATTGACACACTTGGCCACACACGATTTGGACTTATCATGTGCGACCTTGGAGCAATTTACACAGACTTCGGGTGACCCCGACTTTGCACGTCTACATGAGCGATTCGTATGGCCGAAGCGGTGACAGTAATAGCACCGCCGCTGCAGTGGCACGAATGCCTTCACGCGGTAGCGGTACCAACCGGCACGCGCCGACTCAGGGAGCTTGTCACAGTCGAACGTGACGAAGAGTGTAGGGGTGGGTCTCGAAGCCCCTCCCTGTTTTCTCATCACACGTTCGACCTTGACCGCCCCATGGTCGGCCAGCTCTAGGGTGATGTCCTCAATGGAGTAGTCAACGAGTTCCCTCGCATAAACTACTCCTTTCACAAAGTTCATGGTAGAGTGCGGCGTCACACTCACCGGGGTGCCATCAAGTGTCCGAAGAGCACTTATCTTGGCCGCCTCGGCGGGATTCGCCAGAAGGCTGCCGTCCGAGAAACGGGTCACCTTCGGCTCTCTACCAATTGCACTAGCTAATCCTCTCCTCTGATGGATCATGTTGCCCTTAGACAACATGGTGCCATCAGTGGAACGAATGACGAGGAAGCGTTTGAAGCCAGCGGGCTCGAAAACGCCAGGTAACCTCTGAATGAGGGGCCCCGATGTCATCGAGGCTCCGCCCTGTGCATTCTTCGTCTTAGTCTTGGTCAGGAGCTCCGCACACGAGGGGGTAGAGGGGCCGGATTTGCCGATCTTGGCTTGGTCGCCTACCAAAGTGGCAGCCCCCGCGGATGGAGAGGAGCCCCGAGTCTTTTTCTTCTTTTTAGGAGAGGAGGGCGGGGAATGAACCCGCTTCTCACCCCCGCCGGTAGAAGCCCCCAGGCCAGATGGACCGGCCTCAGCCAGGTCCTTCTCTGAAATGGAGAAGGTCCCGGTGGGCGCAGGGGATTCATCCGGAGGAGATCCCTCCCCTCCTTATCCTGCCTGAGAATCCACAGCCGTTTGATGAGGACCTTGCATAGGGGCGGATTCGGGTTCGGTGCTTGGCGCCAAGCCCGGATTCCCCCCCATGGAAGGCCCTACCGTCTGAGGCTGGTTTTCCTCAAGGACCATGTCTATCACAGGAGGGGCCTCCAGTTGGCCATCCCCTCCCAGGACATCGCAGGTCCCCTTGGCAGCGTCATAAGTCTTTAGTGGGGAGGCACAGGCCTTGACCCCGGCAAGGTTTAATATTTTTGCCAGCAGGTCTTTTGAGGGAAGCGACCGAAGGGGCCTGGCTTCCCTCTCCCCCCCTAAGGGGGTTTGCCCTACCGAGCCGCTTGTACGAGGGGCGGTCGGCAATGGGCTGCCTGCTGGCTTTCTTGGCAGTCCCCTTAGAAAGCATAGGAGGGACTGCCGCTGGAGATAGGGAGGTGCCCGAAAGCACCTCCAGAGAAGGGGGTGAGGGGGAGTCCCCTACACCCGTAGGCGTAGGAGAGGAGTAAGCCTCCTCTCCGGTTAAAGAGGTATGGAGGGTCCCCTGCGCAAGCACAGGGGGGGGGGACCTCCATCTTTTCTGTGGAGCTGCACGAGGGCGGCTCCGTTGTTGTTATAGGGGGAATTAAGGGGAGATGTTTTTTTGTTTCATCATTGGGCATGGTGACCCTCTTTGTTTTACGGGACGCAATCGCTCACCACCTCTTGCAGTAGCCCGCACTGCAAGAGGTGCTTACAGGCCCGGCAGAGCCAGGCGCCGCCATTTGGGACCACCCCTCCCGCCTGGTGGCCTGGCAGTCCTTCGGCATGGCGGCTCCACCTTGAACACGGCGTAAAACGGATAGATTTTGAAGACGAGAGGAAAAGGGATGTGAGGAAGGTATGGGTGGGGATGAAGCAGGTTGTTAAAAGCCAACCACCCCAGACCGGAGCTCAGGGGTTAGGGGACATTGTCCCCTCCCCCCTCAGCCCCGATCCGGGACGATTGGCTGAGAAGAAGGTCAGCTTCTACCCTGTGAAATTAGAGGCTGACCAGAGAAAGTTGTGGGAGAGGTTGTATGAAAAGCGACGAGGTAGGATAGGAATACAGGCTATCTGAAGGAAGGAAGAGAGGCTAAGCTGGGGCCGGACGGGGCGCTGGATCCCGTCAGCACGGCGGCCAGGATGGCAAATCGCCGCGCCCCTTACGGGGGTGTGTCCCGTCAGCAGGGCGGCCAGGATGGCAAATCTCCGCGCCCCTTACGAGGTGGAATGGGCACTGACGTTTCCTATTTATTTCTTGGTCTTTGTGTGGTAGGGTGGGTAGATTTCTTTTTTTGTACGTGGATGTGGGGGGAGAGTCATTAGTTTGTGTGTCTAGTTCTGACCATGATTGTGTGCAGAAAGGATTGTATTTATTTAAAACATTCTAGGATGCATTTTGTTAGGTTGGTCGGTAGTGTGGTTATATTTTTATCTGATGCTGCATTGGAACGAGGTGTGATGGGGTTAATTCTATTGGCCACAAGGATAATACTAGCACAAAAAATCCCGTGATGCCCTTAGAGAAGTTTGTGCCTTGGAAAGGTCATGAATTCAAACACAGGAAAGCCAATGTCTTGTAATGAAATACAACCCAATTTATCCTAGGACTTTCTCTTAAATGCCAACGGCTGGAGAACACATTAAATTATTATCTGTATACATTTCTAATTATTTCGGTTAAGGTCAATATAGGGTATGGACACCATCATATACCGTACCCTCGCTACCTCTCACGATACGCTAGATAATTTCCTTCTTCGCCACGCATCTAGATTCTATCTTCACCAGCTTTCTCCAAAGTGGGGTTGACATGCATCAACCCTTCCACAAATGGCATGACTAAACAGGGTATGTGACAGCCCCCCCACCCTCATTATCATTGAGTATTACGCTCCCAGAAGCAAACACCCCTCACCCCCCACCCTCTCCCTACATTGCTACCATAGCGTATTACACTCGCAGAAACAAAACTATCTGGTGCTCGGCTTCCCAGGCTTAGTCGACTTCTACGACCAATGCCGGAAGACAGTATGAAGACAGTATGGGTGTTTATTCATCCTGCCCAACATATATAAAAGTTATAATTGGAATAAAAACAGAAAAGACTTAATCTGGTTTAAGTGATTAGTTTTCTTTAGTTCCGATGCTTGGCTGAAAGAAATGAAGTCAAAATCTAATGAGCTTAAAAACGTCAGTACAACAAATACCGATAAAATGAACAGAGGATTTTATATTTTATGAACTTGTCAGTCGAATTTAGAAAAATCCCCTTCAATGGTTATGGCAAAAATCATTGTCGGGGGTCATCTCAAGGTTACTTGAAAAACAGTTGATGCAAGGAAACTAAAAGTGGACTCAAACCTCTCACACCCTTCAGAGTGAAGATTCGATGGCTTAAAACAAGCCAACAGCACATATCAGGTTGACATTAAATTTACAGTATTAAAATGGCCTATGTAAATTCAAACTAGACTGGCTATAATGCTTTGGCTAAATATCCCGTACTAAACATCAATGAGCTACTATAAATAAATACTTCATTAAATGACATAGAATAATGATAGAACATAAAAACAAGCAGAAAATAACTCAACAATAAGATAGAAAAAAAGAAGCCCGGAATTGGTCAATAGAACTAATAATATAATGAGCCGTAATCGTCCTAATCATTATCAGAATCCAAATCGTGATATTCCTCTTCGATTTCGGGCATCGGGAAGCGAAGAATAGCAGCAATCCCAGTCATTTGATCGAGCTCTGAAATGGAATACCTGGCAATCAGATCAATGGTCCCAGGAGAGGAACTGGGTTGAACTCTTGACACACTATGAACTAAAAATGGTCAATACACGATTTGATTTATAAAATAATTTAGGTACCCCCCCTTTTTTTTGAGGGAGCCCATCTGGGCATAATTCGCCGTACACGACACAGCCTAGTACAAGTAGGCTATATTAAGAAACAAGTAAAAAACAAAAACAAATAATAATATGTAAATAACATAACAACGCTAAAAAGGACAAGGGTTAAAAAAATAACTAGAAAACAAAGCAAAAAGCATGAAGGAAGCGCCCTCCTGCATCGGGGGTAGGCCCGCCTCGCCCCCGGCGCAGGAACATGAAACCTACAAAAAAGGGTAAATATGTAGATTATCGGCGCGAACGATGGAACGTACTATTTCGTCCGTGTTCCAAAATGTTTCACGTTTTTGGAGTACATTTAAGTTTACGGCTCGTGTGGGGGTAAACACAATGGGGAGACTACACTACGATGATCCTGAGCTTCATGAAATTTTTTTTGGGGGGTCTGGGGGGCACAGCCCCCCAGTATATAATCCTAATTGTTTATAGAATAATAATTCGAAAAGGACTCAAACGCGCATGAATATTCCGACACGAGTGAACGATAATATTTACACAATTTTTTTTCGGCCGGGCCGCTAATCTACATATTTACCCCCAAAAGAACCCCCAGTCAATTAAAGGGGAGGCCAGCTTCCTTCAACAAGTCGTAAAGTCCACAAGTCAGTGTCGACGAACCCGTGCAGGATACAAGGGACAAGCGATAGCGACCCCGCTCGTCCCGGTACCGGGGCCAGTGACGTGGGCGAAGATCGCCCAGACTGGGACATTCAACAAGAATGTGCCGAAGAGTCTGGGGGACAACGCAGTCTTTACAGTAGGGCGCAGGCGAGCGCTCCATCGAATGGGGGTGCGTCCCGCGAGAGTGTCCAATTCAGAGACGACAGAAAGCAATGTGAAGCCGTCGCGGCATTGGGTGGTAAGTCCATGGGAACAGTCGCGGCGCAATGGCACGCAACTTTGAGTTTCCCTCGACTGTCTCGCATCTTCTTTGCCAAGCAGCCCGTATTCCTGCCATGTAATCGATGTGAGGAATAGAGAAACGCTGGTCTGGTAGCCCAGTCCTCGCGGACTCTATGGCGCCCTCATTCCCCGCAATTCCTACATGTCAAGGAACCTAGGAGAAGATAATCTCGATATCCGCCCGGCTCGCCAAAACCGTAGTGTCACGGATATCGCGAACCAAGGGATGCGGGGATTCCAATGCGCCGAGACCTATCAGGGCGCTTTGTGAGTCGCTGTAAATAACAATCCGGTCTCCGAACCGAGCACGTCGCGTTATCTCCCGTACCGAGCGATGTATTGCAACCAGCTCGGCTGTGAAAACAGAGGCCGCGCCTGGAAGAGACACGCTGACTTCAAAGAAAGGGGATACGGCGTGGAAACCGACCCCCTCTTGGGATTTGGAGCCATCCGTATACACTGGCAGGGTTCCAGCGTGACACGAAGTGTGCTCCAAATATGTCGAACGCAATACTCCCGGCGCTGTAGAAGCTTTGGGAGCAGAGACTTAGCGATTTGGCAGGAATCTGGGAGGATACCCTCTACACAGATACTGTTGAACAAATTTAACAGAATGCTATGCATCGCTCACCCAGGTGTCGAAGCATGGCGTACGGGACATCGTCCGGACTAGGGGCGGTGTCCGCGCATGAAGCGAGAGCGGAACGCAGCTCACTCAGTATAAACTGTTGGTGGAAGGGTTCTCCGCCTATGGAGGTAAAGTCCAGTCGGCGGCCTTCCGCGACATCACGACGCGCATTGAATCCTGGCGGAGCAGCATCCCGGCTAGAGAACCCACATGCGTAGGATTCCGCCAAGGACGCTGGATCTGAGATTGCGGTCCCATTCTCCTGGAGAACGGGAGGGGGGTCCTGTGAGAACTTGCCCCGAATCCTTTTGACTCGCTAAAACAACTCTGCTAGAGGGGTCTTTGTCTAAGGTCAAGACACGTATACTCGCCAAGAAGAGCGGCGTGCGTGCTTAGAAATATATCGGCACCTATCCGTAGCTCGATGAAATTCACCGACAGTGAAATCGTTCGAGCGGCTCTTATAGCGCATGTAGGCATAACGCTTGTGTTTGAGGGCCATCTCACACTCAGCTGAGCACAATGGAAGCGGTCGGCGGTCAAAACGGCCAAAAGTTCTGGGAATAGTAGTTAGGACCAATGCGATGAGGTTGCAGGATAACTCAACGGCCTCATCTACCGACCTAAACTCCTCGACTGAGACAAAGAAATGTCATTTCCTGAAATACGGACCACCGGCCCAGAAAATGATATTTGAATGGGAAAGTGAATCACTACTTTGGAGGTCAGCAACAATCCCCTACCCAAAATCAGGCTGTGTAGCCGGAGAGCACAAAGATAGATCGAGGCAGGAAAATGAAGTGGTCCTCGGGCAGATATGCGTAAATTCATCCACATTTAAGACACCCATCTCCAGCTCGTCGATCAGGTCGGGGGGGGGGGGGACTTGACCCCTGAGATTAATCGTTCAGATCTCCGAACAAAACAAAGGGCCTCGCCAATCGTGCCACGACGCGGCGGAAGTCCCCAGCGTAGAAGTCGGCGAACGGTGGAATGTACGCGGAAATAACAGTATACCTCTTATCCATGTGCAGCTGCACAGCTACTGTCTGAAAAGAGCTATCTAAAGCGAGGAGAAGAACAGAGACATGATCCCGCCCGGTCCCCATCCCGTGGTGGTGGGGTCGCAAAACCCTTATACCTCGGGAGGGTGGGCAGGGGGAACAGAGTCGGCATGGTCTCTGGTGGCAAAAAAATAGCTAACAGGGAACGGGAGAAGACTAGCCTCCACAGCTCCTCCCAGATGGCCCGCAGTCCGCGGCAATTCCATTGAAGGAATATGCCTTCCAGGCCTAGTGCGGAGGAGATGCGGGGCACTCTTCGAAGAGAAGACCCTCAGGAAATGGCCGTGCGCTTCCCGGAGGCACAACTCGGGGTGCCTTTGGGCGGACAATGTGCTGAAGAGAACTTATCGGGGGAGGTTGGGCTCGCCATGTGTCTTTTACTCCCTCCGCATCGAAACCTTAGGCGAGCGGTGCTGATTTGGAGGTAGGGGTCCCTCTTTTGGAGGATCCAGTCTCCGAGCCACCCAGACTACTATTGGGTGCGGGCGAAGGAGCCGAAGCTCCTTTCAGTTGGCAGCTTTAGCAACCCCGGAAGATGGTCTCACGACCCTCTTCAGTGGTGTTGCCTCCTGCGAGACTAAAGACTCGGTGGAGGCGCGCAGGTTCACGCTAGGGTAAGGAGGGGAGCCCTGGTTTTAGCCAGGGTTGGGTGTGAACCCTTTGTGCGGCCAGCTCGTAAGCATAGATGGGCCAGGAGCAGAGGGTGTCTTTCTCAACATTGAGGCATAGGACGTCACAGGCAGTGCCGAACGAGCCAGGACCAAGTCAATTAACCTCGCGAAATGAGAGACGATCCTGAGCCTGAACGGCCAGGATTTCCTTCTCAAGGATACGAACCCTATTGCTTCAAAGAAGCGGGGTGCGGCTCTTCGCAATTGAAACACTTGGCCACATACGTTTTGGACTTATCGTGTGTGGCCATGGAGCAACTTAGACTTCGGGTAACCCCGACTTTGCGCGTCTACAGGAGCGATTAGTATGGCCGAAACAGTGACAGTAATAGCACCTCCGTGGCAGTGGCACGAATGCTTTCACGCGGTAGCGATACCAACTGGCATGCATTGACTCAGGGAGCTTGTCACAGTCGAGCATGACGAAGAGTGTAGGGGTGGGTCTCGAGACCCTTCCCTGTTTTCTCATCACATATTCGAGCTTGACAACCCCATGGTTGTCCAGCTCTAAGGTAATATCATCTATGGAGTAGTCCATGAGTTTTCTCGCATAAACTACTCTTTTCATGAAGTTCATGGTAGAGTGCGGCGTCACACTCACAGGCGTGCTATCAAGTGTCCGAAGGGCACTAATCATGGCCGCCTCGGAGGAAATCAACACATTCGCCAAAAGGCTCCCGTCCGAGAAACGGGTCACCTTCGGCTCTCTACCAATCACACTAGCTAGAGCTCTCCTCTGATGGATCATGTTGCCCTTGGCCAACATGCTACCCTCAGTAGAGCGAACAAGGAAGCGTTTGAAGCCAGCGGGCTCGAAAACGCCAGGTAGCCTCTGAATGGGGTGGGGGGGAGGGGGCAACGTAATCGAGGCTCCACTCTACGCAGTTCTGGTCTTCGTCTGGGACTCCCCGCCCGGGGGCGCAACGGGGCGGGATGTTCCGATCTTGGCTTGGTTGCTTACCGAAACGGCAGCAGTCCCTGCGGAAGGAGAGGAGCCCCGAGTCTTTTTTGTTTTCTTTTTCGTTTTAAGAGAGGAGGGCAGGGAATGAACCCGCTCCCCCACACCCGCAGGCCAGATGGGCCGGCCTCAGCAAAATCCTCCCCCTGAATTGAGGTCCTGGCTGTCACAGGGACACCAGCCGGGGGAGGAGATCCCTCCTCCCTTTGTAAGTCTTCTGAGAAGCTCTCACAGGGGCAGACTCGGGTTCTCTGCTTAGCACCGAGCCGGTGTTCGACCCCATGGAACATCCTACCATCTAGGAGCTGGGTCGCCTGAGGGACCATGTCCATTTCAGGGAGGAGCCTCCATGTGGCCATCCCTCCACCCCAAGACATCACGGGTCGCATTTGAGATGCCTTTGGCCAGCAAATCGGCATCCGTCAGAGAAGAGAAGGTGGCAGATATACTGACCCCCTGCAAGCTGGTCACCCGAGTACACATGACATTATGGGGCAGGGGCCAACAGGCCCTGCCATCCCTTGCTCTCTTAAGAGGGTTGGCCCTATTGAGTTGCTCCGCCCGGGAGTTGTCAATTATGGGCTGCCTGCCTTTCTTGGAAGTCCCCTTAGATCGCCCAAAGGCGGCTCCAGAGAATCCCTTACACTTGGGGGAAAAGGAGAGGAGTAGCCTCCTTTCCGGTTGAAGAATTTTGGATGGTCTCCTGCGAAAGCACACGATGGGGGAGGGGGACCCTCCATTTTGGAGGGGAGCCGCCCTATCGACAGTACAGGGGAATTATGTTTTTGATAAGTTACATATATATATATGGGCATGGGGACCCTATTATGAACATGGGAAGCAAACGCTCATCACCCCACACGCTGAATCCCGTCAGCACGGCGGCCAGGAAACCCAATCGCCCACCCCTTACGGGGTTAAGGTACCATCCGGTGAATGCCACCAAGAGCAAAAATCACCACAATTAAAATTTCAGCCTAGTACTTGGGCCTATAAAACCCCCCAGCAAAATGCAAGAAGGAAGCGCGCAGGGGGTGAAGGCCTAACTTCCACCAGCGCAAAATCATACGAGCAACAGGAATAGACGGAAATAAAATTGAGGCGTGGAGTCTATTTAAAAAAAGTCAGACCATAAGTCTGTGTGAACGAAGCCATCCCAGGTAAAAGCCATGAAAACGTTACGGCATTGTGAGTAGGTTAAGAGATCAGTCGCGGCACAATAGCTCGCACATTTAAGTTTCCCTCCGCCGTCTCCAATCCTCTATTGCCATGCATTGGGTGTGAGGAAGAACCAAACACTGGTCTGGTCACTCAAACCTTGCACTCTTTAGCACGCTCATTCTCCGCTATTCCCACATGTCCAGGAACCCAGCACAAGATAATCTCGACATCCGTGGCATCACGGATACCGTGAACCAGGGTCTGTTAAAATTCCAAAGCCTCGAGAGAAATCAGGGCACTTTGCCAGTCGCTAAAGATGACAATCTGGTCTCAAAAACGGGCACGTGTTATTTCACATACAGAGCGCTGTATTGCAACCAGCTCGGCAGTGAAGACGGGCAGCACAGCGCCTGGTTGAGCCACACTGACTTTAAACAAGTGATATGGCGTGACACGAAGTGTGCTCCAATAATGTTGAAAGCATTACACCCGGCGCTGTGGAAGTTTGGGAAGTAGAGGCACCGCCCCCAGAGCTACAAATAGCTCTCGGAAGTTTCCTAGCACTAGAGCCAAAGGGCTCAGGGTATGACTGGCTTCTCTAGGCGGCACAGGTACCGTCTAAGTCAGCGAGAGCCGTTGGAGACTGAGGGAGACGTCGGACCGGTGTCTAGAAGCACAGAAAACTGTGCAGAAAACAGGTGGTCTCCGTCTCCAGGAAAAGAGGCTATTCTAATATTTACCATTTCTCCATCAACTTGTACATGCAGGAGGTTAGAAATATTCGGCGGAAACCAGCTCGAGTAGAGTGATCTCTCGCCGGTTTGCCAAAAGCGAACACAGAGGCACTTCGCCGTGGAGTATCATTCCTGACCAGTCTGGACTGGAATTATAAAGGGGTTAAAATGGCGGTAAATAGAGAGGAGGTAGCGAATGTTTTTTTTTAGAAAAAAGGGAGCAAGGCTGTGGAGCCGATACTTAAATTTTAAGCTCCACCTCCAACAGTTTGAAATTTACTGGCTCCAGCTCCGGTTCCCAGCTTTATTTAATTTTACCATATATTAATGATTGATATAGCTTACTGAAATTGTACTTTGCTCAGTGCTATTCATGGGCCATAGTAGATGGCTATTAATCTAAATTCTAATGACTATACCTCAGATTTGCTAATCTCCTATTATTGATTAGAACATAATCAATAATAGCTAATTATTGATAATATAGTTTACAATATATATTTTTATTTACAACACAACTATCCTTTGTTGACTATAAGTCCAATGCTTAAGTGAAAATTATAAAGAAATGTATAAAAAAGTTTTATTTATACTTACTTGCACGAGTTTAAAATCTTTATTTTATGTTAACTTTCAATTTTCTAAGTTTTTTTTTACTAACTTGTCTTATATTTTAATAATGATATATTCGATTGTTAATTTTAAATTCTCTTTAAAATTTTAAATTAGCTTCTCATATTCTTTATTTTTAATTCATTATTGTTCTTAAAAATAAAACTGCTTCTGCCAAGTCTTCTTTCATTGATGCTCTTAAATCTGATTTTATAATTCTTAGTTCCAAAAATGGTCTTTCTACAGCGACTTGGGTGGGAGGCATTACTATTACAATCCTAGCTACATTTCTTATAATCTCTGGATACAGGGGTAGGACTTCTTCTATAGTCAGTTTTGACGATTGGTTATATTTTTCCACTTCCTTTAACCCTATCAAAAAAAAATCATCTTTAAATTTGGTTTCTTCTATATTAAGAGGTTTGCCTCCCATCTTCATTGATGCGCTTTATATTTACCCTTTCAATTGGATTTTCTTCTTCTTGGTCTTCTCAATTTTCTGATCTCGGTCCTCTCATTTGAATTGCTATTTCATAAAGTGCTGTTTTTCCTTTAGCCTTCTGATCATCATTCAATAGGACTCTGTTCATTGAGTCTACATAAACAGTAGCTAATAGGATTGTATTTTGTAAAAGTAGTTTCTTCTCTTCATTGAAGATACAATTCCATCTGCAAGCAGTCCACCAGTATGACCAAGGCGATATAATAATTCCTTCCAGGCCAGCAAGAATTCTCCAGGGGTTGAATCTTCAGCTTGAAATATTTTTTGTGGTGGAAAAAGGAAAGCGAAGCAAAACTTGTAATTCTGACAATTGCATCCATTCATATTCAGTGAGTGAGACATCTTTATTAGCTAGGTCTTCAATATATGGTCTCAGCTCTAACAAACGCTTGATCATCATATAGGTGCTCCCTCAACGTGTTTCTTGATCTAAAATGGGTCCCAAACCTGAATGTCTTTTCAAAATAAAGTAGATTTTTGGTGTTCTAGCTGCAGTGGCCTCTTGCCTGATTCTGCTAATCATAGTTGCTACAGGGTGTCCTTTCAAACCATCTCTTATTGCTAACTGTAGTGTATACACAGCACAACGCTGATGTTGGATGAAAGATAATTTAGAAGCTTCTTCAATCAAATCATCTAAAAATTCGTCTTCAGGTGTTATTAAATAATCCTTTTCAGAGATGTCTTCATCATTTGATATTTCATTAACTGTTGCTGAATTAGTTTTTTCAATTGTACTCAACATATTTGAAGCATTGTTTGTGATAATACATATAACTTGTTCTTTCTTAATTTCAAAATCCTGTAAAACAGTTTCCACCAATTTTGAAAGATATTCACTTGGGTGGTTTGCATGTGTATATTTAACTGCGTGTTTGAGTCACCACTTTATTAGTCATTAATAAATCTGACATTAATCGCAAAATAATTAACTATGTGGAATGCATCCATCCATTTTGAGGAACATAAAGCGCCCCTAAGAGTTTTTCGAAGTTCTTCTTTTTGTTGCGTAGCTTCTTTAAGTATGATCTTCCTAATGTTATCTCTATCTAGAGACACTCCGAATCTTTGCGCCATTTCTCCATTCATGCCTAAGAATCTGGTTTTGCTAAAAAAAAAAAATAGGTATACTGTTTGTAAATTTATCAGGTCATCGTGACAGTAAATTTTTTTGTTACAAAAAACTTTTTATTGGTGAAATTTGTCTAACAGCATGTTTCATTATTTCCAGTTGAAGTAGTCACTTGAGTGTCTTTCTTTTTGATGATTTAATATATCTTTGGATGAAATATCTGTATATGCCTTTTCAAATTTGATGTCTTGCCAGTCATAGTCAGTCTCTTCGAATCAGAGCTGGTAGTGCCGCTTGTAGTGATCAAGGAACAAATTTTGGTTTTACAAAATTGTTCATCAACATTAGGCATCATTATCATCTTTCTTGCAATGGCAGATAAAATGTTCGCCGTCATTTGAGACAATAAAATACTCAAAACACGACAGATCTTGCTTTTGTTTGAGATGTAGGAGCCATTTTAATGGGGTTTAAGAAAATAAATTAAAGTTAAAAATTAAAACATTAATTCTAGATTATTATGTGAAAGAAAAAAGAGAGAATGTTAATTTATTTGAGAAAATGATATGGTTTAATTTTAATAGATTACGATATAACGAAAAGGATTTTTCAGTGATACATTTTTATTATTGTTGAGAGAGGAAAATTTATGCTGGAGCCATTACACTCTGACTGGCTCCGGCTCAACAGCCCTGGAAGGAAGGGAAGGTAAAGTTAAAAAGAAAAGAAAAGAAAGAAGCAACTCACGTTCTCCCGAGACGTGGAGGGAGGAGAAGATTTTGACATCTCCCCCATTTTCCCGCACACTGTCCACCAACTTGACATAATCCTTCCGCTCTTGCAAGTTTTTCGACCTAGAAACATTATGACACTCGATGAGGGAAGTAAAATCTACAATTAGGAACAGCTACTTAGTGGCGTCGATGCGCTGTTAACTAACTTGCCATAAATCTATAATTAGGAACTGCTGCTTAGTGGCGTCGATGCGCGCCAACCCATCTTATGTAGAAACTAATTGCGCTCTAAGTCTTACATAAGTTGCCGTCGGTGAAAGTCCATTCACCCCTTAGGCAGGATGCATCGATGAACTTCCCTCTGAGATCCAGGACTCTGTGGATCTGCCGGTATTGCCTCAGTTGCGGAGTGTATGTAAGGAAGGGTTAATACCCATTTTGTTTTCCAGCGTATTGTAAAAAGGCAAATAAGCTAGGATATGGGGCCGTTGTCCTGGGAAAGTGAATATCCTAAAGTTTAGTTCCTGCAATTGCAATACACAATGTCGGTAACGGGAAGGGCATATAGGCGTGAGAGCAGTGAAGATGAAATAACGTGTGTGAGAAGTATTGGAAGAGTGCAATAGTGGCCTAGTGAATTAGTGTTTGAAAGATAAAGTGCTCACCGAAGAGGAAGTGGCCTAGTCCATCATAATATTAATTGGGCATAAAGTGTGTGGAAGAGAAGGGTAGTTTTGAGTTTTTAAGCACGCCGACATCACCTTGTCGGAAAGCAGTTAAATGATAATGACTTTCAGTTTTCGCATCCTGAAGAGTCCAACTTACCTTAGTTGCCCACTGAGGAATGTGAGCTCACAAAAAAAATCCCTTACCTAAAAAGTGTGTCAGAAATGAGTAAAGTTTCTATTGCTTGTGCCTGGTTGGCTTTCGCGATGTGCTTGGGTCCGTAATAAGCCCGGTCGGGGTCGGTTCCAAAAATGGCCATGAACTGTTGTAGCGCCTTCGTCTCACCTGCGGCCTTTGTGTCGGACAGGCGAGATGTCACTGCCGGATTTTCGAGCACTTCTGGAGTTGAGAACCACAATTTAATCGGTACTTGAAAAACAACGTTTTCATAAACGATCTCATCGCATAAGGGTGTAAGTTAGTACGTTTAAATGTAGAGCATACGAGGGGCGGTCAATAAGTTATGCAATTCGGATACAAGGCAACGAGATATGAGGAAAAGTGTTATTATTATTTTTCGATATAACTACTCTCGACTTCAATGCACTTGCGCCACTTGTCCCTGAGGCTTCGAATTCCCGACAACCAGAAATCTCCCGACTGTTGTTCAATCCACTCATGGACGGCGAGCTGGACATCTTCATCGTCCCCAAACCGGCATCCACGCAGTGCAGCCTTGAGCTGGTGGAATAAAAAGTAGTCGTTAGGGGCCAGATCTGAACTGTAGGGGGGATGGTTGGGCTCCTCGAATCCGCATTCGTGCAGGGCAGCTTGTGCAACTCTGGCCTTGTGGACTTGGGCATTGTCGTGGAGGAGCAGGACACCGCGTGTCAACTTGCCGCGCTGCTTCTGACGGATGCACTTCTTCAACCCAGCCAGTTCCTCGGCGTAATATTGGCCTGTGATGGTCCTTCCACCAGGCGCATGTCCACCATCAATACTCCCTCAGAATCCCAGAAGATGGTGGCCATGATCTTCCCGGCTGAGGGTTGGGTCCGGAACTTGATAGGTGTCGGAGAGCCCCTGTGCTTCCAGGCCATGCCTTCGAGCTTAGTCTCGGGATCCCAGTGATGGACCCACGTTTCCTCACCTGTCACTATGCGTGACTCGAATCCCGCCGGGTCTTGGTTGTACAGGAGCAGCAGCTCCTCCGAACTTTGACAACGTTGAAGTAGATCATGGGGCGTGAGGTTTCTAGGGACCCAACGGGCAGAGACCTTGGTTAGGGCCAAATTGTCGTGGATGATGTTGATAACACTTCCATGTGATATTCCAAGTTCTCACTCGATTTTCGAGGATCATCCTCTCCACACGGGCCACATTGCCCTCGTTGGTCACGTCTGACGGGCGTCCTGGCTGTGGGTAATCTTCAAGGGACTCACGACCATGGCGGAACTCCCTATTCCAGCGAGCAATGGTTGCATAGGTAGGGGCGGTGTCGGTGTACACTGCAACCATGCGTTCATGGATCTCTTTTGCATTCTTGCCTTCCTTGGTAAAAAATTTGATAACTGCGCGGTGCTCACTCAACCTTCTCCATTGTTGAAAAATCTGTGACTGACGATCTGCGATCAGCTACTGCTTCTTAAATAGACGAGGCAGGAGCGTGCGGCTGAAGGTCCTGATTTGTCATAACTTGTCCTAACACCCCACAAACAGCCATCCCCCTTCGTCTGTTTTGCCCTACCGATTCGCAAAACTTATTGACCGCCCCTCGTAGGAGTAAACTTAAGAAGGGTACAAGTAAAAAAAAAAATGTAAAAATAAGTGAAAATAGAACCAATTAAAGATACATGAACAAAACAAATCGAATAGAGGACCAGAGATTACCCAGCTCGCCTTGACAGTGCAATCCATCACATTGGGCAAAGTTGAGCAGACTGGAAACGGAGTTCTAGGTTGATGTCATTAAGCACCCGATGGTTCGGATCCTATCTTAAACTGCGTGAAAATCAATGGCAAAAGCCGTACCACGACTCAAACAGGAAGTAAGTCGAAAGGTTACAATGGAGTAACCACTTCTCTTCTTAGCATCGCCATTGGTATAAGATTCCATTAAATCTAAAACAAATATCTGCTTCAGTGACTAAGAAAACCAAGCCGATGACGCTTTATACGTCATCTACCAGTCTCCAAATTGAACCACTTTCCGCAAATTATGCTCGGAGCGAATCAATGCCACAAAGCCCTTTGCTCTATCAAGCATAAGGCTACCATCATTATTTTGTCCATGGGAAATGTCCCATCATAGCGACCGAATGTCATGTGGTGTAGCTTCTCATCCAGTCAGGGCTCATCACTGGGCAGAAAGTCTCATTGTAAGCTCCTATCATGCACTATATAATCAATTCTTTAAGGTCAGCAGTTTCTCAACCGATCCGAGACTATCATATATTATCTCCAAAAATGTTTTTACAGCACCTATCTGGTGAGTGCCACAAAGGGGCATAGGTCGCCTGAATTAAAATTCTAGCCTGTACTAGGTTAATTTAACCCCCCCCCCAAAAAAAAAGAAACAGAACAAAGGAAAGGAGGCACACCCAGGCGCCAAGGAGAAGACCATCTCCACCGGTCGCAGAATCGTGCGACCAACACCAAAGAATAAAATGGAATAAAATGGAGGTCAGCAGGCTCTTCCAAAAAGTCAAATAGTGCGCAAGTCTGTGTGAACGAACCTGTCACAAGTAAAAGGGACAAGCGGTAGCCAACCCGCTTGTTCAATGCCTGCTTGAGTTGCCGTTCCAAGAGCAGGCATATGGGCTGCACTAAAAGAGATCGAAAGATCATTGGCGAGATGCGTAGCAACAACTTCCCACAGCAGCGAGGTGATACAGTTGATGCTCGGGGAAAGGAGTGCGACACTGAGGACACTTGCCTGCGATATGCGGTATTGTTGTCGAGTTGGGGTGGAGAGGGCTCCCTCCACCAGTATGCGGAATCAACAATCTCGCAGAAATTCAGATAAAGAATGGGAAGTGTCTCCTCACTTCCACGGTGTGGAGTGTATGCATGATAATCTATCGCCATGAGATATCATAGGCCTTCACCAGATCGAAAAACAAGTAGTGCTATCTTTGGAGGAAGGCCTCGCACATGTCATTTTTCAGTTAGAGCAGAACATCTGATGTGGAGGGAAACTTGCGGAAACTGCAATGTGCAGAAGACAGGTGACCTCTGCTGACCAGGGAAAAGGGAAATCTAACATTTATCAATTTCTTCATCAACTTGCACACGCGGGAGGTTAGAGAGATTGGGCGGAAATCAGCATGATCTCGTTACGGTTTGGGAAAAGTGAACACAGTAGCCACACACCAGGAGTCTGGGAGGATACTCTCAACCCAAATCCTGTTGGAACAAATCTAACAAAGGCCATGCCTCCTTCATCTAGGTATTGAAGGATGACATACGAGACATTGTTGACCAGGAGCGGTGTCCACGCACGAATGAAGAACAGAACGAAACTCACTCAACTTAAGTCTGTCATTTAAGGGTTCCCCCCCCCCTTCCCCTGGAGGTAAAGTCCAGTTGGCGTCCTTCAGCGGCATCACGACGTGCATTGAACTCCGGCGAAGCAGCGTACTGGCTAGAGAATGTGGTCGCCTAAGACTGCCACGGACGCGGGGCCCGATATTACAGTCCCATTCTCGGGATCCTGCGAGAACTTACCCCGAATCCTTTTGACTCGCTTCCACACCTCTTCCAGAGGTGTGGAAGACACGTATGCCCGCTACGAAGAGCGGCCGGCATGCTTCGAAACATACAAGAACCTAGCTCGAAGAACTTCACCGAGTGATATCGTTGAGGCCGCGCTTATAACAAATATATGTATAACGTTTCTGTCTGAGTGTCGTCTCACCAGCAAGGAAATGATGCGCGTGAAAAACGACCGGACGTTCTAACAATAGTGTTAGGCCAACGGTGAGCAAGTTATGGGAGAACTCAAAGGCCTCATCCACCAACCTGAACTACGACTTGGACAGAGAAATAGTCATTTATGAAACGTGGACCACCACGCCAGCACAAGCAGCAGTTGGTTGGTCGTGCAGGTGGCAGCGGCACATAAAATAAAATTTGAATGGGTATGTGATCACTAGCATATAGGTCATGCTAGTGCATTCGAAGAGCACGGGGATAGATCAAGGCAAAATGAAGCGGTTCTCTGACAGAGATGCATAAACTCATCCACATTTAGGACAGCTATCTCTAGCTTGTCGATTAGGTGGGAAAGGACTTGATCTCTGGGATTGATTGAGTAATCTCCTGAGAGGTAGTGTCTGCCGTTCAAATCCTGAAGCAGTAGAAAGGACCTCGGCAACAGCCCCACGACGCAGTGGAAATCTGCTGGGTCCAAGTTAGCTGATGGTGTAATGTACGCAGAAATTACAGTATACCTCCTATCCAGGAGTAGCTGCACTGCCACTGTCTGAAAGGAGGCATTTATAGCAAATAGACGATAAGACATCAAGCCGGGTCTAGATCAAGCATCCTCCTGCCTGGTCTCCATTCTGTGGTGGTGGTCACAAAACTCTTATACCCCAGGAGGGTGGGCAGGCGGCACACGTCCAGAATGGTTTCCTGAAAAAAAAAGAGCAAAGAAATGGGAGGTTGGGCTCACTATGGTCTTTTCCTACCTCTGCCTCGAAATCTTTGCGGGGTTAGAGGCAGGAAGCACCCTCATTTCGAGGATCCACCGTCTCCGAGCCACCTAGTCAAGCCTTTGGTGGAGGCATAAGAGCCAAAACTCCGTTCGGTGGAGGGCAGCTTCAGTAAGCCTGGAAGACACCCTCAACACCACCTTTAGGGGTGTTACCTCCTGCGGATCTAATGACTCAGTGGAGGCGCGTGGCCGTTTCGCCTTAAGGACGGTCACGATGGGGAAGCCATGCTTTAGCAAAGGCTGGGTGTGGACTCTTTGTGCTGCCAGCTTTACCAGGGAAGCGCCCAGAGTAGAACCTGAAGAAGGGTTCCCAATGAGCGCGGAAATGACCGTGCACGTAGGCCTGGAGAATAGGGAGCATTTTTTTACAATTGAATCATAAGACGTACCGGGAAAGCATCGAGCGCGCTAGGACCAAGTCCTTAGCCTCGCGGAATGAGAGAGAATGTACAGCATAAATCGCCAAGCTTTCCTTCTCCAGGAGATACGCACCACATTCCTTCGAAGAAGCAGGGTGCGGATCTCCGCAAGGTGATGTCATCTATAGAGTAGTCCACGAGTTCCCACCGGAAAACCACTCTTTTCACGAAGTTCATAGTAGAGTGCGGCGTCACACTCACCAGCGTGTCATCAATTGTCCGTCAAACGGCCGCCTCGGAGGGATCAGACGCATTCGTCAAAGGCTCCCGTCCGAGAAACGGATGACCTTCGGTTCTATACCAATCAGGCTAGCTAGAGCTCTCTTCTGAGTGAACATCCTACCATCAGCGGAGCGAATAACCAGAAAGCGTTTAAGCTACAACGTTCGAAAACGCCAGGTAGTCTCTCAATGACGGGGCCCCGACGTAATCGAGGCCCCGCTCGGCGCACTTGAGACTTTGGTCTTGGTCTGGGTCTCCCCACCCGGGTCAGCATTGGGGACGGACGTGCAGATATTGGCCTGGTCGGTTGCCGAAACGGCAGCGGACCCGTCCGACCACGGAGCTCTCGCGGATAGAGAGGAACTCTTAGGCTTCTTTCTTTTTAGGAGAGGAGGGCGGGGAATGAACCCGCTTCTCTCCACCGCCGAAAGGAGCACTTAGGCCGGCCTTAGCAAAATCCTTCTCTGAAATGGAGAAGGTCTTGGTTGTCAAAGGGGTACCGCCTGGGAAAGGAGGTCCTTCTTGTGAGTCCTCAGGGTCCCGAGTCGTCTGAAGAGAAGCTTGCCTGGGAACGACTTAGGTTCTGTACTTGGCACTGATCCCGGATTCGACCCCATGGATGATCCTGCCTTCTGGAGCTGGGTCACTTCAGGGACCATGGCCATCTCACCCCCATTTGCCTCTCTAAGACATCACAGATCCAATTTGAGGTACCTTTCGTCTCGTCTATAGCTGGCGAACCGGCATCCATTGGAGAAGAGACGGGACAGATGCGCTGGACCACTGTAACCTAACCTAACCTAACGAGAATACAGCACTGCAGGACATTTGGGGGCACGAACCGACAGGCTCTGCTATCCCTCGCCCCCCTAAGGAGGTTGGCCTCATCGAGCCGCTCCCACCAAGAGTGGTCAGTCATGTGCTGCCTGCTTGCTCTTTTGGCAGTCTCCTGTGAAAGTAAAGGGAGAATGCCACTGGAAAGGATCAGAAAATTCTGGAATGTGATTATTTACACATACTTGGTCCATGGGTTCGAGCTCAGATGGACCTTGACAACCTGGCCTGCCATTCAGGCAAATTTATCTTCGAGCTTTAACCAAAAAAGGTGGTGCCTAGCAACCTTATGTCCTGGAAGAAGGTGAGTAGAGTCGACAGCCCAGCACAGCCTGTGCCTAATACTTTCCTCAGCCAGCAGGCTTTCGGCCTTCGCAGCAGGTAGGGACCTCTTGGTATACACTGTCACTTGAGTACGGACACATGAGGACAAAAGTGCGCAGAGCAGCCACAATCTATGTGGATAGAAGAGCAAGTTTGTAAGGGGTAGTCAGGTATGTAATAAAGAAAAGTACAGATAGCCAGGTCCAGTAACAAGTAGGTTAAATGATCACCTATTATACTCTGGCACTAGGTGATCCAGGGAAGCCACAGTACATCCAGGCATGATGTCTAGTGAACCGAACACTTTTCAGGTGAGAACAGTTCCCATCAATGTTTTCAAGTCAACACAGTGAGATGGCTTTCCTAATTTGCACTCACGCTAGGAGGATGTGCAGCTCCCCCAGGTACCAGGCTACCCCCACTGTGGGGTATCATTTCTTGATATTTTATTTCCCTCAAGAGCAAAGTTTCTCTTTTAGATTGCAGGCTTCAGTATTCTCCATAAATACCAAATAGGATTAATGTCTGTGATTGATTTGTGCTTAGAATCGTTGGCCTGCTAAAATATCATTAATGTTGGGCCCAAAAGATTTTCGTGCTTTTCCTCCTGTCTCTTTCGATATATGGCACCATCCATTTTCCTATCAATGATGTGGAGCACATCTGTGCCATGTGCAGTAAAGCAGCCTCAAACATGAGACAACCTCCTGTTTCACGGTTGGGATGGTGTTTAGCATCATTGGCAGTTCTTTCTGCCCTACAAATGTGATGAGCATCATTTTGACTGAAAAGTTGTATTTTAGTCGCATCTGACCATATACTATTTTTACAAAATTCATTTGCCTTTTCATGATCCTGTCTGGCAAACTTTAGTGGTTTGTTATATGCTTTTTTTATTAAGAAGTGCAGTTTTGCTGAGAGTGAAAGAATGAGGAATCATTATAATGGAGGTCTCTACTAATAGTTC
Organism: Ceratothoa steindachneri; assembly: GCA_963969495.1. Taxonomy (NCBI): domain Eukaryota; kingdom Metazoa; phylum Arthropoda; class Malacostraca; order Isopoda; family Cymothoidae; genus Ceratothoa; species Ceratothoa steindachneri. The sequence continues at coordinate 148,267,548 of OZ018320.1, read as the reverse complement.
TTTTGCTCATTTTAGTCCCTAACAATTCCAGATCCTTTTCATCGGATTATTCTTTAGCTTTCAAAGCATGAAATAGAGACCAGTAGTTAAGGAACACTGGTGCTTAGGAAATTGGAGCTGATTCCATAGCCATGATGCTTTTGAATGATAGAACCTACAGTTGCATGAGACAACAACTCGCTCAGAAATAGTCCTATAGGAAAATTCATCTGAATGAAGGTTTAATTATTTGCTGTTGAATAGCTTGAGGAACTTCTTTAACCTTCGGCATTGCTCAATGCAAATGTCCTTCTATGGATTCTTATCAATGAAGGATGGTGCTAATATTTGGCATTGCATTTCTAGAAATTTCTCGAATCTTCAATCTTACCCTTTTCATCGAATTTATAGGAATTCATTTGTTTAATAACAATAATTTTTTTTAAAGTGGTTGAATACTTTTGTCACCTGATAAATTTGGTTTATTAGCAATTGTTATATGCTAAGAAAATCTGCCATGTGAATTTCTTTTGTTAAATCTATGTTTATTGATAAAAGCTCAAAATATTTTGAACATATTGAAAATTTAACTGTGCTATACTTGTCTCACATATATAATTTAGCTCTTTCTTAATGGAAGAACAACAGTTTACCATTGAATCTAAACGACAAAGTTGGCTTGAATCCGGATGACACCTAATGGCTAACACCACCTGGTGACAACTTTCCATAGTAATGAACAACAACTGATCATCACACTCAACTTACCTCGTAAGGAATGTTTGAATCCATTTGAAGAGTGAACAAGAATAAATTTGGATTTGTTATCTATCAGGACTTTGTGGTCATTCTGTACAGCCATCTGTAAATAGACAAACCAACCTAGGTTAAATAGGACGATAATAATTTACAAGATTTATTTTTTAAAGAAATAAAATTCTGAGCATAGCCCTGAGTGAATAAAAAATGAGGGTGATCAGACACTTATTTTATATTTTTTTTTTTATACAAAATTCAACTTCTTTTTTCCCTTAAAGTTGGGTTAACTGAAATATAATAGCCAACTTCAGGCTTGTCAGAAATTAACGTTTTTATTGGCATAGATTTTTGTACATTTCCCGATGTCTTTGGACGAAAAAGCCAAAAATCAACCCTATTTTGACCTATGATTTTTGGAAGCATATCTGCACACGGCTTTCAGAAGTTCTCCATCTTGTAAACACCCAAAAGCACCAGTTCAAGGGAGGGGGGTGAAGGAATGAAGATAACCCAGACTGTGCCAAAGTGTCTGGGGGACAACACAATCTTTGCAATAAAGTGTGGGTGAGCCTCCATCAAATGGTAGTGGGTCATGGGAGTGTGCCCCATTTGAAAAGGAGGAGAGAGCGACCTAAAGCTATCATGGAATAGGGGAATAGGTCAATGGGAACAGTTGCAGTACAATAGCACACAACTTTAAGTTCCCCTCAGCCATCTTCTTTGCTAAGCAGCCCAGTTTCCTAGCCCTCAACCTAAAGGGATTAGGGTATGACTGGCATCACTCGGCAGCACAGGCAATCGGGATCGGCTGAGGGAGGTGCCAACCTCGGGCGTACAGACGCATTGTGCATTGGACACGGCGCAGAGCGAATGGCATCTCCCCAGCATTGACACTAGGCTGTCAATGGAGGCCGTGCGGAAGGCACCAGTCACCAGGTGGAGACCAGTGTGGTGAATTGAGTCCACTTTCTGTAATACACGCTCGGCTGTGGATGCATAATACTCTCATCCCAAGTCAAGCTTCAAATGAACAAAGGATCGCTAGAAAAGCAAGGCAGTACCCCTATCAGCAGCCCAGGTACTGAATTTCACGGAAGGAAGAATGTCCATTGCATGGAAACAAGACCCTAAGGCCTCTCAGGTGAGGTGTAGGTTGAAAACAAGACCAAGGAAATGGTGCAAATCCATCACTTCAGGTTCATGGTGGAGCTGTGATGGGTGGCAGAAATGCACCAACTTAGTCTTGGCCAAGGAAAACCTAAACCTGTGCACTTGGGAATAGCGAGAGATGTGGTTCAATGCCTGTTGGAGTTGACATTCCAGTTGCATCTGAGCCACACCTAAAGAGATTGAAATGTTGTCCTGCTCAATTGGGCCAGAGACGCCTCTCCCCACCCTTAAGTGGAATCAACATGCTTCAAAACATACCAGAACCTAGCCTAGCTTGACGAAATTAAGAACAGTGAAATCTGGGGAGGTTGGGCTCGCCATGCAAGTATTTTTCTCCAACTGCCTGAAACCTTAGGTGGGAGGGTCAACTTTGTAGGCAGGCAGGTCGCTCCTTTGGAGGATCCACCATCTCTTAGTCACCCAGTCCAGCCTAGGGTGTGGGCGTAGGAGCCAAACCTCCTTTGGTGCCGTCTTCCTTTCTGAGGAAAGGAGGGGGAGCTTTAGGAACCACAGAAGGCAACCTCACAACCACCTTCAGGGGTGTTGCCTACTGTGTCAAATAACTCAGTGGAGGTGCGTGGCTGTTTTGCCTTACATGGTCACACTTGGAGGGAGGAGGAGCCCTGGCCTTAGCTAAGGGTGGGTATGAGCCCATTGCGCCTTTTTCAAAATTGAGGCATATGTCCCAGGCAGCACTGGACAGGCCAGAACCAGGTCTTTAGCTTTGTGAAATGGATGATCCGTAGCATAAACAGCCAGGATTTCCTTCTCCAGAAGATACGCACCACATTGCTTCGAATAAGTGTGGCACATCTTTCCGCAAATGACACACTTGGCCATACATGAAAGGGACTTATCGTGTGCAGCCTTGGAACAACTTACACAGACTTTGAGTAAACCCAACTTTGCATGTCTACAAGGTTTGTATAGCTGAAGCAGCGGCATTAGTAGCACATTCGTGGCAGCGACATGAATGCATAAGACAGGAATCCTCAGCAATCCAGGAAAAAGGTTAATCTAAAATTTACTATTTCTTCATCAAATTGGACACAAGTTATAGAAATTGGGCGGAAACTGGCCTGGATAGAGTGGTTTGCCGAAAGTTAGCACAGTAGCCATTCACCAGGAGTCTAGTAAGATACCCTCAGTACACTTACTGTTGAATAAATCAAACAAAAATCACATTTCATGCTCATATGTGTTAAATCATGGCATAAGTATATCATCAGGACCTGGGGCAGTCCCCACTCATGGAGCAAGAGTGGAATGCAACTTACTGAGCATAAACCTGTTATTGAAGTGTTTCTGCCTCAAGGTAAGGTCCAGATTGTGGTTCTGTTCTCTTGCAAGACAGAGAGAACTTGCCCCAAATCCTTTATACTCACTTCCACACCTATGAAGACATGTATGCCTGCCAGAAGAAAGGGGTAGGCTTGCTGCAAAACGTACCTGACACTAGCTCAACGAAATTCACCGACAGTGAAATCGTTTGGGTGGCACTTATAGTGTGTAAATGATGCTGAGTAATTTCTCATCCATCCACACAAGTGTTGCGTTCCAATCATGTCTGTTTTTTTTCATTGGATGTATTTTTGTTTCAGTATGTAGGTGGGGTGGGTGCTGCGTGGATTGGGCACATTAGCTACGTGTACCCGTTGCAGTGTGAAGGTATCGCCTCATTTCTATACTAACCGCATACCATCTTTGTGTAAATTGTAATTTGCCTCATTAAAGACGGGACAGAAGAAGGGGTGTGTAGAAGGCACCCCACTCACAGTAGTCTTGAGATGGGGGATGACCTTTCCCCTTTTCCAACCAGGAGTGAATGAATGAAAATGGTCAGCAACAAGCTTTCAAAATTAGCCACTGGCCAGGAAAGGGTTAAAAAAGGTCTTATAAGGAAGAAGTGAAAAAGTTTCTCATTCTAGTTTCAGGCATAGCAAGGACCACTAGGGGCAGGAGAGCGTACTACACCTACAGGGATGAAGGCAGTGTGGGAAAGGGAGTACTGCGAGGCAATCTGATCAGGATATGTGTGAGGGTGGCAATTATTGTGCATTTCTTTAGTTGGAATAGATTATTCAAAGACTTCCTGCAACAAAGGGTAGATTAGAAATAATAATTATCAACCGCTTCCCCACTACGTCGCTTATGCTTACCTGGCACATGTATTCAAAGAATTGATCTTTGACAAAGCCTGGCGAAGCTATGATCACCGCCTTAACAACTTCAAAATTAAAATGTCTGAGGATCGCAGCTAGGATCAGATCAAAAAATTTATTTATTGCCTGCAAAACAAAAAAAATCTCTTGAGTAAGGACAAATTATAGTTATTTATATAGAGTAAAATATTCCTGTATGTCAGGCAAGAAAAATAGCCATACCTTTCTTCTGGCTTGTGGTAAAAGAGAACCAGATCCAAGTTTTGTTCTTGCGAACACAATTCATAATGGCATGAAGCCTGGGGATTAATCTGTGTCAATATATGAACAGAGGTGGAAGTGGAAAGTGAGGGAGTATGTGATAAGGGTAAAAGGGAAGTAGCAGACGTGTTTAAAAGGGAGATTGCAGATACTTAAACATTTAAACGTATGAATATGAAATGAACTCAAGAGTTTGTGTAGAGTGCAGGTGTGAATAATGGTGGTAAGGTTAGAGTGTGGCATTGCTCTTTTAGATGAGGAATAGCATGATGCAGTGGTTTGGTATGTATGTCTGAGCTGAAGAATTATCTGGGTTCAGATATGATGATGTGAGAAAGGTAGAAAATAATCAGAAATGAAAGGTTACCAAATCAATAAGAAAAGGGAGAATATGAAAATGCTTGAAAGCAGGAAATAGGAGCATGGAGATAGACCAAATGTGGGAAAAATTTAAAGTGAAAGTACCATTTTTTGTCAATGTCTATCAGGCAATTGCCTACAATGGAATAAGTCGCTGTAATTATCTTATAGCTTAATGCTAAATTCAAAAATAACCAAAAAAAAATACAAACCAGACCCGCCCCCCAGTCTCCTACAAAAAGTCTGTGTGTGTGTGTGTGTGTATGTGTGTGTGTGTGTGTGTGAATTTGTTGAGAGCCTCTTCTTCTTTTTTTTATATATATAAATTTTTAGGAGCCCCATTTGGTGAGTGCCCACTTGGGCACACGACACCTTCTACTAGGCTATATTAATGAAACAATATGTAAATAACAAATAACGCTAAAAAAGGACAAAGGCTAAATATTTTTGAAAAAACAAACAAAGCAAAAAGACCAGGAAGCACGATCCAGTGTTGGGGGTAGGCCCACCTCAGCCCGGCACAAGAAAATGGGACCTAAAAGAAGTAAAATTCCTCTAAAAAGTCAGAATAGTCCACAAGTCTGTGTGCACGAACTCGTCCCGAGTACAAGGAATAAGCAGTAGCGACCCCGCTCAGGTAACGTGCCTGAAGATCACCCAGATTGGGACATTCTACAAGAATGTTCTGAACAGCCTTGGTGGACAATGCAGTCATCACAATAAGGCGCAGGCAAGCGTACCATTAAGTGGTGGTGGGTCTCGCGAGTGTGTCCAATTCGGAGACGACAGAGACCAACCTGAAATCATCGCCGCATTGGGTGGTAGGTCCATGGAAACAGTCGCGGAGCAATAGTACGTAACTTTAAGTCCGACTCAACTGTCTCCCATCTTCTTTGCCAAGCTGTGCGGAGGGCAGTCCGTAATTCTGCCATGTAATTGGTGTGGGGAAGAGAGAAAAGCTGGTCTGGTCCCCCAGTCCTCGCAGACTCTTTAAGACCCCCATTCTCCGCAATTCCTACCATCCGTATACACTAGCACGGTTCCAGCGTCACAAGGAGTGCGCTCCAAAAATGCCGAGCGCAATACTCCCGGGGCTGTACAAGCTTTGAGAGCAGAGGGGTGGCGACTAATGGCCAAAGGTGGTACCCTCCAGGGTCGTGTTCTGGGCAGAACCGGGGGAACCACCGGCCCATGAGTTATACCTAGCTCTCGAAGGTGTTGCTTATCCCTAAACCCAAAGGGCTTAGGGTATGATTTGCGACTCTCGGCGGCATAGGCATCGTCGAGATCAGTTGCGGATGGAATAAGAGCTGTTGGCGACAGAGGCGCACCGAGCTCGACCAGTGGGCTCTCAATGGGAAACATGCAGAAGAGAGCAGTCGCCAGGCGAAGGTCTGTGTGGTGGATTGAGTCCAGAGAGCAGTCACCAGGCGAAGGCCTGTGTGGTGGATTGAGTCCACCTTCTGCAATACACACTTGACTGCAGATGCATAAAACTCGCATCACTATAGTTGAGCTTCGAACGAACAAAGGATCAATAAAAAAGTAAGGCAGTAGAAGAATATCCATGGCGAGGGTACAAGAGACCCTACGGCTTCGAATATGAGCCTCCCAGGTGAGAAGTCGGTCAAATACAAGGCCAAGGAAACGGTGCAAGTCCAGCACTTCCAGATGAACCCCATTTAGAAACAAGTGGAGTCTATGCTCTATAGAGTTGGCATCAGGGATGCACCAAGAGAGATTGAAAGGGCGTTCATGTAAAGCATAGGGTGAACATCTTCTGGCAGTACTGAGGTGATTCCATTGATGCTCAGAGCAAACAGTGCAACACACAGGACAATTCCCTGCAGGATACCCTCTTACCGCTCAATTGGGCCAGAGAGCGCACCTTCCCTCCCACACACACATATGCGGAATCGACGATGTGGCAAAAACTCTGAGATAAAGATTGGGAGGCATCCTCTCTCTCCCATTGTGTGGAGTCTCCATGATACCGTATTGACATGTAGTATCATAGACCTTTTGCAGATTGAAAAACACATTGGTATAGTTAGTGCTGTTTACAAAGGAAATCTCGCAGATGGCATTTAACAGTAGGAGCAAAGCATCCAACATGCAATGCAATTACTGAAGTCACACTGTGTGGAAGACAGGTGGCCTCCGCTGTACAGACAAAAGGCTAGTCTAACATTTACCAATTTCTCCATCAACTTACACACTCAGGATTTTAGAGATTGGGCGAAAACCAGCTGGAGTAGAGTGATCTCTCCCCCGTTTGCAAAAAGAGAGCACAGATCCTGTTTAACAAATGATTTGTTCAATAGCGCGATAACCAATAAATCGATAATCGATAAATCCAAAATTATAATACAATATTGATTATTGACTATATATAGCGTTATTTTATAATACAATAGTAAAAATATTTGAATACTGTTTCTTAGTTTCTTACCTGGTGAGGCTCTCCTTCATCTCCTCATAGGTTTTGAGGATCCTACTCACAGCTCATATCTACATATTTCTGCCTCCAAGGCACGCGCGGCTGGTCCCTGTGCTAAACTGGAACCAAAAACTGAACTGAAATTATCGATTATCGCTAGTTTGGAGCCAAAAGTATCGGCGATACCGAATAATCGATAACGCGGGGAAAAATATCGGATAACCCGATATCGTTATCGCGATAACGCCCACCTATGAACAAATCCAACAGAAAGGCAATGCCACAGTCACCTAGGTGTCAAAGCATGGCATATGGGATATCATCTGGAACAGGGGCAGAGTCTGTGCATGAAGCAAGAACAGAACGCAACTCACTCTAATCTCTGGAGGTAAAGTCCAGTCGGCGGACTTCAGCGATATCACAATATGCATTGAATGCAGGCAGATCAGCATCATGGCTAGAAAATGTGGAGAAAGTAGTTGCAAAAGACTTTGCCCATTCTCCAGGAGAATTAGAGAGCAGTCCTGCAAGACTGGGAGAGCAGGAAAAATACTTCAAAATATACTGTAACCTAGCCCTAACTCGATGAAATTCACTGACAGTTAAATCTTTCAGACAGCATTTTAGCATATTGCTTCTGTCTGAGAGCCATCTCACACTCGACCCATCACCATGGAAGCAAAGGGTGTGCAAAATGACAAGATGTTCTAGGAATAATAGTTAAGCCCACAGCAATGAGGTTGGAGAAAAACAAACTCTGAATGGGATGGCGAAATTAATTATTTGCTGAAATGCAGAACACTGGGCCCGTTCCAAGCAGCCCATAAAATGATAGTTTAATGGGAAAGTGATCACTACCATGAAGGTCATCAACAACCTCCCACCCAAAGTCAAGCTGTGCATCTGGATAGCACAGGGATGGATCAAGGCATGAAAATGAAGTGGTTATTATCCAGTGATGCATAAACTTATTCACTGGGAAGAGCACAGGCACAGCTAGCCCTTGTCCCTTTAAGGGGGTTACGGCTGGGCCACATGCCCAAGGAAAGGGAAGGGGGCTTGCCAATGGTGCAGATATAGAGTTATCCAAGGGCTAATCCAAAATTGGAAGAGGAAGATATTCTTGAAGGAAGTGAGAAGAGTTAGGAACTAGGAGAATAGCGGCATGAACAGCAAGGACAGGAATGGCAGGATACTTGTGAGCAATGATAAAAGTAGATGGTGACAATATTATGATGAGTTGTATAAAGTGGGTATGCAAGATGGTACAAATTGAAATATGATTGGTTTCATGGGTATAAATTGGGTTCTGTATCAGGATGTGGAAGAGATTAGTATGCAAGAGGATCTTAGTGGTAAAAGGTCTGCAAAATGGGAAAGCAGGTGGAGTAGATATGGTCATTGAGATGCTAAAAAGCAGGCGTGATTGTGCTATGGAATGGGTCTGCTGGCTGTGTTGAAAGGCATTTGACTGTGGAAGAGTGCAGTAATAGTTCCATTGAAATTGAGATAACTTTTAGTGGACTGTTCCTTTCTTTGGTCCTCCCTTTCTAGAAATCAGAGGAAGCCGAAATCCTGGGGGGATGGGGGTTACCCTAAACGATACAAACCTACTTGCTGCGCAAAGCTAGACCCCTGGTCATATTCTGGAGACTCAAAAGTTTTCCTTTCAAAGAAATACCTTAAGATGCACGCAAATACACATCAGCTTGACAGACACCTTCACTCTCTGCATCCAGGGACCAAATGATACTACATTCACAACAATCACTCACACATCAAGTCAATTATTTTGGAATGAGTTTTGTTTTTTTGTTGTTTTTTTTTTGGGGGGGGGCTATGCATCTGCAGTCGTATCTTTAGCACTTTATTTGTCAATGGAAACCCACAATTGCATCCAAACCAAGTCATTACACAGCAGCCACTGCAAAGTCAACCCAGACTCCAGTGAACACCTAGCCATTAGCTCTATTAGTAATATTATTATTCCTCGGCCAAAATGAGTTGCCTCTTTCAATATTCTTCCAGTTTCAACTCTATTCTCCATCTACATATATTCCTATAAGACTAAAATATTGAAGAGGGCATGACTAATAAGATTAAGCAGAAGGAATAAAAAGACATTAATAATGAAAGCTCCAGGAAATGCCTCTGAATTAAAAACATTTACAAACTTTTTTCCTCTGCGTGTTCTCTCCTTTGCCCTTTTTGGGGATGTTGACCTCAATCTTGGCACGGTTGACTGTCATGGCGGAGGTGATGAGACATACAAAGGCCAAACCCTCCTGCATCACAAGGGCAGCCAGATCTGCATGCTGGGACAGAGACAAGGAAAAAAGTAACAAATGTTTTTTTAAAGCACCAAACGGGAATGAAAATTGATAGAAAAGATCAATGCAGTGGGAGAGTTAAAATACCGACAAGAAGGTATCAGCACTACATGGTAGTGTTAAATGTGATTGCGCCCCACTATAAAATGTTGGAAGATACTGGAATGTGATTTAGCCATCTATAATAATCTCATGAATGCAATGACAGCATCTCTGAGACCAATACCCTAACCACTTATCTTCCATTCTCTTTCCTTTCCAATCCCATGTGAATGTTATATTTGGACAACCGGCTGATAAGAAAACTGGTGCATCCAAAAGAGCTTAATGAATGAAAAATGGGGGCAGGGTACAACAAAGTTACTAAATTGAAACCGATCTGTAAAACAAGTAAGGATGACAACTTTGTTAACTATGCCACCTGTTTCTTTTTAATAATGGACAAAATCTCACAACTTGAAAATAAAATCTACATAAAGATCAGAATAAAAACAATGGCAAGCTCAAGAGCACTAAAGGGCACCCCATCTTCAGGGGGTTAGGATAACAAACTAGATCAAATATTAAATTAGTAGGAATTAATAATAATAATAATATATATAGTAATAGGACAGGAGAAAAAAAAAAGATGAATTCTTTTTATTGATTAATACACTAACATTGAGGGCCAGCCTCATTTTCAGGGTACTGAAAATAATGCAAGAGCAGCTAAATTAGAATACAATATGTCTCTTATTGTTTAATCAGACCTTTCAAATCTTTTAAGGACAAAAGTAAGGATACAGGGGAAGAATTTAATGGATAATGAGCAACAGGACTGATCAATATTTGATTATTGAAGGGACTTTAGCTTTCCTAATCTATAAGGATACAAGAATGTCCGAATGAGTATTGGTAGAGAAAAGTAACAAGAATTAGTCAATTTTTAACTGGGAATTACAAGTTTCAGCCTAGTCTTATAGAGTGGTTGGGTATAGCAAGCAGTAGACCTGTTAGAATGCTATTCGACTTCCAGAAGGAAGGATTTGGCTCATTGTGCCGAGATAAGTTATATCACACAAAACACACCTGAATTGGTATATAAAAGCATGGCAAGATATTGGAAGTGTGATTTTGTTATGAAAGAGTGAGCCAATTGTATAGTTATTCTGTGTGATTAAATTCAGCTAAAAAAAATTATAAGGTTCTGGATTATGAAGTGGCTTTCACTGGTCATTTTTAAGCTTTGTGGATCAAAGAAGGGTAGACCAAAATGTAATAGATTTTTGGTTGTGGCTTTAATTACAGGGGGATTAATAAAGTTAAAGGTGCTTCCTTAAGAGTCTATTATAGAACTATTATGCTTAAAAAATTTCTTTAGAAATTGATGTAATAGTTTAGGAGTGGAGCTGATGTTAAGGGCTCTGAAGAAAGGTACCAATAGGGTTGATTTTAAATGAATGAGGAATGAAACTAAAGAAAGCTGATGCCTAGGCCAGTAATGGTGGGCTTGCAATATAAGGTAGAGGTGAGGCTTAAATTAATGTTTAAATAGGGCAGAGAGCCATTGTTTTCTTATTCCAGTGTGAATTTTATGTTTGGGTGCTGGTAGCTAAATGTGAGAAATTTAAGGGTATGTTCTTTACAGAATATGATTAGACAGTCATTAGCAACATGTCTATAAAAGATGGGAGAGTTCCCATGGGTCATTTGAGCCAGGAAGCACAAACAGATATTTACAAAGGTTGAGTATAGTCCCATCACAACCCCTTACTTTTGTAGAAAAACTTATTAAAAAGGAAATACGAATCAGACACAAGTTGAGAAGATAATGAAATTGACAGTGGTCAAAGCCCGACTACTTTGCTTACTTTTATCCAAGCCTTGTCCACTATCATTTTATACAAAAGACCTTACTTGATTGCATGTTGGTGCTTTCTTTTGTTTTGTTTTTAATCTTTTAACTGAACTGATATTTCGACATTGTTTGATCATCTCTATTGCTGGCAGTACATACTTTTATCCTTATTTTTAACACCAACTTAAGCCAGATGAGCATATAGGGCAAAAAGGGGCTATAAATCCTTAAAATTATGACCTGTAGTCTGATGAGAGAAAATGAATTGTGAAATATATTTAGTATTTCAGATATCAGTGATACAATATATCCTGCCTGTGAATAAAAGGCAAGTACCTTTGGAATCTCTATAATACTGATTAAATTAGGAATGTTTTATCAATAAGTTTCTGCAAAACAAAGATTGATTCCTAAAATCAAGCCCTTGGTTATATTTTTTTGTTTTGTTTTTAATATTTATTTTTTAATCAATTTTAAGCAAAATTTTATTTTTTTATATATTTATTGAAGTTGTTATTCAACTATGTTATGAAGGTTTAAATTTGGTATACTAGACATTTTATTCAGCGAGAGACAGAACTCTTTAAAAGTACTCCCTGAATAAAAATTTACAATGCATATATTACATTTTTAAACCACCTTGTTTTATTCATCATTACTAAAAAATATGCATTTGTTATAAAAATGAATATTTCCAATTACTCAAGAATAACAAAGTAGTTTCATTCTATTTATCTTTCTTGCTATAGGTATTCTTAAGCTAATTCTTATTTAGACAAAAAATAATTAAGAGAACCTTTGTTGGATCACAGGCACTGTCAACTCTATCCAGGGCGACTGAATCCCAATATTCCTTATAGAGAGTAAATTTGCGGTTGAGCTCCAAGTCAACAGTGTGGTAGGCACCCATTTTGATATACTGATTCTCTTGAACATTTCGGCCTTTTACTCTGAAAATAGCAAGATAATTGATGGGGAGGCATTCCATCCATGAACAGAAATAAATAAAAATATAATGGAATGGCTGTTTACTGCTTAATAGATTATGAGCCTAAGTTTATTGGTTCTTTTAAAGCAAAAGGTAGTAATAGGACTAGGGGCCAGCACTAAAAATTAAAAAACATGTATGTGAGAAAGTATTTTCACCAATAGTGATAGATTACTGGAATAGTTTAGCAGGAGATAGTAAGCAGGCCAAATTTAAATGTTTTCAAGCGCAGGTTAGATGAGCATATGGAGGGCAAGTTACCAAAGTTTTTAAGTTGTATTGGGGCAGATTACATATTTGAATGATTTAGTTTGACAAGCCATGATGGTGATTCCTTTTAGTTCAGTTTATGGATTGTGATTGACTCGGAGAGAGGCGGTTACCTCCTACCCCTCCTAGAGCCCAATGTCTACCTATAGCGCCTGAGAAAAAGATGCACCTGAATACCCAGACAGCCCCAAGGGAGCAGCGAGAATTTTGCGCTGCCGTGTGATCCATGTTGGGTTCACTTTCTCCCCCATTGCATTGCCTGATTGATGCCAGACCTACGTCATTGAGGACTGCTCGCTGAGAATATCACATGCCCCCTGGCACACCAAGTCTAATGAGATCACCGTCCTCACTTTTGAGGGCCTCTGGTGACCTGTTTCCGCTGAGGCAGTATAAATACTTTGGGAAAAGCTTTGAGAAATTAGTACCATATAGCCCTGTGTTCGTTAGCAGCCACATACAGTCTTGTATGCAATGTTCTCTACCCAGCCATGCTCGTACCTAAGGCCAGAGTTCCTGCCTGACAGACAATGGTCACGGACAGGCATCTATCACTCGGGTATCAACTTCCTCGTTGTCTCCAAAGCCTCCAGCCAAATTAGGCGAGTGACAGTCGGCAGGACTTTTCCCCGGGGCTAGCAACATGAGGCATTTTTTTTATGGAATTCCCATGTGGTTGTTAGGCCTCCTTGGTATGATTCCATATTATTTTGTGTGCTAGGTTATCTCTTTGATTGTGTATATTTCGCCATTGTAAATTTATTTACCCCCTATCTCTTGTAAATATTATTGTAATTTTATTTTGTGAATACAGAACTATATATCCAATCGTTTCATTCTCCTTCAGGTTTTCACATCCAATTTAGTGTATAGGAAGCGGGTTGGATGGATTAAGAGTTTAGTGTAGATTCGTAGCTCGCTACAATAATGTTAGAGGGCCTCTCAGAATTCTAAAGCTCTTCTCCAATTTGAAATTAGACCAAGAGATTCAATCCTATGCTTACCTCCTAGACCTGAGGAAGAGGTTAGAAAAGTGCGCAGAGATCACGCATCAGAATGCCGAGACAAACTTGGGCAAGTATAAAACCTACTTCAACTGTAAGTTCCAAGAATCAAAATTTAAACCTGGTGACTAAGTCCTTTTACTACTCCCCATGGAGAACAACAAACTTTTGAACCAATGTAAGGGCCCCTTCCCAGTGGTCGAGAGAGACAGCCCTGTCGACTACATGATCTAAACCCAGTCTGGCACTAAGATTTTCCACGTGAACATGCTTAAAAAGTACTATCAACGCGCTTGTGAAAACCAACTTGTGGCCCTGGACAAAGAATCAACCTTGGAGTCTAGCTACCCGCTTAACCCCTTGGTCAGGGTACAAGTTGCCTGCATGGAACAAGATGTGGAATATATCTTCATGTCTTGCCAGATACCCCCAATTCCCCATTAACCAAGTTGAGTAGCCTCCAGAAGACCCAGTTACAAGCACTACTCATCCAATTCACTGATGTAATCTCTTATTGACATTAATGAACACATTAATGTCAATAAGAAAGTTTTTAAGCTAAAATTAATGATTTTGTGAACTTTTCAAAAAGTTTGTCCTCTCTGCCTCACCCTGTATGATAGTGAAGGGTCAGAGAAAGGTGTTGACTACCATTAATATTGACAAGGAAACAATTAAAAGAATTGAGTTGAAATGTTAACAAGGCCTCTGGCCCTGATAGCATTCATTCTATGATAATTAAAGTAGAGGTGGGATGTATTGCAGTTTGAGAAGAGATATATATATATATATGAATTCATTAAACCACATTGAAAGAGAAAATGGCCTACTTTTAACTGTAATCAAAGCTGTGCTCGCTGCCTCAGTGTTCCTGGTTCAAATCGCTTCCCTGCACAGATTTTTTCAGAAAAAGGTAATAAAAATATTACTGCAAGGAAAAATTATTCCGTTTTCTCTTTCAATGTGGTTTAATGAATTCATTTTCATCATTCTCTTGTGCTACTTTGAGAGATATATACATATATATATATATATATATATATATATATATATATATATATATATTAGATCACTAGTATGGAAAAATACAGTATAACTGGAAAAGAGCAAATGTAGCAACTATTTTCAAGAAGTAAAGAGGATCCAAATAACTTTATACCAGTAAGCTTAACTTCTATAGTAAAATTCTAGAAAGTGTAGAGTTAAGCAATGATGCTCAGCATGGTTTTAAACAAGTAGATAATGTATATCATTTACCAGGGGGAGAATGTAGATATAATTTATTGGGTTTTTAGCAAAGCTTTTCATAAGATCTTAAGAAGGTTTAAAGTGGAATCACAGAGGCCCCCAGGGCCCTTCAAAGTGATGCCACTGCTGACATAGTGCTCCTAGCATATTTACATGATTTGATGTAGGTCATCATATGGGGTATCAAGCCTTAGTCAAAAATTTTACAAAGTATTAGTTCAGTTTATTTAAAATAATGTAGACTGGTCTGGATCCAGGCGAGTTAACCTAAAGTAGCACATATGCTAACAGGTCAGAATGTTCAGAAGTATATCCTAGGAATTGGCACTTCTTTGTTCTATGAATAATTATTATTAATACATATAGTATATACCATCAACAAACAAGAATTAACTATACATCAAACTATTATATATACATACATACATGCGCAGCATACAATATGTAGGTGGCTCTGATTACACAAAGCCTTTACTGTCCATATATTTATCCAGCTTCAATTTGAAAGACCTCAAGGTTGCTGAATTTACTCTTGTTTCTGGCAGCTCGTTCCAAGGCTTCACATAAAAGACTAGTTTACAAATTTTGAAAAAAGGCTTGGAATATCTGGGAGTTTTAAGTTGGATAGCTGAATGGCTGAGGGATAAGCAAAGTCACAGTGGAGGGACATTATCAGAGGGTTGCCTCAGGGATCAGTTGGGCCTATTACTATTGGTAATATACATTAATGACCACCTTAGGGAGGGCTTGGAATATCTGGGAGTTTTAAGTTGGATAACTGAATGGCTGAGGGATAAGCAAAGTCACAGTGGAGGGACATTATCAAAGGGTTGCCTCAGGGATCAGCTGGGCCCATTACTATTGGTAATATACATTAATGACCTTAGGGAGGCAATACAAATTTTATGGTGACATAAAATTGGTAACCCCACTAAAAGAAGTTCAGAGAAACTTTAAAGTGCAGAATGATTTGAATAAATTAGTATCCTCGGCACATAAGTAGTAGCTGCAGATGACTTTTAGCCTTCAAAAATGCAGTTATACAATTCGCCAGAGATAATAACGAATTTAGATAATAAATGGATGGGCAATGCCTGAACTCAGTAGAGGATGAAAAAAATAAAGTGTTGGACTTCATTAAGAGAAATGTTAGTCACAAAAGTAAGGAGGTTATCCTCAAACTATAACTCGTATGTTAGGCCACATCTCTAGTTTTGTATACAGGCAGGGTCCCAACATTTTAGACACGATGTCAACCTGCTAGGCTCGGTGCAAAGGAGGGCCACAAAGATGATAGAGTCCCTGAAGCACTGAGAAAATGTAGAGACACTGAAGGTACTGAAATGTTGTCCTTTGAAAAGTGTGAGAGGAGACATGATAGAATGTTTTGTTTTGTTTTTTAATCTGGGATTGACAAAATAGATATTAGCAAGTCCTTGGACCTGGAAGGGAATAAGATTAAACAAATTGTAGGTCAGATTTGTGAATATATTTTTTCACCAATAGAGTGGTAGACTTCTGGAATAAATTCCCTCAAAGAGGTTGAGAGAGGTCCAAGGACAGGTTAGATAAGTGGATGGGCAAAGAAGATTATGGTAGGTTTTGAGTATGTTGGGCTAAATGTAGATATTTATGGTAATGCTTTAAAAGAAGCAGTATTCTGGATGCATTATTTGGGGATGATGGGTAATTCTTGCAGAGCTCTATGATTGACTCATATAGACCTTTGTTAGGTCCTTGTGGTTTTGTCATCAATTAAATTATATTAAGCTATCTATATTTATCCTCACTCCTGTAAAAGAAATATATCTCCCCAAACCTATGTACCTGAGTAAACAGGCACCAATATCAAAATCTGTGTCTTCAACTTGAATGGTAACTGTGGTACGAACACGGGAGGATGAGGAGGATCCAGTGGTAGAGGCAACCTGAACTTTTCTGAAAGTTGAAGCTCTGATTCGATCTCCTTCACTTATCAGGTTGTAGGTGTGCCACATGTCTTCCCCTTCATCTGGCAGAAGGACAAAATGTCTGGAAAATAAGAAAAGAAAAAGTAAATATCTAAATTTTATAGGAATTTTGTTGGACTGACATCTTGAAGAAATTTAACCTCTGAGGTGGTTAGAAATGGGTACTTTATTAACTAGGTACCTATATGTATGCAGTACTATTAGAATTCATTATAAATTGCAATATTTAAATACAGCCCTTAACAAACCTGGTTAGTATACCTAAAGCTTTTCATTTATATTTGTGATTTGAACTTTCTTACGGAGATCATTTTGCTCTTTGTTTGCCTTCTACATGTGTAAATTGGATTCTGACTCTTGAATGAATATTTTGCAATAAAATATGTATCAGAGGATCCTCTAAAGCCTTGTAATTGACTAAATTATAACCAAAATCTATTTTTTTTACTTAAAACTAGAGGAATTTAGTGTGAAACTGCCTAGACATTAGACCAAGAGTAGTTGTTGTTTATAGGTCCCTTGGAAGCAGATGACTTCTCTGCCCCCTCCAAACGCTTGAGAGATTATTATAAAAAGCTTTAATCCTATAGCCTGTGTTGTAGACCCCACCGCAAGTAGGGTCACATTTTCTGTGAGGCTGTCCTGAGGAATATTAAAAGCAAAAGGGCAGCAAAATTAATGTAGCTCAAAATAATAATAAAAATCTACAAAAATTCTTTAGCTATTATAAAATCAATAAAAAAATCTAACATAGATAAAATAGAGACTATTAAATAAGAAGTGGTTGTGAAAGAATCTGATGAGGAAAGAGTAGAGGTACTTAATGATCATTTTGCCTCAGCATTTAAAGAAAAGAAGGGGCATTCTATGTGAAGTGTACACACTTTTTGGCAAAATCTCAACACTAGGTCATGGATTTTGATGATTTTTTGCATGCAAGTTGGGTCTGGTGAGATAACATCACATACCAATTTTTATGGCTCTGGGTCACCCATGGCCAGGTCAATTTTTGGTCAAACTGGTTGACTGAAAAAGTTTGAGAGGTCATAACTTTGGCTAGAACGGTTTTGGTACCAAAATGCCCAGAAGAAAGATCTTTCAAATGAGTGGAAGAATGACATTCCTAGGACAATTTTTGCCACGATGACCCTTTTTTGAACTCTTTGACCCTGGCCAAGGTGCAACTTCGATCCTCGCAAAAGTTTTTCTAAAGTTAGCTCTATTTATCCTCCATAGCTTCAGGAAAAATAAAAATGGGATCTCCATGGGTTTTGAATCCATGGGCATTTATATACCATCAGGTGGGTGGTATTTTACATCATGTCGCTCTACTGGGGCTGTATATGATATCAGACAGTGTTAGTAAATAGTGATTTTGAGAAAGTTTGATGTATCTTGACATGGTCATCATATTTCAGTCTTTTCAAACATAACCTCTACCCCTTCCTAGGCTGCCCTGCCTTTTTTCAGTCTTAGATTTAATAAAACAAGATTATTTTTTAGCATTTCAGAAATGTGAGACAAACAACATAATACATTTCAAATATTAAAAATTAACAGTTTTTTATTACCTTTACCTATACAAAATGTTATTTAATACAAAACATTAGACAAAAGATTATTTAAGACAAAAATTTAAACAAAACATTATTAATAAATACCTAGGTACTCATTTGATCAGAGCCATCACTTTATTTGTTGCATCAGACTCCTTCTTGCTAATTGTGTAGCTTCTTCCTATTGCAGCTTTTGGTTCTATTTAACACCAAAATGTCAGATGTCCATAGTATAAGAATCTTCTATTTCGGGGGAGCAAAAACTATGAGAGGGTGCATGCGGGTGAAGAAATTTCACAGTCACTTCTCATGACTCTGGAAAAGCTTCGGTTATACAAGCAAGCCACCAATGTCCTTCATAAATCACAGTGACATAGCCTGCAAGTTTTCCATTGAACACATGAAATATTTTTTGTGACTGATTCTAATCTAAAAGTCTCACAGAGAATAAATGGGCGAACTTGGAGACTCCTTTGATATTGGAATGAACGAATGAAGTTTTTATGTGCCTGGAATAGTTTTGGTGGCAGCTCTGGCTTTCAAAAGTTCTTCCTCCTGTTCATATTCCTAGTGAATTCCATATCCAAACTTCATATTCCCAAGAGTTTCAGTGAATACAAACAAATCTCTTGGTGATACAATCTGTTTGTCATAGGGTCTTCTCAAGCTCTCTTTAGTAGCCTCCCTTTTGATGGTGCCACCTACGCCGTCTGATGGGCCCTTCCCATGGCTAGTGGCAAAAAAATGCCACTCTGCTTATATACCATATTCCTCTTCATGCAGGCAAAGATTCTGGAAAGATTTACAGTTTTTATACTGTGCTGCAGATCTGTCCGAAAAGTAGTTAATTTTCTTTACCATTTTGAATACTGATTTCAGATACTCTATCAACATTCGCTGAAATAGATGCACTGACACATTATCGTGGATGTTACACTGTGAAATTATGGTGTATGAGTCATGCAGAGTTTTCCATCTTTAATGTGATAAAACACATTCCAATGATATCCCTGGGCTGCAACTTGTATTACAAATGAATAGTTTTCTGAAAAATTGCCAATTACTACAAATTCAACATCTGCAATATTGTTTTTCAGTTTCCAAGCACTGTGTTTGTGATTTTGTAACAAAATCATATCACACCAAAGTTTCAACAAAATCTATCCATGAAATCATCGAGTGATAATACCATGGTTATAAGCTCAGATCTATCAGTTGATGTCCACTGTTTGAATTCAATATTATCCACATTCTCCTGCTCATAAATTCCAAATAGTTTTGCTTTTAGTTGATCCACAGGTGGACAGTACTCGCACGATCTTGTGTAGCATGCTGGACAGGCTGGATTACATATGAGAGGGGCAACTAGGTGATGGTAAGAGGGTAGATCAGTGATATGAGACATCTTGGATCCAACTATCATTAGTTTTACATTTTGATGTATTGTACATACACATACTGAGTGAGTTCCACTGCCTCCTGCAAGAACACACTCACATGGCTGTAGCATAGCAAACTTTGAGAATGATACTTTTACTTCAGGGTACTTCACTTTGAAACTATTATGAAGTTCCTTCAAATTGTTGAGAACAAGTCATTTCTGTAACCTCTGCTTTTCCCCTTCAATTCGCACTACTAGACAATCCTTCTTTCCTGGTAAAACCCGACTCATGTCATCTCTACGATAATATTCAAGACCTAAAGACTTTAGTTCCTCAGGAAGCACTCTGCCGAGCTTAGGGTTAGGTGAAGCTAACATTCCTTTCTCCTTTAGTATATGGTGAGCTTGTACAGCCATTCTCTGAGAGCAATCAAACTCAATCATGAGTTTTCTAATGCTCATACTGGTTGCAAATATGGTTAGAATTCTGATTTGATCCATATGGCTTGATTGCCGATATTTTTCCTTTAGAGACTGGATGACTTCTGGCATACAATCCACGGTACATCTCCTTGTTTTCCTTAACTACTACCCACGACCAAATCCAACTTTCTCCTAACAGATTCTACAACTTTTAACCTTTTCTCAGCTATGTAAGTCAGATGACTTTCGGCTTTCCTTTTATTAAAGGGGCTCTCATCAATGATAGACAATGATTGGTTCAGTAAGTCAACTTCAACAACATCTGAATCCTCTTTTTGGCTAGGCATCTCATTGAACTCCTGTTCAGATGCTGAAGTTCTGGACTCCTCTGGAGTATTTTGCTCCATTGGTAACTTTGAAAGCTTCTTCCTACAAACAGAACAAAGCTTATTATCTTTGCTAAGAAGAGATGAGAACTTCTGCCAAAGCTGAGCAGAAATATTTCTTAGGTCTCTCTTTTGCAGGGATTTATGGATCTTCAGCGGATCGCTGCAGTACTTTCAATTTGCCATCTTAATGAAACAAAGCCTGAAAAAGATCCAAATAGTAAATTACTGTTTATAAACAATATACAATAAATTAATTAAAATAAACACCTATATAAATGATTGAAGCAATTATATTTAAAATTGCAAATATACAATATCAATATAGCTGCTTCAATCATTGCATTGTCCTAGAAAATTGGTAAGCAAAGAAAGAAGTGCATAATAATTATCAAGTATTATATCTTAGCAGAAATAGGTCATAGTTTAGGTGCAAAGGGCTGTAGGTTAGTAGATGGTTTATAACTAACAAACATTTCCATTAGCGCTTTTTAAGATTTGATTCTTCATAAATTCGCAGAGAAGTGGACAAAACACAAGAAAAGAGTAGGTACCAATTCAATGATCAAGATTACTTTTAATTATTTTCATGTTTTCTCAGTCCATTGCTTCAACCCTAATAGCTATTAAGTTAGCTAATGGCTACATCATAATGCATTGCTGAGAATAGGTTTATTACACTCTTAGTTTAATCTTTCTTCCATACCTATTTTTGGAGGGTATAGCTACCTATATTCTGTAGGTACATTCAGTTTTGATCAAATTAAAGGATTTGGTGAAAATTGCCTTCTCTCATTTGAAAAATATGTATCAATCAAAAGTCTATTAATTAATGGGTGTTCATGTTAGATGCCTAATAAGTAATAAATCATTATCCTCTTTTTCACAATATAATAATTTGGTAGGTAGGTACGAGTAGCTGTATAAAAATCATTAGGTATTTCAAAATTATCAAAAATAAATAACAAAATTACACACCTGTAAATTATTTTAGGATCTGCAGATAATCTCACAATTAATATTAAGTAGGTAGTTTAGAAGATATCTTGAAATTATTTTAATTTATATATTGAAGACATAAATGACATTGGTATCTGAAAAACACATTAATTAGTTAAAGATTAATGAAAGGCAGTTAAGGACTGCTTTTCATGTTACATTGATTTGGCAAGATTACCTATATAAGGTAGGTACCTAGGTATATAAGGTGTATATAGGCAGTGATGTATTATTTATTGATTCAAAAAGAATATATAAGAGGGATATAGGCCATGCTATGGTTAGGACTTATGTAGGTATGTGATATCACCATAATTTCTGGGTCAATACTTTTAATAGGTATACCCAGTGTCACATAATTGCCCATAGATTCTAAACACATGGAGATCCCATTTTTATTTTTTCTGGAGCTATGGAGAATAGAAAGAGGTAACTTTAGAAAAAAAATTTGGGATGATTTGAGTTGCACTTTGGTCAGGGTCAAAGGTAAAACAGTTCACAAAAAGGACATGTCAAAAATTGTCATAGAAACATTGTTCTTCCACTCATTTGAAAGATCTCTTTCTCATCAACATTTTCGTATTAAAATCGTTCAGATTGGTTAATTCTGGCCAAAGTTATGACCTCTCAAAGGTTTGGGGTCAATCAGTTTGACCAAAAATTTATCTGGCCATAAATATGACCACAATGACCAGATAGGTCTCATACTTAGTATGTGACCTTTATTCATCATAACCAACAAATGATGTAAATTTCATGCAATTCTGTGACCAAGGTGTCAGGAGGGTGTGTACACTTCACGTAGAATACCCCAGAATCCGAACAATTTCATTTGTGATAGTTATATAGGTCAGGGGATGAGGTGTTGAATACCACTAATGTAAATAGGGAAATCATTAAAGGGCTTTATAATTTGAAAACTAGTATTGAATACTAGTAAGGCATCTGACCCACATGACATTCATTTTAGGTGACTTAAAGGTGTGTATATATATTGAGAAGATATATACTAGCTCACTGGGAAAATACCTAATGATTGGAAAATAGCAAATGTACGAAGGGAAGTAAAGAGGATCCAAATAACTTTAAGACCTGTAAGCTTAACATCTATAGTTTGTAAAATTCTTGAGAAGGTAGTTAAGAAATCTATTTCTTAGCATCTAGGAGGAAGTTTTGATAAATGATGCTTAGGATGGGTTTAAAAGTGGTAGATCATTTAACAAACTATGGAAATTTATGGATTATATAACTAAACAATTAGATAAGGGAGAGAATGGTGATGTAAGTTACTTAGATTTTAGCAAAGCTTTTGATATAATGTTGTACATAAGAGAATAGTTCACAAATTAAAAATGCATGGGATATGTGGTAAAGTTTTGAATTGAATTGATGAATGGCTGAAAGACAGGAAACAGAGGGTAGTACTGAATAGGGTGAAGTCACAGTGGAGGGATATTATTAGTGGAATAGCTCAGGGATCAGTTTTAGGTCCATTCAAGGGCATAAATAGCAAAGTATCAATTTTGGCTGATGATACAAAATTGGTAACTAATTTTTAAATGAAGTTGAGGCTAACTTTAAAGTACACTGAAAAATAAGATATTAGGTTGGGCACAAAAATAGCAATGAATTTTAACCTTAAAAAATGTTATTAACATGGGAAGGGATAAGAGAATTTGAAGTACCTTGAATATGTAGATAGATAGGGGGTAATAAATGTTGTCATTTGAAAGGTGTGTAAGGGAAGATATGATTGAGCTTTTTAAAATTGGTTCTCGGGTAGATAAGTTGCAAGGTAGAAATAGAACTAGGGGCTATCACTTGAAAATTAAAAAAACAGGTGTAGGTTAAATGTGAAAAACTATTTTTACTAATAGTGGTAGATTACTGGAATGGTTTACCACAGAAGACAATAAGTGCAGTCCAAATTTAACTGTTTTAAAGTGCATATTAGATGAGTATATGGTGAGGGTAGGTTATGTTTTTTTAAGCTTTTATTGGGGCAAATTACAATTTGTGTACAGTAAGCCATCGATATAACAAACTATATGGGGCGGGGGGTCATTCATTAAAAACGAAGGTTCGTTAAACCTGATGGTCGTTAAAAGTGATGGAAATAATGAACCAAATTCGTTATATCTGATGGTTTGTTCGTTCTATGGAGTAGTTAGTAGCACTCGTGAGGAGAGGAAGGAGGAAGAGAACACCTCTCCAGCGTGATGTTCACAGCCGACTGAGCTGCGAGCCAGTTAGTCGCAGCATGGAGTTCGGCCAGGAAATTTGGTTTGTTATATCCAAAATTTGTTATATTGAGGTGAGTTATATCAAGGGTTTACTGTATATATTACATTTTTTATATGTATATTGCATAATTTATCTTTTGACAAGCCATGATGGTTATACTTATTAAGCAGTTTGGACTAAATCTTTTAAATGCAGTTTATGGGGTATGTATTGACACTGATAGACCCTTGTGGCTTTTATCATCCAGTGAATTATATCAATCTCTTATTTAGCTTTACAAATAAGAGAGAAACAAATGCTGCTTTGTTATAAGTCTAACCTCTGATAGGTTGTAAAGAATCTATTGGCTCAAGCATGAAACCTTGCCTATTTCCTTTAAATGATGCTGCAAGGGAATGAGTTCAATTTAGTTTTTCACATATCTATGCTTCAAGTTTAGTAGACTAGGTGAGTGTAAAAACAAACAAACTTTTGATTATCTATATCCATAAAAAGCTGCATTAGTTATAGGATAACCCAGTACTATGGAGAAGGCTTACCCCCTACAAAAATAACACAGTAATCCAGAAGCTTTCTCACATGGTAATACTTAAGAATAGTGTTGCATATTTTTTAGCAATTACTTTGGCTACATTTTAGTTATTTTGTAGCTTTTATTAGTGCTTTTCAGCTTATATACTGTCCAATCAGTGATGTGCATCCATAACTAGAATCAACCAACCTAAGTGTTTATGCTTCCCCTTTTCCCTAATTGTGTTTATAAAGATGGAAAAGTATGTTTTTTCAAGTACTTTTGATGTTTTGTCAAAGCCAATTATAGATATAAGCGATATGGTCAATGTTTAGTTTTAATTTAAAAATGTAGCAGTTCTGTAAAAAAAAAAATATATAGGAAAGAATAAAAACAAGTTATTTAGTGTGTTTTACTTCCAAAAGATAAAAAATCATTCTAATGTTTTTTGGCACGCACCCACAAGGTTGATGACAGAAAACTGTATTTTAGGGAACTAAAATAATAAATATCTGAAGCACTATAATATGTAGTATTGAGGTACTTGATTTAAAATACATATGCTATAAGCTTTAGAAAGAACTAAAAAATAATAGAAAAAAAGTTGTATATTATTTTTAAGATACAACTGTAATAAAAGTTTAAAGTTTGCTGGTTTCAGTCCTACCATCAAGCTATTAAGATGCTATAATTGTGTATATATGGGTGTGCAAACAAGTTGGCAATCACACCGTTGAATTCAAAACTAAGGCTAGGCTTTTTCAAATTAGGAATATTTATGAAGGGTTTTTTTTTATTTGCGGGAGGGGGGGGGTGCAACCAAGTGGGGGTATGGGATGAACCCCCTATTTCTAAATTAAGTTAAAATTTATATATAATACAATATGGTGCAATTGCAAAAGGCCTAACCCCCCCTCCTCCCAAACACTTGTTTTTAATTTGCCCTAGAAAAAAAATTGTCTAGATTAAAAAAACAATTGTTTTTAAACATTTTATATATATATATATATATATATATATATATATATATATATATATATATATATATATATATATATATATATATATATATATATTATTAAAAAATTTGAGGGCAGGCATAAACCAAAAAATAACCACTATTTCTGTAATTTTGCTAGGGGACCATAATTCTAGACTACGGAGCCCAGTCATGGTCCCATACATGGTAAGGGACATTCAGGCCCTGGAGAAGGTACAACGGAGGGCAACCAAATTAGCACCAGGCCTTGCCCAGCTACCCTACAGTCACATTGCTAGCACCTTGGCCTACAGACATTGGAAGAGAGGAGGGTAAGGACTAAAGGGGGACATGATCCAGACCTTCAAGCTCCTGCATGGATATGAGGACATCCCCTAAACAAAGTTCTTTCAGCTCAACTCAAACCAATTGCAGGGCCACTCTTTGAAACTAAGCAAACCAGACCACTGGCACACCACAATGAAAGGGAACTGGTTTGCCCTCAGGGTTAGTGACCCCTAGAATGCTCTCCCAGATAGTGTGGTAACTGCACCATCAATAGCCACATTTAAGATGAGGTATGACAGGCATATAGGACTGGGAAGGGTGACTGACAGGCAATAGAGGTTGGAATCGACACAAGAAGACCACTTCTTAATTACCCACTATCTTTTCATAAGTAAGCAGCAGTATTCCATATTGGGTAGCACTAAAGCTTTCCATAGAGTTGCCATACACTGCTCACTTCTTGACCGGAAGGTTCTTAGGATCCAGCTTGATAGCTACCTTGCTTTTCCCATTATTTTTGTGATATGGTGCAAGAAGGTGGCATCTTCGCTCATATTTACCCCTAGCTCTTTTACCACCTCCTTAGCCTCAATGTTCTGCTGGCCAGTTATACTTTGTTGATCATATAAGATATTCTTTTTTCTGTACTATATGAGCTTGAACTTCTCCCTGTTGAGGGCCATGTTGTTGCATGGCCAATCACTACCTATAGAGAAAGTACATAAAGATCTAGGTGTTCTGGTTGATTCTACACTACGCTTTCATCACTATATCAGAGCAAGTTAACAAAGCCTCAGAAATAGCCTCTAACCTACTTAAGTTCACATTGTGCCAGACCCCAGCTTTTATGCTTACCTTATACAAATCTCATATGAGGCACATCTTAGAGTTCTCCTGTGTTTGGAAGACTGAGTTCTCTGAAGATGTTAAACTACTAAAAAAAGTTCAAAGATCTTGGACCAAGGTAATTGAAAGATGTGAGAGTAAATCTTATAGTGAGAGACTCAGGACTCAGAATTTATACCCTGTAAAAGGTAGGCTTTTCCGAGTAAATATTATAAAATGTTGGAACATTTTCCATAACATTTGCAGTGTTAGTCCTGATGCTATCTTCATATTACAATATGGTCAAAGAAACAGGTCATAGATTCAAGGTTCTTCATCTGGTCTGGTCTGGTGAATGCGTGGAATTGATCCCTTTTCAACGGGATTCCACTTTTTAAAAGTTTTTTCTCTCTTTTATTAGCTGGTTTCGGCGCACATACATTCTGTGCAAATCTTCCTTTCAATTCCATCATTATCAAACAGGTATCTCCCTATGATACTCCATCTTGTATGTGCAGCTTCTGCAGACTTATTGACCATTTTCCTTCTTGTGTCAGCGCTCAACAGTACAGCAGGAAGTGATGCAGGTCATCATCCCCTGCCCCACACAATGGGCATGCTGTCTCCTCTGCCTCCCACCTTCTCATCTTCATTGTTAGACCTCGCTTCCAACCAGGTGATTGAGAGCTTTCATTTCTATACCATTTCACTTCCTTCTTATATTGTTTGTAGAGTCTCACACTGCTCTTTCCTTCCAACTCCATTCATTTGTATCATGCTGTTTAACTTTTGTCTTAATAATTTTCTTATCCTCGGCACTCTCCAGTAAATTTCCCTTCCATCTCTCTACATGCTTCTCTTACTTGATTTGTCCATCTATCATTTTCCTCCACCAGTTTGTAATATATTTCAGTAAGAAGCATCTTTGTTTCTCCTTTTATGTGTCTTAGATAGTTTAATTTGACTTTGATTATTCTGTTTTTCATCAGTGATGTTCCTATCTCACCTCTCTCAATAACCACCTTGCAATCCGTACCTGACTTTAACCAGCTAAGCTAGGGAGCATTTAGTCAGGCAGGGTCACCCATGCCAGTAAGGTAGCTTTAGTAGGATCCAGACGAAGAGTTGTCAAACTTCTCTACTACTTACTTCCTTGATGCATTTCCTAGCATCATCCACCTACTAGCTTTATCTATTCAGTTAGCATTAAGTTTCACCACTGCTCTTCAACTGTTATATAATAATAAAACGAAGAATCATCATCTCTATTATACACAAGTTGTTTAGTTATAAGGACCTCACCAGCTCCCTTATGTCATGTGAGAAGAGAGGCTTTGGAACCACGTTAAATAATGCCTTGGAGCACTCATAGGTTGCAAGAGACTGAGATTGAAGGCATCTCAGGTGTTTGGGGTACATTTAATGGAGAAATGTTAAGTACCCCTTAGAAGCTTTCTCTCCTAACATGTAATGACCAGCCCCCTGTGACTGTTACTTGGTGAACAAAGTCTCAACTGCTCTTTGACAAGAGAGCTTTTGTGCCTTGCTGGTTGCCAGATCAGCAAATGATCTTGGATTAAGTCGTGGGCACTTAGCTTTACTATTTGCTTTAAGTCTGGCCGTTTTTAGTTGATTAGTAAGGATTAGTAGGAAGACTGTTACACCTCAAGCACCCCTATCAAAAAATCAGAGAACCAGATTACCTGGGGCTCTTGTGCTGCTCAGTTGGGAGCTGCGGCAAGATTGGGGACATCTGGCCCAGGGGAGACCTTAGAGTTGGTGTGCTTGGTCAGAAGGGGGTTCTGTTGGCCGGATGACCAAAAACCTCTTTAAAATAGGCTGATGTGACTTGTGCAAGAGAAAATCAAAAAACAAAACCACCTCTTATGCATATGGTTAGACATTAAAGTAATTAAAATGGCAAAAAAGAATGGTTCTCAGTTTTGAAAAATAACCTGCGGAAAATGTAAAGTGTACAGATGGAGTGAGAACTTTGGGGGCAGGAGTTGCAAGGCGCTCACATATGCCATTAGTGTCTGTGACTTCTGCGAACTCGAGGAACGTCTGGCAAGCACATTGCTCAGTTGAGAGAGGAGAGCTCCATCCTCAAAAGAGAGGTTCACCTCTCAAGATCAGGGAGGTATAAGTGGTTAGGTGACTCCAGGAGTCTTCTGCTGCAAGACTGGCTCAACGAGGCAAAATGAAGAAAAGAGGAAGAAGGGAAGGAAGAAAGAAGAGAAAGTATAAAAAGAAGAAGAGAAGCCAAAGGAAAACAAGAAAAAAAGAGAAATATAGGAGAAAACAGAAAAATCGCATAGAAAGGGATAACTCTGTCCTCTGCAGCTAAATATGCGAGGGTCAACCTTAATGGTTATTCTCAAGCACAGGATTTGCAGCTCCTGCTAGCAGCCCACCTTCACACCAGTGGGAAGGTGGGCTGCCTGCCAGGATGGGGAAATGCCCAAATTAGAGTGGAGGCAGAGAAATCTCAGATTTCTGAAAGCTCAGTCGTTGCCCTGATGCTAAGTGGCAACAACCTACACTTAAGATTCTTCACAAGGTGATAGGAGCTGTGGACGACTGTGGGTTGAAAACCTGCAGACATGTCATGGTTGGGATGCTCCCAAGAAGAGGTCCAATCCAGACCGCTCACTTGAGGAACATCTCTTTGAACCGACACCTAGCAGATTTGTGCACGGTGGATGGGGTCTTTTTTGTGGACCCTTACCACACCTTTCTACCAAAGGGATGGAGTGCATCTTTCCTTTAAAGGAAAGGCTGTATTCTGTAACATGATCCAGGATGTCATGGAACAGACTCAAAGGAGTGTCCAGGCCCAAGTGAAGGCAGATGTGTGCCGGTACGCCCATATCACTCCTGGAATGACCTTCTCGGAGGTCGTTAGAAAGGGTGCCACCACACCACGAACTGATAATAGAGAGACAAATAAGATGGGAAGCGGAAGAGCGTAGGGAGTCCTACATTCAGGGACTCCATGAAAGTTCTTTTGTTTAATGTGAGGTCAATCAGGAACAAGTTTCTCAAATTTTGTGTCCTCATATCAACAGAAGAACCTGAGATGGTGGCCATAACAGTCATGGGTAAAAACCTTGAACCGAGATTTTGAGGGTGAATTGACGATTCCCTTTCAAAACGACAAACTGCAACATTATATCTGACCAGGAGCTACTAGGTGTAGACCTAGAGATAAGTCCTGCCAGATACAGGACCCTGCTGCTTTATAGACCCCCTGCCCAACTCATTGAGAAGGATAGGGATCTGTACTGGCTGCTGGGTGAACTGGTTGAAGACAAATGTGTGTATCTCATGGAAGACTTCAACAGCAAAGTTGACTGGGAAACCAGAGAACCCTGTGGTGAGAATGCACTGATCCTGGAGTTCGGAAACGAGTTCCTGACTCAATGGTGAGATAGCCGATGAGAGGCAATAATATTCTCGACTTGGTTTTCACCTCTGAGGATGACATCGTTGAGGGGCTCTCTGTAGGAGAGGAGCTCAGTAGCAGTGACCACCGACAAGTTAGATTTGTATCAAGGTCCCCAATGTAGAGTCTATGTGTCTTGTGAATCAAGGAAATAATTGAGAAGAACAGACTTTGCAGGTCTTCGTGCTGGATTGGCTGATGTCAGGCTGGAAGGGTGTGAGAATGTTGAAGATTTGTGAAATAGTTTCAGAACTATGTTCATGAGTCTTCAATCACGATTTATCCCTGTGAAAAACTCTTGTCAGTCTTCTGTTCAACCAAAGTGGCTTAATTGAGAAATTGGTCAACTGCTGAGGGAGGAGAGAACTGTGTACCGGCACTCAAAGATTTCTGGTGACTTCGATGAGTACCGTCAGCAAGGTAGGAGAGTGAAGTCCAGCGTAAGGGTGGCAAAGCGTGCTGAGGAGCTCGGAGTGGCGAGACTTTGCAAAGAGAATCCTAAGGAGTTCTTTGGTTATGTAAACAGCTGTAAACCAATCCACCCAAAGATTGGCCCTTTGGTAAATGAGGAGGGGGCATTAAAGCACTCAGATGCAGAAAATGCAAACCTCCTGAATGACTACTTCTCTTCAATGTTCACTGAAGAGTGTGGCCTCAACCCCCAGCCAATGGACTTTTACTTGGGTGAGAAGCTGGAGGAAATGGACTTCACCCAAAGCGAAGTAGAAAAAATAATCAATGACCTAAAGATGAATAAGTCCCCTGGCCTGGATGGGTTTCTACCTAAAGTGTTGAAAGAAGTGTGTGATGATGTGTCACTACATCTGGGCAACCCCTTCAACATGTCAATTCGGACTGGATGCATTCTTAGAGACTGGCGCGAGGCGGAGGTGACTCATATCTTCAAGAAAGGAGCCTCTAGCCAACCATCGAACTACCGACCTATTAGTTTAACTTTGGTAGTTGGTAAACTCATGGAAAGCATAGTTAGAGTCAAACTTGCTATTAGCAGTTCCCAGCATGGGTTCCGAAGGCAACAGTCATGCCTGACGAATCTTGTAGAATTCTCCCACTTAGTTTTCAGTGAGCACAATCAGGACAAGGCGGTGGATGTTATCTACCTAAGACTTTCAGAAAGCCTTAAATAAGATACCACACTGCTGCCTTCTCCTGAAAGTATGTGCACTGGGCATAGACGGAAATGTAGCAGGTTGGATAGAGAACTAGCTAAGAGGCAGACAGCAATGGGTGGTGTTGAATGGATAGGCTTTTGAGTGGGTGCTCATTATTAGTGGTGTTCCTCAAGGTTCTGTCCTGGGACTACTACTGTTCATCATCTATGTTAAGGAAATGGATAGTGATATGGTTGCAAAGATTTTTAAATTTGGTATGAATGTTGCAAATGAAGGAAATACTGCCCGCCTACAAGAAGATCTTCAGAAGATTAGAGTGGTCAGGCACTGCTATTGAATCCACCGACACTAAGAAGGACTTGGGTGTAACCATCACTAGTGACCTTAAGTTCTTAAAGCAGTGTATTGAGGCGGAGAAGAAAGCCCAAAGGATGTTAGGCTACATAAAGTAACAGTTTAGATATCGGAACAAGGAGATTGTACTCAGTACAACTCCCCTATCCAGCTGCACTTGGAGTATGCCGTATAATTTTGGAGTCCTCCATTTCGAAAGGACATTACGAGATTGGAACGTGTGCAAGCCAAGGCAACCAAACTGATTCCCTCTATCAGACACAAGAGTTATGAAGATAGGTTATGGGAATTAGATTTTTTCTCATTGGAGACCCAGAGGCTATGTGGTCAGCTAATCAAAGTGTTTAAAATGCTTTGAGGCTTCAACAATGTAGACTACAGGGATATTTTCCAGCTCAGCAAGAACAGAACCAGAAATCACGGCTACAAACTTGAGCTGAAGCATTACCACATGATCTGTGTGGGAAATTTTTCACATACAGCATCTGTGGAACATGGAACGAACTTCCAGTAGATGTTGTCAATAGCAATTCTGTTGAGCAGTTCAATCCCGTCTAGACAAAGTCTTGAAAAGTAGCCATTTGGGCACATAACCGTTGTGAGAGTTGTTTTTGAGGGCATCAATTGACACTTTCAAGGACTGTGCCTGCTCAATGGTTATGCCAAAGTTACCCTCTTTGAATGGACCATAAGGTCTACTAGGGTACTTTTCCTTGTAGCTCTTAGAACACAGTTTCGTATGTAGTTTCTATCTTTAAGTATTTTCTTACAAACTCCTTTTTCAATCATTTGTATTTTATTAATTTCTTTCACTGTTAGATTCATTACACAAATCCCATACAACACTGATGGTAGCACCACATTTTTCCAGTATGTTTTTCCAATTAATAGACAATTTACGGCTTTCTCCACTATACCATAGGTAACATTTGCAAGTACTTATGCTTTTTTATCATTTCCTTCTTATGCATTTGAAAAATATCTTTTTTGTTTATTTGGAAGCCCAAATACTTCATGTTTTCAATCACTTTGATGTTTTCTATTTTTTCAATTTCTTCTCTTTTTTGTACACAATTATGCCACTTTTCTTTATTCAGTTTTAGACCATATTGTTTACTTATTTCCATTACTGTTTTGATGTTGCTCTTCATATCCACTTCACTTTCTGCCATAATCAATCTGTCATCTGCGAAGAACAGATGTTATATTGAAGTTATTATTTCTGAAACCTTTTGCCTTCTCTTCTAGTTCTTTCATAATCATATAGGTGACCAATTTAAACAACACCGATGAGCCATTACAACCCTGTCTTATACCACTTGTTACTTCCATTCTCTCCTGCATTTCTTCTCTAATGTGAATTTCCATTATGTCTCCACTGTATATTCTTGCTATTATTTCACTATTTACTTTGTACTGTTTTAATATTTTAATCATCATTGCTCTGTTCACTGAATCAAATGTTTTCTTTCTTTTAAGTATATACTTCACACAGTATGGAAGTATAAAGATTATCTTCAATTCTTCACCCTGAGTCTTCCTTCATCGCCCCATTCCCTCTCATATGCTCCTCAATACTAACTTTCACGGGGAGTTGGTCGCTTTGTTTTACCAATCATTTTTCTTTTGCTTTCCTTCCAGTCCCTTAGTATTTCTTTATCTTCAATTATTTTATTAAAACACTTATTTTCTCCATCCACTTATTGCTTTTTGTCATCTTGTAGATCTCATTTTTCATGCCATCCACACCTGGGGCCTTGAAGTCTTTCATTTTTCAAATTTTTATTTGTTTTTCAATCATTTTATTAATATTTTGCATTGGTTTCATTTTATCTTCAATCTTCCATACAGCATCCTATCCATATGTTCTTTCAATTCTCTGCAAAACTTTACTTTTTCTATACACTTCACCATGTCAATGTTCATGCAGTATTTCTGGAAACTTTATTCCTGCTCCTAGCATATCATTCTCATTTTGTATTTTCTCTTCTACATTCCAACCTTTACCAATGTCATTTTTGTGCTATTGGTAAATAGCCTTCCAGGATTTCACCAGCTCCGTTCTTTCTTGAAGATTAAGGGCTTGACCGTCATTATTATAGAGTTTCAGTTCTTCCTCCTTACTCTCTTTTCCTTTCAGTTTGTTTATATTTTGCCCCAGTTTTCTATTATTTCAATCATTTTTTATTTCTTCAGTAATTTTATTTTCATATTTTGTAATTTCACACTTTATTATTTTTTGTACCTTAATTTTTTGCTCAGGATATTTTTCTTTCTTAGTTTTTCAACTTGATCACTTTCTTTCCTCATCTCCTTATTTAATCTTCTTCCTTTTCCAATTTCTCTTCTTATTTCTTCTGTAAACCACGGCTTTTCTTTTATTTCTGTTTTCAGGCTACTTTTTTCTTGTAGGTTCTCTTGACTGTATTCTCTGCAGCTCCTTTCATGATATTTATATTGTTTATCTTTCTTTCATTTAGTTTATCTTCAATTTTCAGTCAATATTCTGTTAACTCTTCTGTATGTACACTATAATATTCCTTTGTTGTCCAACCTTTTTTCCTTTCTTCTTTATTTATTTGAATTTTTACATCAATCACATTATGATCAGACAGATCATACAAATTTCCCTCCTCATCAATGGTCATTTTCTGTATTTTGTTAAACATCCTCTCATCTGCCAGTACATAGTCTATAGAGCTCTTTTTATCACCTTTCCTTCACATTTTTCAGCCAGGTTCAGCAAAATTAAGTTATAGTTATTAATTAATTATTTTGCCATTACTATCTTCTCTTTGGTATCTTATTTCTTCCATATATCCATTGAAATCTCCAATTATCATTTTATGCATCTCACATATTTTTCTACTTCTGCTTTCATTTTGTGTTTCTCAATTTATCACTTTCTTTCTGTATTACTGAGAAGTAAACACTCAGTATCATCATCTCCTCCCCACTCATTCTCATCACCACTGTCAATGTATCTACTCACTATATTTCTCTTTTCAACTTTAAACATGCTGTCTCTTCTGTATAACAGCATTATTCCAACTCCCTTCTTTCTCATTACATTGATTCCTTTTAGATTTTTACTTACCTTTATTTTATATTTCAAATGTGTTTCGGTTAGTATCAATATGGTATTTTCAACTACCATTGTTTCCACTTTCATACATTTTTCTTTTGTAAGTCCTCTGTTTACATAACATATAATCACGTTTTTTCTCATCTTCTCATCCTCTCTGTTTTTACCTTTCCTTATAAACCAGTTAGTTTCACTTTTCTCTCCTTTTCCCCTCAATTCTTCCTTTAACCTTTTACTCTCCAATCTCTCTTTCACTTTCTGGTCTGGAACTATGAATATATTTCTATATTCTTCCTTATTTCATCTTTTTAGTTTTGGGGGGCATTTTTTGTTATATGCTACTTTTCTCATGCTTCTTTCGATTTTACTAAAACTGGCCCCTTTTTTTGTACTCCCCTCCCTTTTGCCCATCGGCAATACTTTTTTCATCTCCATCTCTCCACCTCAATAACTTCAGATATCAGTTCTTTACAGTATTCCATATCTTCCCTTTCCTTCCTCCTTGTTAGATTCTCTTACTCCAAATATTATAAGAATTTTTTCTCTTTTCTTCTTGTTCTCAACTATCAGTTGATTAATGAACATCTCAATCTATATGACTGGGACTTGGAATTTGCTTACTTCTCTCTTGACGAAATGACCACACACCTATCTCAGATATTAATTCATTTTGTCAATACGTACTTCCCAATAAAAGCAAAGTAGAAGAAGGATGCTCCTTGGCATCAACGGGTCTCTAGTAATTTTTGTGCTACAAAATCTAAATGCTGGACTGAATCCATCCAATCTGGAGTAATGTTTGGGCGCAGGGCTCCTACTACGTTGCAAAAACTTCATCTCTTCCATGCGGCCAACAGTAACTTAAGACTGACTGTAATACATGCTCAGTCTGAATATGAACTTTGTATCCCAGCGTCATTAACGTCAAAAGTTGTTTTATTCCTAGATCAGGCATAAAAAGTATGCTTGTCCTTCTATTGGTCCATTATTAATTGATAACACCTTAACTGATGATGACATTGTAGGCAAATTCCATTATTGTAAACACTACCAAATCCTTCTCCATATCAACTGTAAATATAACGTGTAGTCAGGTCGAGAATTTTTTTGCGTCTCTTTGTACAGATAGTGCTATGGGCCCAGACAATTTACAGCCTGTTCACTTGAAACAGTGTTCTGCATCCTTATCCTACCCCTTCTAGATTATCTTCACTAAATCTTTAACCTCTGGCTCGGTTCCTATGCCTTGGAAACACCCATGTTGTGCCTATATTCAAGAAGGGATCTCGTTCAGATCCCTTGAATTACAGACCTTGTAAAAGTCTTGAATGCATTATTACCAAAACCCTGCACAACTTTCTTGATGAACATCTGATCTTTGACGATAACCAGTTCGGCTTCCATTCACGCAGATCAGTGACTGACCAGCTGTTATTAACTTATGACAAAATTACATATTGGTATGATAATGGCTTTACTATTGACCTATTCTTATTTGATTTTATTAAGGCATTCGATTGTGTCCATCACTCTGACTTATCGGATAAACTTGCATGTCATGGTATTGGTGGAAATTTGCTTGCATGGATTCAGAGTTTCATCACCCACAGAACAATGAGTGTTGTCATCAAGGGTAACCAGAGTAAATCTCTCCTAGTTAAGAGTGGGGTCTCTCAAGGCTCAGTTCTGGGCCACCGTTCTTTTACTACTCTTCATTAAATCATCTTGGGAGAAGGATTACTTGCCATTATAAACTTATTGCTGACGATCTCAAACTTTACCTCTAGCATCCTAGTAATATTAGCCAACTTGCCTCATGTAACTTACAACACAACATCAATACCCTCTTAGACATAACTACATCCTGGGGTTTATCCTTTGCACCTTATAAATGTGTTCATCTTAGCTTCAAGCGTGGTCAGGCAGAGGACCGGGATCAAATTTACTTGCTTGGTAATGCTCCTATATGTTCTGTTTCTTCTCATAGTGATCTTGGTGTTCTTGTTGACGCATGGCTGAGATTCTATAGTCATATCTCAAATAGAGTCCATAAAGCCGGTGGAATTTCTGCCCACCATCTCTTTAAATCTACCCTACGTCATTCTCCTTCCTTTATGACCTCGCTTTTGATTTCTGAAATATGACCCATCCTCGACTTCTGTCATTTGGAATACTGGATCCTTGCAGGACCTCACCCTGCTAGAAAAAGTTCAATGCCGCTGGACTAAGAATATATATAACTTATCATCCCTATCTTACTCTGCCAGAGTTTCTCAGTTAAGTCTTTTTTCTGTCAAAGGTAGACTCTTGCGTGCTGACATCCTATAGTGTTATAAAATATTCCATAACCTTTCTCCTATAAAACCATCTGACTTGTTCATACCAACTCCCAGGGATAATAGAGGTCATCAATACAAAGTTTTTGACCCTCATTCCTCAAATGAAGCACAAAAGCGATTCTTTATATGCCATATCATATTTACTTGGAACTCCCTTCTAAAGTTGTAAATGCCCCTTCAAGTCCAGGCTAAGCTAACTAATTTTGGGGGGCTCGTCTTTTTTAACCTTAGACCTCCACCCGCCTTGTATCATATCCACTTGTAATTAATTTATTCATTTTCATACAACAGAGCCCAACTCATTGAATGTCGTATAATACTGACCCTCTAGCTTTTCTGCCCTATTTCTATTTCCAATTCTGGGCTGGCATGTCAGTGCCTTGTGTTACAAAGAGTAGCCCTAGCAGGTGAGTAAACCAGTTTTTTAACTTCTATTAGTTTCTCTTTCCCCTTGTTTTTAATTCCTTTGATATTTCACTCATTATTTCAGTTTTTATTTTCTTTTTCATAGACCTCACTTTTTCTTCTAGTTTAATGAGTTTCTTTTTTAAGCTTTTATTTTCTTGTTGAAGCTTATAATTTATTTCATGCAATTTCTCATTATCCTTTTTAAATTTACTGTTATCTTTTTACATTTCTTGCAATATCAACTAATTTCATTTTCTCAAGTTATCATGGCTTCATATTTTGGGGATGTTAGGTCCATACATGCCACATAAAACCATTCACTACAATTGTCACACTGGATTCTTCTCTGCATTTCGGTCACCCTCTTTCCACATAGGTCACAGCCATCCTTTGTATTTTCCAATTCCTTTCCAATGTTTTCTATGACACTCTCCATTTTGTCTTTCACAGATCTTCTCTCCTTTGGCCTTGCTCCTCCTCTTCCTTCACTCTCCCCACCTTCGGTTGATTTTCTCTCTGGGGTTCTATTTAGCCCCATTATCCTTGCAGCTTCATAACGTCCACAAAATTCAGAATTAAGTGATTACACAAATAAAATCGCAAACTTTGTCCTTTTGTTTTTAAATAACAATTTCTGCAAAGTTGTAATTTATTGTAAGAAAGTTTTAATTTAAAATAGGGGGAACCAGTAATTATGTAGATAGCCTAGTGGGTATTTTTTGTTGCCAGGAGAAAATTCTTCACATTGAGGATTTGTAATATTATGCAGCCAGGACCGGGCAACAGCAGAGGCGAGCGTGTGACGCAGATCTTCAGGTTTACCTTATCTTCACCTTTCACCATTATAATTGAGCTGCGCTTCTTTTAAATGAGACCACGATCTATAGAAAAGTCTATTAAATTGACCGAGGAATTTACACAAGTCGTATTAAAGTTGAACAAACCGTATATGTAGGAATCGCGCTCTTTTAACTGCTTGGTTTCAGAGTTGCCAATATTTGAAATAAGGTTGAATTAAGGATTGCCAGTGTGTGAAATTAATGGTTTAGTTTCACAAAAATAGTTAAACAAAGCATACAAAGTTTAATACATTAGTAATTATAAAAAAATCAATGCATTACTAAATAATATGGTAATACTTCAGATTAGGGGCGCACGGTAGGGTGGATTTTATAGGTGGGTTTTGACAGATACGGATGACCTTTGATAGGCCCTTGTGACTTTTGTCATCCGTAAAATTATGTTATGTTATGTTTTATGTTAATATTTGGAACAATTTACCTGATAATCTAGTAGCATTGACAACTCTAAATAGTTTTAAAAATAAACTACATATTCACCTTGGACCTTTACTTTTTGAATACGAAGACTAATATAAACCATTTTTTAACGAATAGCACTACAATGGTATATAACTCATAACATAACAGTTTCACGGATAACAAAAGCCACAAGGGCATATCAAAGGTCATCCACATTTGTCAAAGTCCACCCACAAAATGCATCCAGTTGTCACACACCAGCAAATGTTTATCTGGGCTTAACTACAACATAAC
Source organism: Ceratothoa steindachneri (assembly GCA_963969495.1). Taxonomy (NCBI): domain Eukaryota; kingdom Metazoa; phylum Arthropoda; class Malacostraca; order Isopoda; family Cymothoidae; genus Ceratothoa; species Ceratothoa steindachneri. Next base: position 148,228,858 of record OZ018320.1, on the reverse strand, counting down.
TGGCATACCAGTAGTTTTAAGCTGCCCCCTATACTTTCCTATGCACTAAATAGACTGTCTAACTACTATTGATTGAAATGGAAGAGCTAACCAGGTAAAAACCACTTCAGGATTCTGTCTGTCCTTGTTGTAAGGACTACATGTCTTGTTGCAGGCAATTTTCTTGGATACCCTAGTGTCATCACCTAAAGTATATTAGTAAATTGCGTCTAAAACTAGAATACCATTCATATTGTGGTAAATGTTGAGAGTATGGATGCGATTCTAGTTTATTTTGAGGGTTGGCTTGTTGTTGGGGACGGCTCATCAGGGGGATGGGGCTATGATGATCCTGAGATTTCAATCATTTGGGGGGCCTTGGGGTTGCAGCCGCCCAGTATAATTATCAGAAAATTTAAATCATAAATAGCACAAAATAAGCTAGGACTCAGATCTGGCCATACCCTACACAATTACCCATATTGTTATATTAACATTCTAAAAGCAGGAAAACACTAAAGAACATCTCAGCAAGTGGTTCACCTAGATTGACCTCAATGGGTTTTAGTGAAACCATTCGTATGTTCCTACATTTTATATGTTCTGGTGGATTTTGAAATGCGTTAAAATTGTTATAATTTAAATCATAAGAAACTTTAACAAAGAAATCGTGAACATCAACGATTTTATGGTAGATCTAGCAAATACTTACCCTTTTTTGTCTTTATCTATACCTCGACCGAGAAGCTTCATTTTGTTTTTAACATATATTTAGTTAGTAATCAAATAAAAAAGCTCATGAGTTACGATCAAAATTCTTTAAAAGGTATGATGGTTGGGTGAGATACTGACAAAGCAAAAGGAAATCTGCAAGCAAAACATCCATGACAATAACAAAATGAACATGTACACGAAACTCGAGGGGAAAAACCCTACTATATTAAATTTGTTTGGTGACGTCAGGGTACTATATTTTCCTTTTTGCTGGAAAAGGTATCATATCATCATCATCATCATCATCACTAACTATAATTTAAGAAGAGGATTTTTTTTTAGTATGTATTTGAATAATAATTTCATCTTAGTTTGGTTATCACTTATGTTTTTTTTAACAAAGTTCAGAAATAAATATAAGTATCAAAATTTTTTGAATTTTTTAAACCCCAAAGAATTACAAATGGTGAAGTTCAGAAAATTAATTTATATATATTTTTTTTCTATAACTATATTTTAGTAGCGTGATATTTTGAAAGGGGGAAAATTTAGTTTAGAGTTCCTTTTTAAAATTATTATAATTGGCGAAGTTCAGAAAATTATAAATTTTAATCTTAGTAGAGAAGCCAGACGGGTATATGTAAAAACTACGGTGGAACCTTGCACTTCACTACTAAGATTAAAATCTAAAAAAAAACGCAGCCATGGTTAAATTTTAATAAATTTTCTGAACTTCACCAATTGTAATTCATTTTCTTTTAAAACATTGTAAAGCATTGGATAATAATATTTATTTTTTCTGAACTAAACTATTTTGTTTTTCTAAACTCTTAAGAAATTCTTAGAAATTACCTTGATAAAAATTTAAAATATACTTAAGTCATAACCAAACTAAGATGAAATTATTATTCAAATACTCCCAAAAATCCCGTTCTTAAATTATAGAGTAAGTGATGAGGATAAAAAAATGAAGGACTTCGAAGAGCCTACACAAGTTACAAACGAAGTCCAGCACTTTAATTACTGGGAAAGGCTAGAAGATCGAAAAATGTAGTTACAAGAAATGATGAAAGATAATCATATTTATTTTTTCTGAACTAAATTATTTTGTTTTTTCAAACTCTAAAGATTTTCTTAGAACTTACCTTGATAAAAATTTAAAATATACTTCAGTTATAACCAAACTAAGATTAAATTATTATTCGAATACTCCAAAAAATCCCGTTCTTAGATTATAGAGTTAGTGATGATAATAAAAAATGAGGGACTTCAAAGAGCCTACACAAGTTACAAACGAAGTCCAGCATTTTAATTACTGAGAAAGGCTTGAAGATTGAAAACAGTTAACTCTCAGACTGAAAGGGAATTCATAATCAAGCATCTAGAAGGTTCTTCAGAGGCTTATATCAACAATTTACACATTTGAGAACTATAGTGAGCACAAATTCGCACAATAAAAAAACAACATTTAGCTAATTTCCTATACAATAACACATACGAGCAAAATGGGCTCGGATATAAGAATTGTAGTGCATCCATCATTTTAAATGCTCCAATAATTCAGTCAATATGGTTTCCAGACGCGAATAAATGAGGTAGATAGATGAGTTGTAAGAAGAAATGGCGATGAAAAAACTGAAGAACGAAGAGAGCGTGCGGCGAGTTGTGAACTTTTCCCACGTCGCTGGGAGAAGTGTAAGCGCGATCTAGTCGACGGAGCCATCATGAGTTTCCAAAAAGGCTCACTCAAGTGGAGCATATAAGCCAACTACTTGCAATCTCATGTGGCGGGCCGAAAATCTGTGCTCTAATCCCATTTGTTCCAACCCGCTTACTACACTAATTAGGACGTGAGAAATCGAAGGAGAATAAAACGGATTGTATAGGCAGTCCTTTACTTACCAAAAAAATACAATAATATATGCAAGATATCTCGTTACTTATGCACACAAAAATAGATATCTAATTTTTCTATATACACAATAAAAAATAAATAAATCCTACTTAGGAATACTAGCAAAAGGATTTATACAAAAAATTCTCAATTAGACTATACAAAAGGAAAATAGGCAAAGTCAACAACCAGAAAATATCTGCTGGGGCAATCACAACAAATGATAAATAAACAACAAAAAAAAGATAAAGCCTCACGTGGCACAAAGGAGGAGACGTCCTGCCAGCCGCCACTCGAGCGGGCAAAGTGCCTAGGATTTACAAACAAAATAGCGCCTCCGAGCTCGGTATAAGATAAGCAACCTTATCACACTTGCGTGGCTATTATAAGCCCTCCTTCTTTAAATGCCAAACTATTTCAAACTTAACAAAGTCAGACACACTTCACAAGAAAAACACGGCCTTGGAACTTTGTAAAATACTAGTGGCCTTTGTAAATTAACAATAATAAATAGTTTGCTTCTCATACAAATATGTCGGCTGGGGAAAGGAAATAATTATTACAACATGACATCAATTTATATTATATATATATATATATATATATATATATATATATATATATATATATATATATATATATATATATATATATATATATATAAAATATTAAAAACACATTTCCACTCACACACACATTCTTACAGAGGGAGGATGAGGGTATTGGAAAAATGGGGTGGGAGAATAGCCCTTCACACACACACATATTCGCTCCACCACATCACCATGTTACAACTCATTTGACCCTAAATCTCAGGATTTTTTTTTCGATTTAGTGTCTTGTCCAGTATTATAACCTCATGCGAGGAGCCAATTTAAATCCCATCAATGGCAAACGCACTTTCGTCTTGCCTGTCAATTATTTTCTCCTTCTTACAGACCTTGATATTTTTGTCTTGATGATCCTTTTGCATAGCACATGGTACCGGCGATACCTGAGACACTCCCTAAATCTAAGGAGGGTCAGTTATTTTCCAGGAGTCTGGAAGGGTACCCTTTGTCCAGATCCCACTAAACAAATCTTACAAAAACCATGCCTCGCTCACTTAGGTGTGGAAGCATGGCATACGAGACAGCGTCTGGCACAGGGCGGTGTCCATGCATGAAGCAAGAGCAGGACGCAACTGACTCAATGTAAACTTGTCGTTGAAGGGTTATCCTCATCTAGGAATAAAGTCCAGTATGCGGTCTTCAGCGACATCGTGGCTAGGAAACGCTGAGAAAGTGGTATCGAAGGACTTAGCCACTGACGCGGCGCTCCGAGATGGCGGTCCCACTCTCTGGGATAACGGAGGGGGGGACCTGTGAGAACTTTCCCCTTATCTTTTTGACTCGCTTCTACACATCTGCTAGAGGGGATCGCCGTTAAGTGAAGACACGTATGCCAAGCAGGAGAAGCAGCGGGCGTGCTTCGAAACATACCGGAACCTAACTCTGGCTCGACGAAATTTAACGGCGTTATATACATACATTCACTATAAGAGCATGTAGGCATAACACTTCTCTTTGACGGTCAGGCTTTCAAATATAAACTTTTAAAATGCATAACTTGTTTTCCATTTCAACTTAAATTATCTATGTATCATTCAATATTCTCTGCATAGCATACAACAAAATTTATGTACATACTGACTATTGCATTTGCTATCTAAGGCCAAAATTATTCATGCAATAGTTAGAACCTCTATAATGTAAATCAAATATATATATATATATATATATATATATATATATATATATATATATATATATATATATATATATATATATATATATATATATATTGTCGTAGAATGCTCCCCATTTTGTTCTAAGAGGGCTAAGAGTGTTATTTTAATATCTTAAAGAAGAGAGCCGTTTGAAACACGTAACGATATAGAGAAACGCACAATAATTCCCCAAATAAACTTATATTTTAACTTTAACAATTGAATCCATAAAATTTAAACATTAACCACAGCAATACTCCAAATATTATCATACACAAGAATTAATTCAATTAGTTTGACCCTCTAAAATTGGTTAATTTCGCTGCACACAGCAATATATAAGATTTAGGCTTACGGACTCAAATGGAGTTTAAATATCTCAGGAATGTTATTGTCTCACGACGCGTGCCGCGTGGCCAGATGTAAGTGGGCGGGATCACGAGGTCCTTTTGGCGAGGGTAGCAGCTGGGGGGGGGGGGGGTCCACACGGTATTCAGGGGGGTTCTTCGAGGACGAGAACAATTACGGTGCTTTATGCGGCACCAAAGTAGTCGTGGTCTCTCGTGCGAGAGTGAGTCGCACTTGGTTCTTAAACCAAGTTAACTGGAGTGGGGTGTGACCACCGAGTAACGAGCTCGAGGGGGAGCTTTTCTCCTTCGTTACTTAATTCCTCATTTGCTAACACATTATTGTTTTACACCTATTTAATATCTGTAGTAATTTGTAATTCCAATTACAGTTACTTTTTATTATGTATATATGTTCGTCTGGTTTTCACTGTTCCTATTCCGAATTTTAATGCATAATCGAGTTGCCTATGTTAGCAGTTCTGGCTTGACCATTACCGCCTTTGGATCTGCATGCAACTACTACTCCTACTACCTAGTTACTATTTCATACTTACCGACTGGACATAGGCCGACGTGACACATACTAAAGTAATTTAGCTACCTGACTCTACTGAAGTGAACTCTGGACTTACTGATTCAGTAAAGTGTGTTAGGTTTGAGTTCATCGTTATCTAAGGTGAGTTGTACTCGTCTATTGCATTGCAATTATAATATGTGTCTGTTGTTTGGGCCCATTGTTATTTGTGAAGCCCGGAACGTGCTTACGAACCCAATAGTAGACTTGGCTACTAATATCTATTTTACATGGGCTCTCACAATATCATTATGAACCTATTATATTTATCATCCTATTTGACATTCGCTAACATTCTATTTACTATCTCATTTGATCTACTATTATTAACACTACTATTTTACATCCAATTTATTATCATATTGTGATCCTATTTTATTTAACATCCTATTCAACGTCCTATTAATATCCATTAACCATAACTCGTGTATACCAATTTGTATAAAGTTATATTCAATCAATCCTGTTTTCAATTGTTGATTCTTAAATACATTATATTTTCGTTCACGTTCATTCTCCCATTCCTTCAAGTTCGCCAACTCGTCAACTATCCATCCACGGTCTCATAAGGCTTAAATTTTTGTTATTCAATTTTCCTCTCAAAATTTATCGTGTTTAATTCTTATTCGATACCTAGGCTAAATAAAACACTAATTAATTACATAATATAAGTATATTGTAGAAGATTATACTCCGATTTTAATAAATCTTGGTAACGAGTTCGAAAATTTCATATTTAAAAATTATATTTCTTCGCTAGTTCCTTTGAAAGGTGCATTGCTTACTCTTGACCAAACATTTCCTCAACTTTAGGTGTGTTTTTAAATGTGTTAACAATTCTGTGATAATTTCATAGCCGTTTTAAAATCCAAATTGCCATTATTTCATAATCTCATTCATTTCACCCGTGTTAATTATCTCAAATTCATAACAAATGCGACCTGTACTCATTCACACAAGTTTTATCCAAATTTATTAGATTTATCTCAAAGTAAGCCAATTATTATCCTGTCGTTCCAACTCATTTTAAATAGAATTCGTACTGCAATCTTATGCGTACTGTAAGTTCGTATTCGGAATTTGATTATCGCCTTCTTGCATCAACTTATTTTCTCCCAATTCTAATGTAATTTATTAAATTACAATTGTATAATGTATCTTATTCTCCAAGTTCATTTGTAACAATTCGCTAGTTTCTCATCCATTAAATAATTTTTTTCACCTATTGCCACCATTATGTAATTCCCTTTCACTTATAATTGCTATAACTTAAATTACGTCATATTTTAAATTCCCATTGTAATTATTCTATATATTAAATTTTTATTAATTTCAATGGTCAAATTCATTGGTCCTTTTGCTAGTGAGTGAATATATTATTATAAAGCTCGTCAATTCTTCCTTTCTATTTTTATCGTGACTTTATAAGGATCGAACCACCTTATGCAGCACATTCATCACAATAATCTCTCTTCTCTCTGAGGGAGAGAAGAGATATTGTGATGAAGGAAACCGTGCAAAATGAACCGTTGGAGTAACACAAATCAGGCACACATCAAAGAGGGTGGCGGGGAAAAACTGAGCGACATCATGAACCAAATAAATTACTTGACTGAGAAGTTAGTCATTTCCTCGAATACTGGACACCACCAACGATACAGGCACTACTGTTGCGGCTTCTCAGACGGCAGTCACAACAACAAAAAATGTGAATGAAAAAGTAATTGTTACCATAAAGGTCGTTGACCACCTCCCATCCAAAATACGCGAGTGCATCCGGAGAGCCTGCTACAGGTCAAGGGAATAAAATGAAGCGGTTCTAGCGAAATGTGTAAATTTATCCACATAAAGGAGATTAATTTCAAATTCTATGATAAGTTTCTAAAAGGGTCGGCACCCGTATTGATCGTGTAGTCACTCACGAGGGGCTATATACCGTTCCTGAATATTTTTTCTTTAAAGGGTCCATCTTGGCAACTGCGTTCATGGGCATAAGTCGCCGTAAAAAAAGGACAGCCTAGTACGTAAGCTATATTAAAATGGAAAAAAAAGGCGCACGCTCTGGCATCAGAGAGAAGCCCGCCTTCATTCTGCGTCCGTCACTGAAAAACCTATATAGAATGGAGGAGGCCAGTGTCCTCCACGAACACCACAATTAGATGTGGTAACAATTACTTTTTCATTCACATTTTTTGTTGTTGTGACTGCCGCCTGAGAAGCCGCAACAGTAGTGCCTGTATCGTTGGTGGTGTCCAGTATTCGAGGAAATGACTAACTTCTCAGTCAAGTAATTTATTTGGTTCATGATGTCGCTCAGTTTTTCCCCGCCACCCTCTTTGATGTGTGCCTGATTTCTGTTATGGTCCCGTAATGGTAACGTGTGCCAACATTCCCTGGACTGAGACACAAGAATGTGCTGCACATTCTGGGAGATCACGCAGTCGTCGCGCTCCACCAATTCGAAGACAACAGAAAGACACGTGAAGCCGTCGAGGCATTGAGGGATAGGTTCACGGAAACACACACTGCGTAAATGAGCGCAACTTTAAGATCCCTTCGGCCGTCTTTCATGGCTCCTGCCATGTAACATGTGGGAAATACAGAAACGATGACCCGGTTACCCAGACCTCGCGGACTCTTTAGCGCACTCATTTCCGGCAAGCAAACTTTGCATGTCCAGGAACCGATCAGAAGATAATCTCGGTATCCGCCCGAGACGGGGGAGGCTTGGTGTTATGGATACTGTGAACCATGGGTCCGGAGATTCCAATGCCTCGAGAACATACAGGGCGCAATGCGAGTCGCTGTAAATCACGATCAGTTTTCGGAACTGGGCACGGTGCGTTCTCTCTCGTACCGAGCAGTGTATTGCAACCAGCTCGGCCTTGAAGATAGACGCAGCACCTAGTAAAGCCCTATCGACTTCAAACAAGGGCGGATACGGTGTGTAAAGCCGTGCCATTGATATACACTACCACGGTTTCAGTATTACCTACAAAGGTCGAACGCAATACTCCCGGTTCTGTAAAAGCTTTGGTAGTCAAAGCATGGCGACAAATAGTTAAAAAGAGGTACTCGCTAGGGGGGCGTCCTGGGCAGAAGCAGAGGCGCCACCGGCCCGAGAGCTACGCGTAGCTCTCTGAGTTTCTTAGTCTTAACCTTAAAAGGTTTGGGTACGATTTGAGTCTCTCGCCGGCATAGGCAACTTCGAGATTGGCCACGGATGCAATGAGAGCCGTTGGCAACTGAAACTCAGAGCAAGCGGTATCTACCGGGAGGAATTCAATAGGGCACCTGCGTAAGGCACAGTCTCCATTTGGAGATCGTGTCCACCTTCCTTAATTCACGCTGGGCTGCGGATGCATAAAACGTTCCTCAGTATTCTAGCTTTGAGCGAACAAAGATAAAACAACTTAACGGAATGAAAGATGCCCACGATGTTGGTACAAGAGACCTTTAAGCTGCGTATGGCACCCTAGTTTATGCGCACCGAAAAAAGGTTTTCGGCAACCGCGTTACGATGTGGCAGAACGCAGTTATATCTAAGTCAACTGATGGTAGAATGTAGAAACAAAGAACAGAATGCTGCATATGCTATAGCCTCATGAGAAGTATAGATATCCAAAGTTAGAACAGACATCATGTCATGGATAAATTACACGTCCAACTTCCTTGAACCTATGTGGTGGTTCTAGTGGTGTGGTCACAAAACCCTTTATACCACAGAGGGTTCGGCAGTGGGACCTGCCCGACATGGTATTCTGGAGACAAACAAATAATGGGGACAGGAGACGAGCCTTCTCAGCTTCTCACAATTACCCCGGAGTCCACGGCAATTCCATTGCAAGAAAATTCTCTCTAGATCTATTCAAGACCTGCCGAGTCTTTTGACGCAGAGAAGACACTCGAAGTTGTGGCTGTAGGCCGCTCGGAAACAGACCTTAGAGGGCTATTAGCTACGGAATGTGTCGATGTCGTTGTCACCTTCGAGGACTTAGCGGAGAAGGCGAGCACTAGTACTGTCCCGTTCAATTTAGGATTGGGGCGAGTCTTTTAAGTGCCCAAGGGGATGGCTACTGAAGCTCTAGCATTCGTAAGCCTAGTAGGCGAGGAGTGGAGGGTGGTGTTCGGAGGCTCAAGAAGTACCTGGTCTTGCAGACCGCAATAAGACCATGTCCTTAGCCTCTCTGAACGAGATTCGGTGCGCAACCAAGAAACGTAAGATGCAAAGGAACATGTTGTGGTAGGTACGGCTCTAGAGTGGGTAGAGGCTTCTGATGCTTGAGTTGTGCGTAAAGATGATAGAAGATGAGGAGAGACGGGATAGTAGCCATGCACTCTGCAGTTGATACTCTCCACTTAGAATTCATTTTCAGCTTACGAGCGACATTCGCTATGCTCTTGGCTCTTTAAAAGTCGTACAGGATAAAGCCCCTCTCGTATTTTGTAGATTTTGGTCACGCAAGTCTCTAGTCCCTCGCTGTTGCGGCTATAGAAACGCAAACATTGTGTCACTCTTCGCAATTTGTCGTTCGGGAAGTTGATTTGACGGACAGCACTGACAGGCGTATTCTGGTGTACCTTTCTTTGCAACTCTTCGTCCTCACTTCCACTTTCTTACCGTTTGCATGTTTTTGACCAAATTCACGATCATACGCATCCTGGTGTTCGAAAGACTCATATGAAGTGACAATAAGATCCTAAAGATATTATAGAACACATGGGCAAGAATGAAAATAAAGGGAACAATGAAAAATGCTGATTATAATAGCCGAATTAAATTTACAATCAACCGAATGGGATAATTAAAATAATGACCTCAGTGTTAGGGGCTAAGGACGGAATCCACTAAGGTCAATGAACCCAAAATTAATTCCAGCAATACGCAGAGCTTGATTTAAATAAGCATCTGCCAAAAAAAGATAGCATGGTTATTTATATTTTCAAAGGCTTAAAACGAAGGGCGTTGTTGTTGATGCATTGCTCCCCAGGATCAGATGAGCTCTGCTTCCTGCAACCGCTTGGGAGATTACGGGAGAAAGCCTTGATCCTACAGCTTGTGTTGTAGTCCTCATTAACGTTACCATAGTTAAGTGGGGCCACGATATGAAGCAAATGGTGAAGCCTTCCATATTCTTTCTTCACTTTCGAACCAGCTGCCCTAAGGAATATTGGCAGGGGTAAACCCTGCTACAGTATCCACCCCCTTATGGGAAAAGAGCGTGATAAAGTTCCCTTCATTACGGGGAAATATGCGAACTCCTCTCATCTCGAAAAGATAAGAGCCCGTCCGCAGCCAGCCCCCCAAAAGGGACATTAAAAAAATAATATTACAAAAATATTGTATGTAAAAATATAAAATAAATATCCTACAAACGAAAAGTATTGAGATAAATATTTAAGCTACTCAGATTTTATATTATTATTGCTTAAATTCCCTCCAGTCTTGTCCAGAATCTGATATATATCAAGCGTTTCTCCTGGGGGTATATCATACCCTTTTGAAAGCCCTTCGGGATTCGAGGGAGTGACACAATCCATGCTGGGCTCTTTCCGTAACACTTTGTCTATATCCACACCGCTGAAAAACGCGACGGACTGCGGCAAGTCATTCAAATTTAATCTGAAATAATAATAATAAATAAATAAGTCGATCAATGTCACTAATGCGGTCTTCCCAACTATATTTCCCCCACAGAATATCAGCGAGCCATATCAAAAGCCAGTACCCCCCCCCCCCTCTCTTTACGCCCTATCAAGCACAAAGCAAAACAAGAATTATTTTGACGCCAAATTGGTTCTTCATAGCGATAGCGAACTGTGTGTTCCAGCATCTCGTCCAGTCTGGGTTTATCTCATAGCAGAAAGACCCGAGCACACCTATCTTATACAAAATCATCCACGCTACTCAATCAGCCCACTCTCTCAAACACCCATCACATAATCAATCCACATTTTACATGGTCTTCCAACCATCGCCCACCCTAAACGTCTATTTCCATTCACTCTTCTGATAACTTACGCCATCTCAGAACACTTGGTCCTAAACGCGTTCACAACCCTAGCTATATATCTCTTAACCAATCGCCCATCACTATCTACTACTCTTCACACGCATCCTTTCCAAGTTGTTCACTTGTACAGCTCTCACTCGAAATCTTTCCTTCTATTTCTACACCATCATCTTAATCCTATAAACCATAGTTGGCACCAACATACTATCCTCATGCAGCATTATGGCACATTCGACATAAGAATACTTTGCATTCACTCCGATAATGCGCCCCCTATCTACACGATGACATGCCATTTCCAGAGCGATGAACTTGGCATTCACTTTACATCTTTTATCCATTTTTATTCTGCTAGCTCTTTCAATACAAATACTATCCACAGACCCTTACCCCCTTCTTTCTCCCTTATCAATTTCTCAATTCTTGCACTCATCTTTCCACCACTTACCCTTATACAATGGTACTATTACTATACTCTTCCACTTTCATATGCCTTACGTCACAATCAAGAAAACCATTACATAAAACAATCACTACCACTTTTTAGCATCTCAGTGACTATATCGTCACCTCCAGCTGCCTCCCATTTTTCAGCCCTCTCACAGCATTAACAACGTTGCTCTTGCATACTTATCTCTTCCATACCCTAATACAACACCCAGTTAGCATCCATTAAACCAATCATATCATTCAATTCATTTTCTAAACCCACAATATACAGCTAGTATTCTCACCAACTAGTTTTTACTTGTTCAACCCGCAAGGAGTTGCCCTGTGTACTGTTTCACCTGGTACCTAGAAGAGCAGCACGCCCAAGAAACCCACAGTCTGAAACTAGATTGAGACTACCTGGGTTTTATTCTTTCTAAACATTTCCCGTTCACAGTTTTTTCGTCCCTTTCTCTTAAGGTATCTCACCTATTTTCTTGTCGGGAGTTAATTTCGCAAAGTAGTCTACAAGCAGCTTTCCTTCATTCATGCCTGGTCATAGGCAGGGTGATCTTCGCGCACGTTACCTGGCCCGGTAACAGAACGAGCGGGGTCGCTATCGCTTGTCCCTCGTACTCGTGACGAGATGGGACACACAGACCGCTGGATTTTTTTTTCAGGGCGGTGCAAAGACAACAAAAAAAAAACCCAAATAAAAAGCAAAACAGAAAGAATGAAACACCCCGTCGCCGTTGACAGGCTCACCTCCCCGATGCGCAGGATCATGCAACCAACAACAGAGTCAAATAAAATGGAGGAGGCTAGCCTCCTCCAAAAAGTCAAATAGTCTATAATCTGTGTGCGCGAACTCGTCCCAAGTACGATGGACAAGTGGTAGCGACCTCGTTCGTCCCTGTAGCGAGACAGGCAAGCTGCGCGAATAGCACCCAGACTAGAACATTCATGAAGAGTTCTTGGGGATCACTTCCATCAAAGGTGTAGCTGTCCCAGGCAGCTCGGAAGATGGCAAAGGGAAAGTCCCTTTGCTGAAGACAAATTGTTGGACGTAACCTACTCCTGCACTCAAAGGGGTGTCGTTGAGACTTTCTTCAACCACCACAAAACCAAGGATGCGCGTGGTTTTACCATTTGATTTTGAGTCCGAAACTTTAATAAAATTACCAAAAGCTTGTGACTATAGAAGAAAAGAACGTTGATGGGCAATACCCAGAGTTCAGCCGCTCACGCTTATCCCATCTCGGGTTTTCGGATTTCTCATGTCTCTGTCCCTGGGTGCGTATAAAAGTGGTGTTCGCACATTAATACTGACGCGGGTAGGGTCGCTTCCCAAAGGTCGCAGCTCTCAACTGAGCCGCCAGAGAGAAAGGGCGATTTTATTTTTTATTTTCGGAGCTCATCTGGTGAATGTCTACTTGGGCATAAGTCGCCCTACTCACAACAGCCTAGTACAAGGCTATATTAAAATAAAATAGAAAAAAACAATAACAATAAAAAAAGAAAAAGGGCAACAAGCAGGAAGCACGCTTCAACGCTGAGGGGAGGCCAGCCTCACCCCGGCGCAGGAACGTGCGACCTACAAGGAAAAAAAAGGCACAAAAATCCTCCGAAACCAATTAAATAAAGTGGAGGAGGCCAGCCTCCTCCAAAAAGGTACAAAGTTCACAAGTCAGTTTGCACGAACCCATCCCGAGTACAAGGGACAAGCGGTAGCTACCCCGCTCATCCCAGTACCGGCCCAGGTAACGTGCGCGAAGATCACCCAGACAGGGTCATTCAACGAGAATGTGCCGAAGAGTCTGGGGGACAACGCAGTCACCACAGTAAGGCGCAGGCGAGTGATCCATCAAATGGCGGTGCGTCCCGCGAGTGTGTCCTATTCGGAGACGACTTAAAGCACCCTGAAGCAATCGCGGCATTATGAGGTAGGTCCATGGGAACAGTCGCGGCGCAATGGCACGCAACTTTAGGTTCCCCTCGACCGTCTCCCATCTTCTTTGCGAAGCAGCCTGCAAAGCTGGTCTGATCCCCCAGTCCTCGCGGACTCTCTGGAACCCTCATCGGCGTGCTCAGTACTCGCAATTCCTACATGTCCAGGAACCCAGCAGAAGATAATCTCGACATCCGCCCGGCTTGCCGAAACCGTGGCGTCACGGATACAGCGAACCAGGGGATGTGGAGATTCCAATGCTCCAAGAGCACTCAGGGCGCTTTGTCAGTCGCTATAAATCACGATCTGGTCTCCGAACCGGGCAGGTCGCGTAGTCACATGTACCGAGCGGTGTATTGCAACCAACTCAGGCGTGAAGAAAGACGTAGCGCCTGGCAGAGCTCCGCTGACGTCAAACAGAGGGCATATGGCGTGAAAACCGACCCCATCTTGGGACTTGGAGCCATCCGTCCGTATACACTGGCACGGTTCCAACGTGAAACGAACAGTGATCCAAACAAGACGAACGCAACACTCGCGGCGTTATAAAAGCTTTGGGAGCAGAGGCGCGGCGAGCAAATGGTCAAAGGTGGTATCCTCCAGGGTGGCGTCCTGGGCAGAACCGGAGGTGCCACCGGCACGAGAGCTACATATACCTAGCCATAGACCCAAAGGGCTTAGGCTATGATTGGCGTCTCTTGACGGCATAGGTACCCGCGAGATCAGCTGCGAATGTAGTGAGAGCCGTTGGCGACTGAGGGAGGCGCGGGGCTCGTGCGTACGGGCGAATAATGCACTGTGCATGGCGCAGAGCGAGCGTAATCTCCCCTTAATGAAGGTGCGGAAGGCACCAGTCACCAGGCGAGGGCCGGGGTGGTGCATCGAGTCCACCTTACGCAATACACGCTCAGCTGCGGATGGATAAAACTCGCATCCGTAGTCTAGCTTCGAACGAACACAGGATCGATAAAAAAGTAAGGCAGTAGCCCTATCAGCGCCCCAAGCGCTGAATGTCACGGAACGGAGAATATCCATGGCGCGGGTACAAGAGACCCTAAGGCTGCAAATATGAGCCTCCCAGGTCAAGCGTCGGTCAAATACAAGACCAAGGAAACGGTGCCATTCAACCACTTCCAGGCATACCCCCATTAAGAAACAAATCTGGGTCAGGGTGGAGGCATGGATGGCACAGAGGTACACCGCCTTAGTCTTGGCCAAGGAAAACCGAAACCTATGTGCTTCGGCATAGCGAGAGAAGCGGTTCAATGCCTGTTGGAGTCGACCCTCCATTGTTGGCATCTGGGACGCGCCAAAAGAGAATGAAAGCTCGTCCACGTAGAGCGTAGCGAGAACATCTTACGGCAGCACCGAGGTGATGCCGTTGATGCTCAGGGCAAAGAGTGTGACACTGAGTACACTTCCTTGCGGGACACCCTCTTCCTGCTTCTTTGGGCCGGAGAGGGCTTCCCCCACCCGTACATGGAATCGGCGATCTCGCAAAAATTCAGATATAAACATTGGGAGGTGTTCCCTCGCCCCCATCATGTGGAGAGTCTCCATGATCCGTATCGCCGTGCGGTATCATAGGCCTTCTCCAGATCGAAAAACACCGTGGCGTAGTGCTGTCTACGAAGGAAGTCCTCGCAGACGGCATTTTCCAGTCGAAGCAGAGCATCCGACGTGGAGTGGACCTTGCGGAAGCCGCACTGTGCAGAAGATAGATGGCCTCCGCTGTCCAGAAAAAAAAAGGCTAATCTAACATTTACGAATTTCTCCATAAACTTACACACGCCAGATGTTAGAGAAATAGGTCGGAAACCGGCTGGGATAAAATGATCTCTCCCGGGTTTGCGAAAAGCGAGCACAGAAGCGATTCGTCAGGAATCTGGGAGGAGACCCTCTATCCAGATCCTGTTTTACAAATTTAACAGAAAGGCCATGCCTCACTCACCCAGATGTCGAAGCATGGCGTACGGCCTCGAAGCGAGAGCGGAACGCAACTCACTCGGAGTAAACCGGTCGTTGAAGGCTTCTGGAGGTAAAGTCCAGTCGGGGACCTTCCGCGAAATCAAGTCTCGCAGTGAATGCTGGCGGAGCAGGATCCCGGCTAGAGAATGGGGAGAAACCGGTCGCGAAGGGTCTGCCACGGACGAGGATTCCGAGATTGTGGTCCCACTCTCCTGGAGAACGGGAGGGAGGCACTGCAAGAACTTGCCCCGAATCCTTTTGACTCGCTTCCGCACCTCTGATAGAGGGGTCTCCCTGTTAAGTGAAGACATGCGTGCCAGCCAAGAAGAGCGGCGGGTGTGCTTCGAAACATAACGGAAACTAGTCCAAGACCAACGAAATTCACCGACAGTGAAATAGTTCAGGTGCCGGGAATAGCGCATGAAAGCATAACGCTTGTTTGAGGGCCGCCTCACACTCGGCCGACCACCACGGGAGTGGTCGGCGTGCAAAACGGCCAGACGTTCTAAGAATAGTAGTTAGCCCTAAGGCAATGAGGTTGCGAGAGAACTCAACGGCCTCATCTACCGACTTAAACTCCGATTGAGTCAGATAAATCAGTCATTTCCTGAAATGCGGACCACCGCGCCCGCGCGCGCACCACCGGGATGGGTTCACGGGCGGCAGCGGCACAGAAAAGGATATTTGAATGGAAAAGTGATCACTACCATGAATGTCATCGACCACCCCCAACCCTAAATCAGGCAGTGCATCCGGAGAGCACAAAGATAGATCGATTCAAGAAAATGAAGCGGTTCTCGAGCAGTGATGCGGAAACCCATCCAGATTTAGGACACCAATCTCCAGCTCATCGATCAGGTCGGCAAGGACTTGACCCCGGGGATTAATCGAGTAGTCTTGCCTGCAGCGGTGTCTATCGTTCAGATCTCCAAACAAGAGAAAGGGCCTCGGCAACCGTGCGAAGACGCGGCGGAAGGCTCCCGCGTCGAAGTCGGCTGACGGTGGAATGTACGCGGAAATAACAGCATACCTCCTATCCAGATGCAATTGCACAGCTACTGCCTGAAATGAGGTATCTAAAGCCAAGAGAAGAACAGAGACCTGGCGGGTGTAAATCGCGCATCCTCCTGTCCGGCCCCAATCTCGTGGTGATGGGGTCGCAAAACCCTAATAACCCGGGAGAGTGGGCAGGGGGCACGCGCCCAGCATGGTATCCTGTAAAATGATAGCTAACGGGAGACGAGACGAGAGGAGCCTCCACAGCTCTTCCCAGTTGACCCTCTTCGAAGAGAAAAACCACACAGGAATGGCCTTAAGATTCTGGTAGGCAGAACTCCTGGGGCAGTTGCCTTCGAGGAGTTATTGGGAGAGGTTCGGCTCGTCATTTCCTCCCCCCGCCTCGAAACCTTATGCGAGCGGGGCGGTTTCGGAGGCGTTCTCTTTTCGAGGATCCACTGTCTCCGAGCCACCCAGCTTACCACTGGGTGTGGGCGTAGGAGTTTCGGCTTTAGTGCTGTCCTCCTTTCGGGGGGCAGCTTTAGGAACCCTGGGAGGTGGCCTCACGACCAACTTGAGGGGTATTGCCTTCTGTGAGTCTAACGACCAGGTAGAGGCGCGCGGCCGCTTCGTCTTACGGGAAACAGTCACGCTGGCAGAAGGGAAGGGAGCCCTGGTTTTAGCCGCGGCTGGGTGTGAATCCTTTGTGCCGGCAGCTTTACCAGGAAAGCGCCCGGGGTAGGTAGAATCCGCAGAAGGGTTCCGAATAGGCGTGGAAACGACCGTGCTCGTAGGCCTGGAGGGGCCAGGAGCAGAGGGTGCCTTTTTCAACATTGAGTCATAGCATGTCCCAGGCAGCGCCGGGGGCGCCAGGACTAAGTCCTTAACCTCGCGAAATGAGAGGCGATACTGAGCATGAACGGCCAGGATTTCTTTATCAAGGAGATACGCAAAACATTGCTTCAAAGAAGTGGGGTGCGGCTCTCCAAAATTGACACACTTGGCCACACACGATTTGGACTTATCGTGTGTGGCCTTGGACCAACTTACACAGACTTCGGGTAACCCCGACTATGCGCGTCTACAGGAGCGATCATTATGGCCGAAGCGGTGACAGTAGAAGCACCTCCACGGCAGTGGCACGAATGCTTTCACGCGGTAGCGATACCAACCGGCACGCACCGACTCAGGCAGCTTGTCACAGTCGAACGTGACAAAGTGTAGGGGTGGGTCTCGAGGCCCCTCCCTGTTTTCTCGTCACACGTTCGTCCTTGACCGCCCCATAGTCGACCAGCTCTAAGGTGATATCATCTATGGAGTAGTCCACGAGTTCCCTCACATAAACTACTACTTTCACGAACTTCATGGTAGAGTGCGGCGTCACACTTACAGGGGTGCCATAAAGTGTCCGAAGGGCACTAATCATGGCCTCCTCGGAGGGATTCGTGCATTCGCCAAAAGGCTAATGTCCGAGAAACGGGTCACCTTCGGCTCTCTACCAATCACACTAGCTAAAGCTCTCCTCTGATGGATCATGTTGCCCTTAGCCAACATGCTGCCATCAGTGGAGCGAATAACAAGGAAGCCTTTGAAACCAGCGGGCTCGAAAAACGCCAGGTAGCCTCTGAATGAGGGGCCTCGGCGTAATTGAGGCTCTGCTCTGTGCAGTTTGGTCTTCGTCTGGGACTCGCCACCCGCGGGAGCAGCGGGGCCGGACGTGCCGATCTTCGCTTGGTCGCTTGCCGAAATGGCAGCAGACCCGTCCGTCCCCGAGGCTTCCGCGGAGGGAGAGGAGCCTAGTCCTTTTCGTCTTTGGAGAGGATGGCGGGGAATGAACTCGCTTCTCTCCGAGAACAGGAGCACCTAAGCCAGATGGGCCGACCTCGGCAAGATCCTTTTCTGAAATGGAGAAGGTCTTGCCTATCATATGGGCAACAACAGCAGGGGAAGGGGATCCCTCCTCTTCTTGTGGGGCCTCGGGGATCCGAGGCGTTTGAGGAGCAGCTTGCATAGGGGCGGACACGGGTTTTGTGCTTGGCACCGAGCCCGGGGATGTCCATCTCAGTTGGGGCTTCCATGTGCTCCCCCCTCCCCTAGCAATCACAGATCCCATTCGAGGTACATTTTTGACCTAATGCCGGCGAACCAGCATCCGTCGAGGAAGAGAGGGGGGCATGTACAGTGACCACCTATAGGCACTTAGCGCACGAGTGCAGGATGTTAGGGGGCAAGGATCGACGGGCCCTGCCATTCCTTGACCCCCTGAAGAGGTTGGCCCTATCGACACGCTTCAACCTGGAGCGGTCAATTTTCAACCGCCTGTGTGCTTTCTTGGCAGTCCCTCCTTTTCTTTTCTTTCACAAGGGACTGCTATAAAGGGAGAGGCATCCAAAGGGGCCCCCTACAACCGTAGGCAAACGAGAGGAGTAAGCCTCCTCACCGGTAGAAGAAATTTGGTAGGCCCCCTGAGAAAGCACAAGGGGGGGTACCTTCATTTTTTCAGGGGAGCTGCCCGAGGGCGGCTCCGACGATGGTCGAGGGTAAGGTAAAGAGGGAGTATTTATTTAAATTCCTCATTGGGCATGGTGACTCCTTTTTTAGTACGGGACGCAAACACTCATCACCCTACGCAGTAGCCCACTCTGCGAGGGGTGAACACGGTCCAGCAAAGCCAGCTGCCGCCATTTCAGGCCACTCCTCCCGCCTAGTGACCTGGCAGCCCATCGACATGGCGGCTCCACCTTAGGCACGGTGTAAAGTCGATAGACTGCGAAAAAGAGAGAAATGGGGTGTGAGGAAGGTGAGGGTGTGGGTTTAGCAGGATGTTTAAAACTCACCTCCCAAAAACCGGAGCTTAGGGGTGAAGGGGCCTTGTTCGCTACCCCCTCAGCCCCGATCTGGGATGGTTGAATGAGAAAAAGCTGGTTGGCATCTACCCTATGAAATTAGAAGCCAACCAGAGAAAGTTGTAGTTGAGATTGTATGCAAAGTGAGGAAGTAAAGCAAGATGACAGGGTGTCAGAAAGAAGGAGAAGCAGCTAAGCTGGGGCCGGACGGGGCGCTGAGTCCAGTCAGCACGGCGGCCAGGAAGGCAAATCGCCGCACACCTTACGGGGAGAGGAAGGGGAGCAGGGTGGATTTCCTTACTACGTCGATCTATTGTGGCAAGCCTATAGACGGGACCCTAGACTTTTAGTTGACCTAGTAGTAAAGCCCACCCACCATAGGCAGTGTAGTCTTATTCACCAGAGAACGACCACATAGAGGTGGTCAGACAATTAGACGAGGGAAAGGGTAGCACACTAGCTTCCTTGGCCATGCCAGAGTTCAAATTAACCCAGTTGGGCCTTTCCTATTTGCACTCGGACCCGGAGGACGTGTTGTTCCTCCAGGTAGCAAGTGTAACAGTCTACACAGATTACTTCCATGTGGACCCAGTTGGATACAAAACAGTCCTACGCCCCACTTACAATTAAACCAAAATTCCAACTCTTCCAAAACACTGAAACTCAGTCTAATACATTCTCTTCACAAGACTATGTGCATCCAATATTCTTACATGCCCAATCGGTCATAAAACATTCTCAGTCACACATTTACTATCTATTGTTGTCTGAGACCAAAAAATAGAGCACTTTAATTGATGGTACTCTATTAAATCAAGTTACTACTTACTTCGAAGAGATGAATGATCTGGTTAGTAGGTTGGTAATTTGTAGAGCAAGGGCAGCTCGGTACCTGTCTTCGGACGCGACCAGGTAACGAACCTGAAACCGATGGGATTCCTCAGTTAAAAACTAAACGAGAAAAAGAACAGACAAATGAGCTGCCACTAGCCAATGGGACACAGGGTTGGACTTCTAACATTGAGGCACGGGTTCAATTCTAGCAAGGACACAAAAGTGAGTGTCACCAGCCACCCGGATACACAGAAACATACCCTCTTAGGGAGAGCTAGCTCCATATGCATCACACCACCACTATATTTCCTTTCCCTTCTTCACAGCACAACAGATCCACTCTCTTCTCTGCTCCTGAGTCATGTCGATGGAGGATTAGTATTTACCATGGGGGGAGTCTCATATCCACATACCCCGACGATCTTTTCCCGTCAATCTAGGGACCGCTTACCAGAGCACAAGCCACCAAAATCATCTTAAAGACTAGCTAGATAAAAAAACAAACAAAGGAAAAACAACCCAAACAAAAACAAGTAAAAATAGGAAGAAGATGGAGGAGGAAGCACGCTTCGGCGTAAGGGGTGGGTCCACCTACCACCGACACAGGATAATGCGACCAAAACCAAAAAGTCAAATAAAATGGAGACGTCCATACTCCTCGATAAAGTCAGATAGTACACAAGTCTGTATGCACAAACTAGTCCCAAGTACGATGGACAAACGGTAGCGACCACGCTGTCCCAGTACCGTGGTACCGGGACAAGTAGCGTGCGCGAAGATCACCCAGACTGGGACATTCAACAAGAATGTGCCGAACAGTCTGGGGGACAATGCAGTAAGGTGCAAGTGAAAGCTAAATGAATATTTTTATTTTCATTGTGGTAGCCCATCTGGCGGCGACTGCCTACTCGGGCATAAGTCGCCGTACACAACACAGCCTACTACTAGGCTATCTAGGCTATATTAAAAAACAAATAACAAAAAAATAACAATATGTAATAACAAATAACAACGATAAAAAAGATCAAGTGCTAAAAAAAAAATGAGAAAAAGCAAAAGGGCAAGAAGGAAGCATGCTCCGGCGTCGAGTTGTAGGCCCGCCTCCTCTCGGCGCAGGAACATGGGACCTACAAAAAGAAACATACAAAAAAAGGTCAAAGAAAGTGGAGGAGGCAAAAAATCGTAAAGTCAGTGTGCACGAACTCGTCCAGAGTACAAGGGACAAGAGGTAGCGACCCCGCTCATCCCGGTACCGGAACAGGTAACGTGCGCGAAGATCACCCAGACTAGGACATTCAACAAGAATGTGCCGAACAGTCTGGGGGACAACGCAATCGTCACAATAAGGCCCGGCGAGCGCTACATCAAATGGCGATGCGTCCCGCGAGTGTGTCCAATTCGGAGACGACAGAAAGCAACCTGAAGCAGACGAATCATTGGGGGGGGGGGGTAGGCCCATGGGAACTATCGCGGCGCAATGGCACGCAACTTTAAGTTCCCTTCGACCGTCTCCCATCTTCTTTGCCAAGCAGTCCGAAGAGCTGCCCGTATTCCTGCCATGTAGTCTGTGTGAGGAAGAGCGAAACGCTGGTCCGGTCGCAGAGTCCTCGCGGACTCTTTGGCGCCCAAATTCCCCGCAATTCCTAAAAGGCCAGGAATCCAGCAGAAGATAATCTCGATATCTGCCCGGCTCGCCAAAACCGTGGCGTCACGGATATCGCGAACCAGGGGATGCGGAGATTCCAATGCCCCGAGAGCACTCAGGGCGCTTTGTGAGTCGCTATAGAACACAACCCGGTCTCCGAACCGGGCACGTCGCGTAATCTCCGGTACCAAGCGGTGTATTTCCACCAGCTCGGCCGTGAAGACAGACGCAGCGCCTGGCAGAGCCCCGCTGACTTCAAACAAAGGGGATACAGCGTGGAAATCGACCCCGTCTTAGGACTTAGAGCCATCTGTATACACTGGCACGGTTCCAGCGTGACACGAAGTGTGCTCCAAAACGGCAGAACGCAATACTCCCGGCGCTGTACAAGCTTTGGGAGCAGAGACGTGGCGACAAATGGTCAAAGGTGGTACCCTCGAGCAGAAGAGTTTTTTGGCCCTAAAACCGAAAGGCTTAGGGTATGATTTGTGTCTCTCGGCAGCATAGGCACCGTCGAGATCAGCTGCAAATGCAGTGAGAGCTGTTGGCGACTGAGGGAGGCGCCGGGGTCGCGCGTACAGGTGAATAATGCACTGTGCACGGCGCAGAGCGAGTGGCATCTTGCCAGCACACGCTTGGCTGCGGATGCAGCCAAGCGTGTGCTTAGTCGAGCTTCGAGCGAACGAAGGATCGATAAAAAAGTAAGGCAGTAGCCCTATCAGCGCCGCAGCCGCTGAACGTTACAGAGCGAAGAATATCCATGGCGCGGATGCAAGAGACAATGAGGTTGCGAATATGACCCCCCCAGGTGAGGCGTCGGTCAAGTACAAGACCAAGGAAACGGTGCGATTCAACCACTTCCAGGCGCACCCCATTTAGAAACAAGTCTGGGTCAGGGTGGAGCCGTGGATGGCGGCAGAAGTGCACCACATTAGTCTTGGCCAAGGAAAACCAAAGCCTGTGCACTTCGGCGTAAAAAGAGAAGCGGTTCATTGCCTATTGGACTCGACGATTCAGAGTTGGCATCTGAGTCAGCCAAAAGAAATCGAAAGGTAGGCCACGTAGAGCGTAGCGAGAACATCTTCCGGCAGCACCGAGGTGATGCTGTTTATGCTCAGGTCAAAGAGTGTGATACTGAGGACACTTCCTTGCAGGACACCCTCTTCCTGCTCCATTGGGCCGGAGCGGGCTCCCCCGAACCCGTACACGGAATCGACGATCTCGCAAAAATTTAGATAAAAAGACTTGGAAGCGTCCCCTCTCCCCCATCAGGTGGAGACTCTCCATGATACCGTATCGCCATGCGGTATCATAGGCCTTCTCCAGATCGAAAAACACCGTGGCGTAGTGATGTCTACGAAAGAAGACCTCGCAGACGGCATTTTCTAGTCGAGCAGAGCACCTGACGTGGAGTGGAACTTGCGGAAGCCACACTGTGCAGAAGACAGATGGCTTCCGCTGGCCAGAAAAAAAGGCTAATCTAACATTTCCCAATTTCTCCATCAACTTGCACACGCAGGAGGTTAGAGATATGGTGCGGAAACGGCCGGAGTAGAGTGATCTCTCCCCGGTTTCCGAAAAGCGAGCACAATACCGATTCGCCAGGAATCTGGGAGGATACCCTCTACCCATATCCCGTTGAACAAATCTAACAGAAAGGCCATGCCTCGGTCACCCATGTGTCGAAGCATGGCGTACAGGACATCGTCTGGACCAGTGGCGGTGTCTGCGCACGAAGCGAGAGCGGAGCACAACTGACTCGGGGTAAACTTGTCTTTCAAGGTTTCTCCCTACACTGGACGTAAAGTCCAGTCGGTGGCCTTCTGCAACAAACGACGCACATTGAATTCTGGCGGAGTAGCACCCCGGCTAGAGAATGCGGTGGCGAAGGATTCCGCCACGGACGCGGGGTCTTAGATTGCGGTCCCATTCTCCTGGAGGACGGGAGGGGGGTCCTGCGAGAACTTGCCCTGAATCCTTTTGACTCGCTTTCACACCTCTGCTAGAGGGGTCTTCCCGTTAAGTGAAGGCACGTATGCCCGCCAAGAAGAGCGGCGGGCGTGCTTCGAGATATACCGGAACCTAGCTCTAGCCCGACGAAATTCAGCGACAGTGAAATCGTTCGGGCGGCGCTTATAGCGCATGTAGGCATAACGCTTCTGTTTGAGGGCCGTCTCACACTCCCCATTACCGGTTGGGAATGGCAGGAAGCGAACCCTTTCAACACTCGGTATGCCCTGTGTCACCTTGTCCTACCAGGCAATTGTGGCCATAATAGTATTGGGATCAGAAACGTCCAAAATATGAACATTTACACAATCTTGGTCTGCAGATGTGAGTGAAGATGGGCCTTAACAACTTGATCCACTGTATTCGTGATTGCTCTAGTACTTTAATTCTTATAGGATGGGGAACCTCATATGTGCAATGGAAGCGGTGAAGAGGGTCGGCAAACCACACACCCTATACCTACTTAATTCCTTCCCTAGCCATTGGGATGTCAGCCCTCGCAGCTGGTAGGGACTTCACCTGCCACTCAGTTAAGTTATGGTAAGAGGACGAAAGTGCGCCGAGCCACCACAACCTCTCTGGATAGTAAAATGAAAAGTTGGAAATGGGTAGAATACGCGATGTAATATAAAGGAATAGGAATATGCGGGTCCACTAAGGAGAAGGGCACTCGGACCAAGAGGCTGTGCTCGTACTCCAGGTTTCAGTTGTACCAGCGGTGCTACCCCCAGCTACACCATCCTCACTCTTGCGGGCAGAGAAAATAAAGGGGTTACTCGTAGACAAATATGGGAACGCACCAGCTAGCTCTCTTCTGTCAAAGAGTTTAATTCAGCCCAGTGAGCCAGGACTTCCATATTGGCACTCAGGCAAGGAGGGCGTGCCGCTCCTCCGGGTACTGCCCTGTGGGTTAGTAACATTAACATACTAATCAATGAGTTATGGCCTAGCATAGTGGAAACTGCTTCCAATTACAGTTAAAGTAATTCAAATCGGGTGTGGTAAGCTTGTAGATGGACTTATGATAGGGTTATTGTTTATAGCTCCCCGGGAGCCGATGCAATCTCTCTGGGCAGTTTCATGGCAGCTACCATACACTGTAGAGACCAGTGGTTCAGATCCCATGTCATACTGTTGGTCCCCACTAAGAAATGGAAACCCATAAGCGAGTCCCGATCAGTGCTAAATCCACTACACCAGGGATGGGCAATAATTTTAAGCAGGGGGTCAAATTGAAGCTTGATTTTTTTTTAACCTATCTGACGACTGCTTAGTTGGGCAAAAGTCGCCGTAAACACGCTAGAACTTAATACTAGAATAGATTAAAAAACAAATAACAACGATTAAAAAACAGGAACAAAGGCTAAGAAACAAGCTAAAAAATAACAAATAAAAAAGCAACAAAAAGGAAGCGCCCTCCGGCGTCGGGGGTAGGCGCGCCTAAAGAACCTTTGCAAAGCTTTGGTGGCTGCACTTAAAAGGTTAGATGAAGATTTCAACATACAAGTTAACTGCAATTACCTCTGTGCATTTATTTGCATATACTACATAGTCCTAGATGGAGCTACACATTAAAAACGAAGGTAATTATTTCGCATAATTTTGCCACCCCATTTAAACTGTTTCGAGACATATCAGAGTGGGAAGCTACAGATTAACGTGGAATCCGAACCACGATTTACACTTCAACATCATGTGATCATTACCCAGGGCCCGGGCGTCTCCCATCCAAGGACTAACCAGTCAACGTAGCTTAACTTCCGCAAGCGAAAGAGAGCGTGTAGATACAGGTAATGAGAATAAGTATTTCTAAAGTATATTTTTTTTAAAAGAAAATTTAATCAACGAATCAAATATATTTAAAAAATGACTGATTTAAGACACATACAAATTAATGAGATGAGATTTCGGCAAAATGTTTAATAATTAATTTTAAATATTTTGTTGAATTCTGAGATGAAACTGGGCCACATGAAAAGCCTACGCGGGCCGCAGTATGCCCACCCCTGCCTAGGACAAATTATTAATTACAAACGCCACTTGACAAAACTGGTCTCTTAGGAGAACCCACCTCGTCATGGATACTGATTGCGAATCTCCCTCTAATATTAAACTCCTTGAAAAGCCACCGCATTGAGACCAGCATCAAATGAAGGAAGTCCACGGCTGGCGATAAGAAAACAACAAAAATTAAGACCTTACGAGAGAGCATGGGACATTCTACCAATACAATCTTAGAACACCAAGCGAAATTAAGTTTGTAATCACAACTACAGTGCAAAAGTGAGCTCAGCATATGTGGATATCATATAGAAAAATACATTAAAAGAAAATCAATGTGGATATTTCCACAAAAAAAAACGCAAGAGGGTGTGTGGCATAGCATGGAGAATGAATCAATGGTACAAAACAGACTGGTGCTGCGTAAGTCCAAGTGGGCAAGCTCGCAGCCATTTTCAGAAAGAGAGGATTCATTAAAATTTCAAATGTTCTTTAAAAGCATAGATTATGGTTAACAATTTAAAAGATATATATGAAAAAAAGGAAGAGGGAGTAAAAACGTAGAAAAATAAATGCCTCTAGAATGCTGTAAAATCAAAGTAAAATCATAAGACACGACACGTCTATCCGGTTCTAAAAATGATAAAACATTAAATTTCCTTTAAGAGATTTGTCTCTGATAAAAATTTAAACATTCGGTTCATGTTAAAAGGTGCACTCATGTTCGGAAAGGATGCTCCTCAGAACCTGCTGAGGGCACATCCCTTGGCAAATAAAAGGAAAAAGCCTTTACCCCAGAGTATGGAAACGTAGGCATTCAGCAAATAGGTGGAGTACAGACATTGGTACTCCACAGTGAGTGCACATTGGAGGCTGATATGGCCTTACATCAGAAAACCATGTGTCAGACGACAATGCCCAATTCTCAAACGGCATAGAATAACATCCTGAGTACGGGTCCTAGTAGTGCGTTGCCAAGGACTGTTTGATGGCATGCAGTTTAGTTGAGGGAGTTCATCCCAAGTCCTCTGCCACTGGCCGACCACGTACTCACGGATGTATGGCACCACATCACGGAAAGGAAGAGGAGCAAGGGTGGAGGTTCCTAGAGATGCAGCTGCCTTGGCAACAGCATCTGCTCTCCCATTTCCTTTTATACCTATGTGGTTAGGTACCCAACAGAATAAAACTTCGTGGAACGAGGATAAATAAAAAAGCCACTTTGATCTTTGAAACCAGCGGGTGATCTGAAAATAAAAAGACTAAAGCCTCCAAAAAGCTGAGGGAATCGGAGAATATTGTATAAGATTCCGGTGATGAAGAAGCGATGGTATACAGTGCAGCCAGTATCGCGACAAGCTCAGCCGTGAAGATAGAGGCAGTATTGAGCAGGCACACAGACACATGACGGGAGGGGAAGATAGCAGAAGCTCCTACCCGATCAGAGGATTTAGATCCATCTGTGTAGATAAAAGTGCTTGATTTGTGGCACAAAGAGTGTTCATAAAAGAGGCTTCGTAGAACCAAAGGCAAGAACTTGGTCTTCGGTTCGCCTGCCATTACCTTGCAAACCCTCACGGGTGGCAATAGCCATGGGGGTATTTAGGGATCTGGTATGGAATAACTGATAATTCCCTCAGTTGACCTGTATCTCGTCATACGCAGGGCAAAGGGGCGAGTCTGCGAAGGAAACCTGTCATATGAGGCCACCGAGTGAATATTATAGGTGCGGTGCACTCATATACAGGTTAGTGGGGGAACTGTTGCAGCCTGAAAAGGTACTGCAGGTTAAAATTAAAGCGGTGAAAGGATAGTGGAAGGACCCCACTCTCTGCATGGAGACTCTATACTGGGGAGGACTTGAATGCTCCCAAAGCTAGACGCACTCCCTGGTTCCTAATAGAATTGAGCTTATCTAGGTTTGAGGAAGAGGCAGAGGAGTACACCTGTGGCCCATAGTCCAGCTTTGACTGGACGAATGCTGAATACAAAAGCCACAGGGTACGTCGATCACTTCCCCAAGAAGTGTGTGGCAGTAATTTCATTATGTCCATTCTCTTCAGACAAGACCTTTTCAAGGCGTCCAAATGAGGCCTCCAAGAAAGCCTTGAATCAAAGATCATCCCTAGGAATCTGAAATGGAGCTCAAAGGTGACAGGGACACCATAGAGTGACAAGTGGGGAGGGTCCCATTTCACCGATCTATGATTGTAAAAGTGGACAGCCTTGGTCTTTACTGCGGAAAAGTGGAAGCCCTTGGAAGAAGCATTATCAGCTACGGTATTTATAACCCGCTGTAGCTTACGGATGACAAATTGAAGTCTAGGCGATGAACAGATAAGTGCTAAGTCATCCACATATAGAGTTGAGGAAATCTCAGCTATGAGATTTGCGATAATGCTATTGATGGCCACTGAGAAGCAGGTGACACTGAGGACACTTCCCTGTGGCACACCCTCAACTTGCTCTACAGGTTCTGATAGGGCATTTCCAACTTTTACACACAGTGTGCGCTGCATGAGGAATTGCTCGACAAACCTGAGGAGAAGCCCTGCAGGTCCCGATCATGGAGTTGCTTAGGGATACCATGCCTTCAAGTGGTATCATATGCTTTCTCGATATCAAAGAAAACAGCAACAGAATGCTGCCTCTTTGAAAAAGCATCTCTTATATAAGACTCCATTCTAACAAGCAGGTCGATGGTACTCTGTTTTTTTCCGAACTCTGATTGAGAGGGAAATATAAGATGGTTTGTCTCTAAAAATCAGACGAGTCTTGTATTTATCATCCTCTCAAACAATTTACATGGACAACTAGTAAGGGCAATGGGGCGGTAATGGGTGGGTTCTGTCCCATCTTTTCCTGGTTTTCGGAAAGGTAAAATCACAGCCTCCCTCCACATAGAAGGGAAGCAACCCCTAATCCAGATGAAGTTATAGATGTCCAGCAAATGTGAGAGGAGGGATGGATGCATATTCCTAATCATATCATAGGAAATGCCATCCGATCCCGGTGCAGTGGATCTACAGTGCTTCAGTGCATTATGGAGCTCATGGATAGAAAAGAGCCAGTTATAAGGCTCATTATCCATGTTAGGCTCCATAAAGTTGATAGGATGCTGCTCCTGTTGGAGCCTAAAGCGCTGGAATTAGATGGAATAGTTATCTGGGCTTGAAATATTAGCAAAGCATCTGGCAAAGATATCGGAAGTATGGGACAAGTCTCCCAACAGTTCTCAGCCCTGAACAATGTTGGGAGCTGTAAAGCCATTGGATTTCCCCAAGAGCCTTTTGACACTCTTCCAGATTTTGTCTACCAAGGGTCTGCCAACTTATCGACGCGATGTAACCATCCAACGAGGTCTTTCGAGCTCGTCGAAGGGTGCGTCGCCGTGCTGCCCTTGCTCGGTTACGAGCAAGTTTCTTTACCATCGTGGGGCACCGATGGTAACGTCGGATAGCCTGTTTACATTCAGTGACGACTCAAGCATTCAGCAGACCACCAGGGCAATTGTGGTCTACGAGCAGTTGAGCCGGAAAGCGGGATGGAGAAATTAGCTGCATGATTGACGTGGGCAAGAAGATCATCAATAGCCACTTCAATATCTTCATGAGGAAAGGACCCATCATGGCTCGAGAGGTGCCTGAACTTAGGCGAGTTTGCTTTTTTTAGTATTGCAACTTTTGCGAGGTGGTGGAGGAGGACCACCTGTACATGGTGTTATTACAATGGGAAAGTGATCAGTGCCTTGCAAGTCAGGATCCACTGCCCAGTCAAAATCAGCTCTATAGTTTGGTGAAAAGAGATAAGTCCACACATGTAAAGCTGTTTGTCTGGATGTGAAATGATGTGTGGCTGCCATCATTAGTGCCCAGAAATCTCTCAATTATCTTTTCTCTAGGGTTGTTATCATGGTCCCCCCAAAGGGAGTGTCGAACATTATGGTCGCCAATCAATAAAAAGGGAGGAGGGAGTTGAGAAATTAAATTAGCTAACTTTGTAGCTAAAACAGCTGTATTATTTCCTCACCAGGAGGAAGATACAGCGAACAGACTAAATAATGGCGACTGGAAAACAGGCGGACAGCAACCACCTGCAGGTATGTGTTAAGAGAGAGCTGGTTGTGAGGAACCCTGTTGTTAACAAAAACAGCAGAACCATGAATTGGTTCTCCGGTGTTCTTATAATATCCCACAAAACCCGAAATGTTGGGTACTCTGCGAGTACCCAAGCAAGTCTCCTGTAAAGCAATACAATTGGGGTTGTAGTCCTTAAGCAGGAGCTTGAACTCTTCCCATTTAGGGAAGAGACCTTGGAGGTTCCAATGAATAATTGGAAACATTGTTACCATTTAAGCATAACGGTAGATTTCTTCCTACCCTTAGGAATATGAGATTTTGGATTTGAAATACCAGGGTAAGTAGTTCATGTCATACTAGCCTTAGGCTTGGAGTATGACAAAGGAGGCATCGGAAGCTTGAGTTTTGCCTTTGGTTTTTCTTTAAGAGGTGGTGCATCAGATTTTGATAAGTGGCTGTAAGAGAGAACTGTCTTCACTGGAGAAGCAAAGATGGAAGCAACTCCAGGGGTCAGTTCAGGTGTCGAGGGAACAGACGATGTTGACACAGCTGGTGGTATTGGTTGGGATGGTAGAGGCGATGGTGGTGGCGAGGACATCGGCAAAAGTTGTAAATTCGATGCTGATAGAGAAGGATGTGGAGTCAGTTTTTGAGAGTCTTCCTCAGATGAGCTGGTAACCTCCACAACAGCTGGCTCCTGGAAAGGAGCAAAGGTTTGTTCCTTCTCATTCAGGGATCAAAGGAATTCCAAAGCAGTATCAACAAGGAGGGTGGAGTGATAACTGGCTTTGGAGCTGAAGAAGAACTTGGTCCTTTACGGGCAGGGTGAATATCCAGAGGTGGAATGGATACCACCTGAGGACCAACATGATCAACATACAAATGTTCTGGAGGGGTAGCAAGGTGCTTAACCACTCTTGGGGAACCAGATGATGGAAGGTTCCTCTTCTTGTTGATAACCTCAGAAGCACTGTTAGGTGCTGAGCAAGAGTGTTCATCACGAGGAGATGTACGTTTAGGACGGGGAGGACTTTTTAACTGGTCAAGCACAGGAGAACCAGTAGGAGGTCTCTGGCTTCTCCCTTTCTTTGGCCTGGTAGAACGCAGAGCATCAGAAAAGCTCACACCAGGTTGGACATACATCTCTTTTACTCTTCTTCTGGCCTCTTTAAAACTGACCCTGTTCTTGTTTCTAATGGCAATGACTTCTCTCTCATAGAGAAAGAAAGTGCATTGCTGTGATGTTGCAGGGTGTTCTCCACCACAGTTAGGGAAGCACGGCTGTTGAGAACAGGGCGTCCCGTGATAATCCGATCCACAATTCACACACAACCGTGCCAGTTTACAAAACTTGCTTACATGGCCAAAGCGTTGGCAATGGAAGCATCGCCGTGGGTTTTCAACGTAAGGCTTGACTGGGATGTTAAGATATCCAGCCTTAACGTACTTGGACGGTTTCCAATCTGTTGAAGGTCAGGATTATGGTGGAGGTATGTAACCTAGAGCCATTCACAAACCTGGAAATGCGGTGGGCACTTACAACCTTCTGATTGGTAAGTTTTGATACCAGCCTGTCAACATCGTAATCTATTAACTCTCCCGATCGGATAACACCTTTACAGGTGTTAAATGTCGGGTGCGAAGCAAAGGACATGTCTACAGAAGCTAAAGACTGTAGGGTCTTAATCCGCTGATGCTGCTCGCTTGATTTCACCTCGACTATCAATGCGCCATCATTACGTGGCTACATTTGAGCAGGTTCGCCACATTTCTTAACAAAATCCTCGTAGACGTCGAAGATGTCAGCCTTACTAAGAGGACTATTGTTCGCTTTCAATACTAAAAATCGGTCGTAATCCAACTCAGGATCGACTTCTGATCTAAAAAGATCAAAGCGTTTACCGTCAGGGTCCAAGACACGATGACCAGAGACCTGCTGGGAGTTATTTTTGTTAAATTTATCCATATAGGTAAATATTTTATTTTGGGCTGCCCCTGGAGCCGAGGGCATGCACCAAATCGCCATCGTGAGTCCAAAGAGCGCCCATACAGCCCAGACGGGGTAACCTGCCCCCCGACTCCCACTGTCGTTTTAAAAACAGCGGAGCCGCATAACGGAGATTCTCTGGACTGCGGTGCAAAGACCTCCCAAAAAACAAAATGACGACCCAGGTAACCAAACCTCCTCTATGGCTCGGTCCTGCAGACGATGCCCCCCAGTGGGCGCATCCGTCGACCCGTACAGAGGCAGAAGTAAGAAAGGATCAGTCCAAAAGCGTAGCCTAGTCGAGTACCAAGCGACTATGGGGCCCACAAAGCAATAGTCGCAAATTCTGTCGAAACAGAAAAAGAAAAGGAGAAGGGAGAAGTGAAAAAAAAAGAAACAAAGGGACAAAAATGTAAAAGAGGGTACCTAAGGTACTAAACAACTAAACTAAACTAACCTGTTAAAAATAAAAACCTAAATCTACCTAAAGCTAACAAACTACCAAAACAATGGGTATTTTGGAGAAGCAGAAGGAAAACAATAGCAAGAGGAGTTGGAAAGAAGGATAGAAATAATTGAAAGGGAAACTGAAGGAAGGAGAAGAGGATAAGCTGGGGTCGGACGGGGTCGGACGGATGGGAAATCGCCGCGCCCCTTACGGGGAAGTAGCACTGAGAGGGAGTGAATGAGAAGAGCAGCAATAACTTTCCCAGGCCACATCAGAGAGTTCAAGTCGACGCAGTGACATGAGGGCTTCCCTAATTTGTACTTAGCCCAGAAGTATGTGCAGCTCCTCCGGGTACCAAATGTAACAGGCTACACGAGGAACCACCCTGCGGGGTACCTTTGTTTTAGCCAAAGAGAACTGAAATCTGTGTGTTTTGGCAATGAGTGTTCAAAGGCTGATGGAGCCGGCGCTCAAAGGTAAACATCTGAGCGGTGCTGAGAGATCGAAAGGTCGTCTACATAGAGCGTGGCGAGAACATCTACCGCTAGCACCCAGGTTATACCGTCGATGCTTACAGCAGAGTGATGGTGTCACCAGAACAAATTAAAATTTTTATCATCATCATCCACCACTCTTCCACAAATGGGGTTGCCACAAATCAGTGATACGACTACATATTGCGCTCATAGGAACAAAACTTTCGAGTGCACGGCTTTCAATACAACGACCCATTACCGAGCTTAGTCCCCTTTTATGACACACGCAGGAAAATGGTATGGGGATTCTTCCTGCTCTAACATTAGAGTGAGCTGCCTTACCGGAGCTTTGGACGACCCAGTTGACACGACTGGTCATGAATTTATCACCGACAAACCAGGGTTCGAGAGCCTTGGTAATGCGTGCTCCCAAAACTGGTGTCTCTGGTTTATCCATGCATGCAATTGCTTCCAGGCAATTGAACATGTGAGACTCGGATCCACCAACCCAAGCTACTGTGCCACGTTCGACGACCTCTTCCCAGGTCCACTGGAGGTGGCCCTCGTGTCTTCCCATATCCAGCAGAGAATAAATCTGAAAATAATCAAAACTCCTTTGATGAGTCTGGTCAGAGATCATACATGGATCGGGCGTGCAACACCCATACCCATATCTGAACAGAAAATGCGATCACAGAAGAGCTTTGGGGGAGACTCTCAGATCAGGGACCCTTATTCAGGGGCTACATAGGAAAATTAATGAAAAACTGGTGTAAAAATCCAAGGAGATAAAATTTTATTAAATGGGGGTGAAGGAAAGGAAATGTCACACAAAGCTTTTTCACAATCTCATCCTCACCTGTTTTCGGGAAAGAGGTTGACCGCTGTACTTAAAACCAACCAACTCCGCTAGTTCCTTCCCTTCACTACTAAGGTACCATCCCTTTTCTCCCTTGGTGGCACGGAAAAGCTTTCCGGCTCTTTCATCGATCTCTCGGTCCGTTAGTGTAGAGTTGAACTGCTTCAGTAACTGTTTCATAAATTTCAAACCTGCGCCATATATACGACCATAGTTCACTACCTGATGCAAGGAAGGAAAAAATCAATCTTTATGGAGGGGCTCAGGGCTAAGCAATGGCTCATCCTTATAACAATGAGAAAAAAAAGCAATAGAATTGAAAAATCGCCCTTACCGCACGCTATACACCACATACTTTGGATCAGTTATGACATTCATTCACTCATGAGTTTATTGGTTCAGAGGAAGGCAATTTCTCCAACCATGAATATAAAAAAAATTTGATTAGTTTATAGTTTCTTTTAATTATGTCCCACCCAACGAAATAGATTTTAGCCAGTTTGTTAGACTACAAAAAATAATAAAACAAAACCAAAACCCAAGCAAGACAAAAAGGAAAAATATTCTTCAGTATCAAAAGGAGGCCGCGCCTCTCTCCAAAGCTCAAGCATCCAGTAGATGAGGCCTGCATCCCAAAATTTAGTAATGCCACAATCAGGGTTGCACAAACTCATCCCAATTACAAGGAACAAGCGGCGGGAGGAAACCTGCTCTTCATGGTACTAGGACTGGTAGCGCACACGAAGATCCCACGGACAGGGTCACTCAAAAGAATGCGCTTGACAGTCTGGGGAACCATGCAGTCGTCGTATTAAGATGCAGGGGAATGCTCCATGAAATGGCGGTGCATTCCTCAGTATGTCCACTTCGAGGATGACATAATACAACCTGAAGCCATCGTAGCATTGTTGGGTAGGCCCATAGGAAATTCACAGAGCGATGACGCGCAACTTTAGGTTCCTATTGGCTTTCTCTCATCTTCTTTACCAGGCAGCTCGAAAGGCTGACCTGATTCCTGCTATGCAGTCAGTGTGGGTACAAGGAAAAGGGTGGTTCGGTTGACCAGTCCTTAAACACTTTGGAGCAATCTTTACATGTCCAGGAACTCAGCATAAGACAATCTAGACATTCATCTGGCAAACGCCAGCTGTAGCGCATTGGATACCACGAACCAGAGGGTGTGGAGATTCCAATGCACAGAGAACAGTCATGGCACTTTTAGTCCAATGTACTGTGTAGGGAGCAGAACGAGCGGTATCAGTCCAGCATTGACAAATAGGCATCCAATAGGGAATGAGCAGAAGGCACCGGTTGCCAAACAGAAACAGAGGGTGAAACGTTTCCAACTTCCGCAAATCTCGCTGGGCTGTAGATGCATAAAACTCATCCGTAGTTGAGCGAATAAATGTACGGTAGCACTCCAAGAGCTGATCGTCATGAAAAGAATAATATCCATGATCCAGTTAGAAGAGCCCCTAAGGCTTGGAATATGACTCCCAGGAGAGGAATCGATTGAAAACAATACAAATGAAATAGTGCAACATCTAGGTGAGCCCCATTTAGGAACAAGTCTGTGTTGTGGTGGAGCAGTGGCTGACAGTAGAAGTGTATCACCTTAGTCTTGGCAGAAGAAAACCTAAACCTGTGAGCGTCAGTATAGCAAGAGATGCAGTTCAATGTCTGTCGGAGTCAATGCTACAGATTTGACATTTAGCTTGCACCAAAATAGATCCTAAGGTCGTCCATGTAGAGTGTAGAACATGTAGAGCATAGCAAGAACATTTTCTGGACTCACCAAGGTGATGTTAATGATGATGCTCAGACAAAGAGAGTGAAACTGATGAACTTTCCTGCAGGATGCCCTCTTGGCCTATTGGAACAGAGAGACCTACCAACTACACGCATGCGAAATTTACTAATTCACTGGAACTAGGATATGGAGATTGGGAGGCGTCCCTTCACCCACAAAATGGGAAGGGACTCCATGATACCGTATCGTCATGTTTTTATAAGAAACTGGTAACTACTATGAAGGTCATCGACCACCCAACCAAAAGGCGATGTATCCGTAGAAGACAAGGACAGATTGAGGCAATAAAATGAAGCAGTTCTTGGATAATGATGGGTAAACTCATTCATATTTTGGACACCAATTGCCAACTCTTCAATTAGGTAGGCAAGGATCCAACCCTGGTATTGATCATGTAGCCCGCCCGAGGGAGGGCCTACCATTCAAATCTTTGAGGAAGAGTAAAGGCCTCGGCAACCAGGCAACTGTGCCGCGACATAAGTTCTATACGTCGAATTTGACTGATGGTGGAATGTAAGCTGAAATAAAAGTATAGCTCCTATCCAGATGTAGCTGCACTACCGCTTGCTGAAAGGAGGTATTTAAAGCAAGAAGATAGACATATCATGTTAAGTGCAAATCACACATCATCCTTCCTAGGCTTTATCCTGTGGTGGTGCTAAAAGGAAGAAGACTTTCCGGGTCAAGGGCTATGATCTGAGTGTAGTCCCGTTCTGACGCACACCAGAGGATAGTACAAGTATTCTTCCTGTTCCACATTGAAAAATCTAAAGTGCCTAAGTGTTTTTGTATATAAAAATAAATTTGATCCAAGTTTTACTACTGATCTGCACTTTTTTGAGGCCTTTTATTTCTCAGTGAGGACCTACAGTTTAGTGTGGGATCCGAACTATGTTTTTTTTTAATGGTAGGGGTCTTATCACCAATCTGCACTCATTTAAGATGCCTTTTGTGTGTGTGTGTATGTGCGATGCCAATAATTTGATTCATACAAATGTTAAAAAAAGTCAAACCTTTGCTTGATCTCTTGATATTCCAACAGTTTTAGCAGTTACACTGTGCATATCTGTCCCTTGAGCTTTGTTTCCTTGTAGCGTCATCCATCCCAGTGCAGTGGAACCATGTAGCCCAGAATGGTATGCATCTCCTAAAACTGAAGCAATCCATAGTTCTTGTGAATCAACATCAGCTCCAACAAAATGGTAACCTGGAGTGACATTGTAAAGATAAAAAATGGCATTGAAAATAGTTTTAGAGTGAAGAACTTTTTAAAAATTTATTCAGATTACTAACCAGGAGGAGCTTTAATTATTCCTTTGAGCTCAGATCCAATCCTGTCCACATAAGCATTGGATGCTGTCATCCATGTACGATCAACCGCTCTCCTAGTAATTGTACCTCCTGGCACAGTTTGAGGCAAAATGGCTCCATATTTTTCATTTTTGTCAAACTCAACTGAAAATAAACAATTTAATACAAATGGTTGCTATACAAGGATAGAGAAGGTAATGATATAAATAATATAAAATTCAAAGCTTAAACTTCATTTGCAAATATGTGATGCACTGGTAGGTCAGTCTAAAAATTATGGAGTTTGAGAATTGTTTAGAAGATTTTGTGGGCTAGACACTGGATTTCCATACTTTCATATTCAGATTTGATTCCTGGGGGAGGGAAGGGGAGGAGGGAAGCTGAGTCTGGTGCATAGTCATAAGGAGTTCAATCCCCATATAGCACATAGATATCAAATTACAGCACTTCTCTCTTTTACTTCTTTTCTTCACACGCACAAAATATTACTTTTCCATCCTCACTGCCCTAATTTGGAAAGGGTGGTTCTCTCTTGAGGCACAAGGAATCCAAAGGCAAATGCTCACTGGTAGGTATCAAAAGAGAGTAAGTGCCATGGTTCTTTCCATATCAACCCCTCACCCTAAAGGTAGACCATGCCTTTTTATTTATTTGGTCACTTGTTTGGCTGTTGTTTTTTCCTGTTATTGTTTTTTTCCAGTGACATGTCTTAGGTGGAAGTTGCAAGATAGGCGCTATTTTAAAAAAAAAAATTCCTACATCAACCTTGATACCAGCTCCTGTAGTCCTTGAGCTCACCTGTGATTGTTTTAGTGATCTTTATATTTGTCTCATTATCTGGTCAGGGAATCTAAACAAAGAAAGGAGAGGTAGTACTAATAATTTTAATACTAGGAAAACATTTTATTTTTACTCAATTCTTTAATTGTATTACCAGAAGCCTATTGCATTTAAAAAAAAATTAAAAGTGCCTATCTTTGGCTACCTTAAAAAAACAAAAAAAAACATGAAATTGACCAGTAAAAAAAATATTTAAAAAAAGGAAAGAAAAGAGAGAATACTTCAGTGCCAAAGGAAGGCCTGTCTCCTTCAGGGGCCTGAGCATGCAACCAAAACCCAAATAAATAAATACTAGAGAGAAGGCTGGCCTCTTCCAAGAACTAAATCCTATAGTCCAGTGTGCAAGAGTCTCTCCCAAGCACACAGGAGAAGAGGTAGTAACCATACCTGCCATGGTAATAGCACGTATTGCAAAAGTTCTGTTATACTCTCTCAACATAGGACGCAATGATAGTTTTGATGAAGTTAGACACATTTTCATTGTTTTAACATAAATGTGTTTTTAAATTGTAATATTAATCAATGTGGCTGCCCTGGGGAGGGGGGGGGGTGAGCATGCGCTACAAGTGAGACCTGAAGGCCACACATACATTTTGGATGGAGTCCTTACACAGTTAGTCCACACATGGTTGATGAAGGAATACTTACACATGTTAGCCAACACCGTGTTGTCAAGGGGATTAAGGTAGGGCAAATGCAGAGGTAAAAATTTTTTTCAGAAAAGTTCATGTTCGACCCCAACCACTCTTGACAGTCTTGGCTGTGTGGGCCAGGGAAACTGTCCTGCTGAAAGACATACTTTTGTGGTTGAGATGTTCCTGTAATGGGTCGTGGTGAGCCTGTAACTGGTCACAAACAAAACTGGCAGCATCTTCTCACCATTCAAAGCCACAATACTGAGCATCCTCAGGAAGGCCTGTTGCTTGGTCATGAACACATAGTGGACCTCATAGACATCCTGGGTGAAGCTTACCACACGGTCATAATGCCTATTGATGACCAGATTGACCATGAAGGTTTTTTTCAGCAGAAAAAATGAGAATTTGATTACCATGACTCGTCAATTCATTGAGAAAGCCACAGCAGCACTCTTGAAGCTGTTCTTGCATACAGTCGGTGAGCAGAGGCCTTTATACACATCTCTAGCTCTTGCTGCCCTTCTCGTTGATGGCCCTGTACACCATGACTACAGAGATTTTCTACGCCAGCAGAGTAATTTTGAGTTTCAGAGCACTTTTGAAGGCCTTTTTCACAGCCAAATGGTTGCCAACTTGAGGTCTGCCTGAACAAGGTCAATATTTGAGATCTTCCCCACTCTTGAGGCTCTCCATAACTCTGTGGACAGTCATCTGGATGATGTTAAGTCACTTGGTGATGTCAGATTTGTTGTGTCCCACATGCAGAAGAGCAGAGATAAGAATTTTTTTAGGGCCATTTTGATACACCTGCATACAATGGAAAAGCCTTTTTAATAACACATGCTAGAAAAGTAGGACTTCCCCCGATAATGATGAAGCTCTGAATAAATGTATACATGGTCTTATGAGCCAACAATTGAATGCAAATAAAATTAAATGCAATAGTAAAATAATATAAATGACATCTAATTAATTCTAAACAAAGAACTTTTAAATGTCTGAAATTTATATAAACATTTTATTAACCTTACTATAAATAAATTTTATGCTTTTTAAAGTTAGATTGGGTTATGTTAATTATCAGTGTGTTCAGTTGTCAGGGTAGTATGTGGTATATAGTATATAAAAATTGTGGTACAATAACAAAGTACAATGAAATCAATAGGAGATAAAATGCAACTAGAAATGTTATTAAGACATTTTGATGAAAAAGAAAAAAAGGTTATAAGAGTGATGTCAGTTTAAACTAGATCATACTTTGCCAATTTCAATCACAATAGTTCAGCAAAAGCTCAAAGATACTAGATAACCAAAGAATGTTGACAATACAACATCTCTCCCATTTATTTCCACTTTTACAATAGTACTGCAAAATAAAAGGTACTTGCAAGTTTATTTGTTGATTATCTCCAATCAAATCCATCCTACAGTATATAATCCCTAAAAAGAATATGCTAAGGCATTGTAACACTTTCTATGCGATTGAAAATAACTTATTTTACCTGATTTTATCACAGAAGAAGGAAGGTATTTTGGATCCAAATGCATAACTATTTGGGACAATATTCTGTCTCTATTATTTTTCCAATATGAAATAGTTTTAGTTGTTTGAAGAACTAATTTTGCAATATGACTGACAGCACTACTAAGAGTATTATCTTCAATTTTACTCAAATAATGCTTTGATAATGGATTACCAACTCTTTTTCCTTCACCATCCTTATGTGGCAGAGGATGGAAAATAACATTAGGAATTCCAATATTAACACCAGGAAGATGGCAGTTAGTTTCATTTTCAGCAATTGATTGTGTCATGTCTAGTAAGGTTTCATAGGGAAATGATATGTTTTGGTTTCCTGAGTCATCAATTTTCTCATTATCTTCCTCTGACAATTTTTTTTTAATAGGTTTAAGATATCCCCAACCCAAACCTCTAACAAAATGCAAGGGATAACCTTTCCATGTTAAGTTTAGGAGTTTGGGAACAACTTGCAAACTTACACTCATATTTTGAGGCTTGTTATCAATACAGCGATCTTTAGTTCTCATGCATAATTTACGATACCAATTTGGGTAATTGGCTAGTTCTTTTACATGACCTTTAGGGAGAGACCAGTCTAAGTCCCAAAGCCAGATATCTAACTTATATTTCTCCTCTTTTTGCATCTCAAGTGCTTCAAGTGCTTTTTGAGCCAATTCATGAGTAAGAGAAGCCCTAAGTTCATTATACTTTTCTTCACATAAATTAATATATTTATCCCAACTACTACAAATTGGAAGATAAGATTTAGACATTTCTAACATTCCTGCAAAAGATACAGTGTGTGGACATCTTTCCAGAAACAAAGGGAAAAGTTTGGTCACTAATTTATATGTAGCTTGCACATCTGAAGCACAATAAGTCATCAAATCTTGAAAATTATTTCTCACATCTTCAATAGAACCCTTGACAAATATTTCTCGTGACTCTTTCTTAAGGTCTTCTTTACAATAAAATTTGAAAACATCTTTAAGATTATTCATGCATCCAGTATTCATCCAAGCTTGGTGTACATGGGGTGAATTTTTGGAACTTTTCATTAAATTTCTCTGTGCTTCAACAAGTCCACTGAGTGATATATGCAATGCCATAGTATCTAAAAACCTGATATAATTATCATCAATAAAGTATTCTTCTTTAATAGCTAGCCGATCAAATGCAACATTATGCGCAATAACAACTTTTGGTTTAATATTTCCAAATGATATTAAATCATTTAATTTAGGACACGTTACTTTTCTTGCATTAATGAAACTTGGAGAGCACCAAGAGTACCAATATTTATCAGAAACAGCACATGCTAATGTTGGATGTCTCCCTTCTGCCATACATACTTCAATATCAAATATGAGGGAGGAACAGGTAGGAAAGTCAACTTTCTTCATTTTTCCATCTTCATATTTTGTCCATCCTTCAGAAAAATTAAATTCATTAGGAGGGTTGGGGCAAGTTGATTTGATTAAGGTTTTGACTAAAGATTTATAAACTTCACTCTGTTCATGACCCAAAGCATGAAAATGTTCTTTGAGTGAATTGCCTTTAAGAGGAGGGAGTTTAAATTCCACATCTGGAAATGTATGTGTTTCTTTTCCCCATAAACCATGTTGTTTGAGATGTAAAATACTTTTTTCAACAGATTCTAATGTGGAATCTTTAAGAGATTTATTGGAATCTTGACCAAAAAGTTGTTGGTAAAGAGATTTTGAGAGCATATGAATATTTAATTCACTAATTCTTGGATTTTCTATATTATTTTGATATTCATTAGTTCTGTTTTCTAAATTTTGAGAAAATAATTCTTTAATATGACTGCCTTGTTTGGATAGATTCTTTTTTAAAGGTTTTCTATAAGCTTTTGTTATATAATAATAATTTGAAGTAGAAAATTTAACTGTTTTCATTTGCAAACCATCTCTGGGTTGCAAAATTGTGTCAGTAAAATTATGAGAAACCTTATAAAACAAAAAAGGCTGTAACTTTTTAAAGCAAACAAATTTATGAAGCTTTATCTGAGTCATTTTTTTAAAAAATTCTGTTTATAAAGAAAAGTTTATTAATTTTTACTAAGTTATGAACATATGAATAATACCTAGCCTGAAGCACCTTGAATATGAAGATAAACTGAGGGTACTAAAAGTGTTCTCATTTAAAAGAAGGTGTGTGAGGTAAGATATGATTAAGCTTTTTAAAATCTGTTCTGGGATGGATAAGTTGAATTTTAGAAATTTATTTGAGTTGGAAGCTAGTAATAGGACTAGGGGGTTACCACTTAAAAATTAAAAAAACAGAGGTACAGGTTGGACATTAGAAAATATTTTTTCACCAACAGAGTGGTAGATTACTGGAATAGTTTGCCATCTGAGACAATAGACATCCAAACTTGAATATTTTCAAATGCAGATTAGATAATTATATGGGGATGGATTTTAACAAGACTTCATGATGATGCTCTTGTTTTGGACACAATCCTGTGGATTGTTTAAATTGTATATTGTGGATGCATGATCTGACACAATCCTATGGATGCATTTCGTGGGTGGGCTTTGACAGATGCGGATGACCTTTGATAGGCCCTTGTAGCTTTTGTCATCGGTGAAATTATGTTCACACAACTCCTTGAATACTTCTTAGACCTTGAGGATGCTATTGATGAAAAGGAAAGTGTTGATTTAGTGTTCCTGGACTGCTGGAAAGCCTTTGACACTGTAACACACAATCGCCTGCTAATGAAGCTTGAGGCTGCTGGAATTGGTGGGGAGGTACTTGGGTGGATAAGGAGCTTCCTTAGGGGGCAGAATCAGAGGAGCTGGTTTTGCTTGGAGGAATGTCTGGAGTGGTGTGCCCCAGGGAAGTTCCCTTCGCCCAAACCTGTTCCTTGTATTCATCGATGATCTCCTTGAAGGCATTGATTTTATAGGCAAACTTTTTGCTGACAATGCCAAAATATACAGATCTATCAAAGGCCCTCACAACAAGCATATCCTCTGAGATGATCTCAACAGACTTTAGGAGTGGACCCAAATGTGGCTCCTGGCCTTCAATGAAGCCAAGTGGAAAGTAATACATATTGGTGCTGCAAATACTGGCCACCAGTATTACATGGGGGACATGCCCCTAGTGAGAATGGAGGAAGAGAAAGACTTTGGTGGCTTGGTAACCCCAGACCTCAAACCCTCAGCCCAAGTAGCTAGGGCAGCGGCTTCTGCTAGCTCCATGTTAGGCTGAATTAGGAAAACATTCACAAGCCTAGATGAGGAGATGTTGCAGCTACTCTACAAGTCTCTGGTCCATCCCCACATGGAGTTTGCCATCCAGGCTTGGTCCCCATACA
Organism: Ceratothoa steindachneri; assembly: GCA_963969495.1. NCBI lineage: Eukaryota > Metazoa > Arthropoda > Malacostraca > Isopoda > Cymothoidae > Ceratothoa > Ceratothoa steindachneri. The sequence goes on along the minus strand of OZ018320.1, from coordinate 148,185,569 downwards.
CCAGGCAGGACATTGACAGGTTTGGAGAAGGTCCAGAGGAGAGCCACCAAACTAGTGCCCACTCTAACCCATCTGCATAATGATGAATGACTAGCCAGGCTCAATCTTACCACCCTGGAGCAGAGGAGGACCAAGGGTGACAGGATTGAGGTATTTAAAATCCTCTTCAAGGGATATGACCGGGTACATGGAGGTGGAGATTTCCTCAGGCTTGCTCTCAGGCACTCCCATCTGCAGAAGAGGAGCCACAGCCTGAAGCTCCTCAATCCTCAACACCACACCCAAAAGAGGACCATGTTCTTTCCTGCAAGGGTAGTAACCAAGTGGAATAAGTTGCCCTAGAATGCCATAAATAATAACAGCAGCAATGGCTTCAAAAACTACTATGACCGGCATTTATCAGAACTCTCAAGAAGAGGCACCCCATTATGAGCACCTGCTCCCTTGCCTCTGCCACCCTCTTTAGCTATCACTAGGTAAGTAGCTGAATGATTTTAGTTTTTGACAAGCCATGATGGTGATGCCTTTTTAAACAGTTTGGATACAATCTTATGATGCAGTTTATGGGATGTGTTGATTTGGGTGAGATCTGATAGACCCTTGTGGCTTTTATCATCCATTGTCACCAAAGCCTTCAATCCAGACATCAGCATTGGCAGCCATGCTGTCACCTTTAAATTCCAGTTTGAGGATGTGCATACCACATACCCAATCAGGGTTCCACCATACAACTCAAGTGACTCGATTGAATGGTTGGATTTATGAGAAATCACTGGGTAAGTAGCTGGATGATTTAGGATAACCTCTTTACTCTTGTAGCTAACATTCCTCTTAATGTATCCTAGCACCCTATTTGCTCTATTTTTTGCCTCAATACACTGCATGAAAACTTCAGTGACCTATCTACTATTACGCCTAAGTTCTTCTCATCAACTGAATTCAACCAATGCCCATCCATTTAATAGCTAAATTCCCGATTATCCTTTCCCATGTTAAGAACTTTGCATTTTTTAAGGTTAAAAGTCATCTGCCACTTCTGAGCCCAAGCTAATAACTTCTTTGACTACAGCTGTGAATTTAGTGTCATCAGCAAAAATTGATACTTTGCTATTTACAGCCTCTCCAAGATCATTTATGTAAACTATGAATAATAAAGGGCCTAGAACGGATCCTTGAGGTCTGCCATTGATAACGTCCCTACACTGTGACCTCACCCCATTCAGCACAACTCTCTGTTTCCTGTCTTTCAGCCATTCAGTTATCCAATTCAAAACTTACCACATATCCCATGCATTTTTAATTTGTGAACTAGTCTCCTATGTGGAACCTTATCAAAAGCTTTGCTAAAATCTAAGTAAATTACATCAACATTCTCTCCCTTATCTAATTGTTTAGTAACAAAATCCATAAAATCCAGTAAATTTGTTTAAACACGATCTACCTCTTCTAAACCCATGCTGAGCATCATTTATTAACCTACTACACTCTAGATGGTCAGAAATCCCCTTCTTAACTATCTTCAAGAATTTTACAAATGATAGAAGTTAAGCCTAAAGTTATTCAGATCCTCTTTACTTCCCTTTTTAAAAATTGGCACTACATTTGCTAATTTCCAATCATTAGGTATTTCTCTAAACTCTAGTGATCCAGTATATATCTTCTCAAGAGCTATTGCAATACTATTTACACCTTCTTTGACTAACCTAGAATGAATGTTGTCTGGGCCAGATGACTTACTAGTATTTAACTCCAATATAAGCCCTTTAATTATTTCCCTGTTCATATTAATGGTATTCAACACTACTACCCTTGACCTAGAATTATCATCAATTAATCTATTTTGATTCTCTTGTGTAAATACTGAAGAAATATGATCATTAAGAACCTCTACTATTTCCTCATCAGATTCTTTCAAAACCCCTTCATATCTAATAGGCCCTATTTTATCACTGTTAGATTTGTTATTAATTCTATAATAGCTAAAGAATTTTGTTGGATCTTTTATTATTATTTTGAACTAAATTAATTTCTGCTGCCTTTGCTCTTCTTAATAATCTTATTTAGCTCAAATATCATCTTGTGTGAGCTCAGGGTGGTAAGGCCTTACCAGGTAAGTTGATGGGGTAAGCACACCTTGAATATGAAGATAGACTGAGGGTATTAAATATGTTCTCATTTGAAAGATGTGTGAGGGGAGATATGATTGAGCTATTTAAATCTGTTCTAGGATGGATAAGTTGGATTTTAGCAAATTATTTGAACAAGGATTATTTGAGTTGGAATTAAAAACCAGAGGTGCAGGAGGGATGTTAGAAAATATATTTTTTCACCAATAGAGTGGTAGATTACTGGAATAATTTGCCACCTGAGACAGTAGACAGTCCAAACTTGAATGTTTTCAAATGCAGATTAAATGATTATATGGGGAGGGAGGGTAAACTAGGGGATGGGGGGTATACTGGACTCATTCCTGTGGATGCAGTATTATGAGTGATTTGCAATATGACAAGCCTTGATTAGGTTAAGGATGCTTTTATTTTTGACATATTCCTGTGGATGGTTGAAATTGTATATTGTAGATGCATTATCGGACACAATCCTATGGATGCATTTTGTGGGCGGGTTTTGACAGATGTGAATGACCTTTGATAGGCCCTAGTGGGTTTTGTCATCCATAAATTATGTTATGTTAAACGGGCGAGTGACTACATTTTGGAAAAGAAGGCAACACTTCCACACTGGTTATGACAATGTTGTGGATGTTTCCAGAAAATAGAAATGTCTGTTGCTGGTATCATTTAAACTTCATCAATAAAGTTGTGCAGTGTAAACAGCAATTACTCTATTTTGCTAATTGTACCTCATTTTGTGTTACCAGGCAGGACCACCAATGTGGCCAAATGGTCTTATTCATGCTTGTTTTCACAGCATGCCAAGATTCATTATGTTGATGAATACATGGTGAAGTTGGAGTGGAAATATTCATTTCATATCATAGGATGCACATAATCAGTTGAGGATTAAATAAGGCTAAGTAAAAGCCCGTCTTTAGTGTTGAATACTGTATTGTGATCTTGTTTACAAGAATGGTTACAAAATCTACCACTAGGGATTCATAAGCAATCAAAGAAAATGGTCAATATTTGGTGACTAAATAATTTCATTTACTCTGCTACTTTCCTGTATTAAGGAAACATATTAAAATACTGTTATATATATCTCTTTAAATATTCTAACACCCCCTCTTAATTAAAGATTGATCAAAATTATAACATATTATCCTATTATGTATTCAAACAATTCTAATTTATTCTGAGATGCTAGTTTTGTGAATATATCAGCAACATTCTCCTGAGATGGAATATAGAATAGATTAACATTTCCTTCCTGCACTTCATCCCTTATAAAATGGTATTGAATATCAATATGTTTTGATCTTTGGTGATTAATGGGGTTATTAGCAAGATTGATAGCACTCTGATTGTCAACACCAATGCTTACAGAACAGTTCTAACATCTAAAAATTCTGACAAAAGTTGTTTTAAAAATTTAGCCTCCTGAATGGCATAAGTAGGTGCCGCATACTCAGCTTCACAAGATGAAAGTGCTTCTTTTTTTTAAGAGCTCATCTGGCGACTGCCTACTTGGGCATTAGTAGCCATATTAAAAACCTGCCTAGTACTAGGTTAATTTAAAATAAAATTCAAAAAGACACAAAAAACAACCCAAACCCAACACCAAAAAAAAAGGGAAAAGGAAGCGAGCAGTAAGCAAGCTCCTGTGTCAGGGAGAGGTCCCCCCCCCAGCGCAGGAGCATGAGACCTATAAGGGGAAAAAACAAAAGCAAAAAAAAAACAAACCCTGGTTAAATAATAGGGAGAAGGCCGGCCTCCCCCCCAAAAGTCAACAAGTCCACCAGTCAATGTGCATGCACTCATCCCAAGTACAAGGGACAGGCGGTAGCGACCCCGCCCATCCTGGTACCGGGACAGGTAACGTGCGCGAAGATCATCCAGACTGGGACATTCGACAAGAATGTACCAAACAGTCTGGGGACGCGTCGTCACAATAGGGTGCAGGCGAGCGCTCCATCAAATAGCGATGCGTCACACGAGTGTGTCCGATTCGGAGATGACAGAAAATGACCTGAAGCTGTCGCAGCATTGGGGGATAGGTTCATGGAAACCGTCGTGGTGCAATGGCACACAACTTTAAGTTCCCTTCAACTGTCTTCCATCTTTTTTGCCAAGCAGTCCGAAGAGCTGCCCGTATTCCTGCCAGGTAGTCAGTGTGAGGAAAAGTGAAATGCTGGTCTGGTTGCAGAGTCCTGACAGACTCTTTGGCGCGCTCATTCCCCGCAATTCTGACATGTCCAGGAACCCAGCGGAAGATAATCTTGACATCCGAACGGCTCGCCAAAATCGTGGCGTCACAGATATTGGGAACCAGGGGATGCAGCGATTCCAATGCCCCAAGAGCACTCAGGGTGCTTTGTGTGCACTATAGATCACAATCCGGTCTCCGAACCAGTCACGTTGCGTAAACTCCCTTACTGAGTGGTGTATTGCCACCAGCTCGGCTGTGAAGACAGAAGCAGTGACTAACAGAGCACTGCTGACTTCAAACAGACGGGATATGGCGTGGAACCTGATCCCCTCTTCGGACTTGGAGCCATCCGTATACACTGGCACGGTGTGTGCTCCAAGATGGTCGAACGCAATACTCCCGGCGCAGAGGCATGGCGACAAATAGCCAATAGTCCTGGGGCAGAACCAGTGGCGCAACCGGCCCGAGAGCTAGGTATAGCTCTCAGGCACCCTTCAAGAACTATACCTAGCTCTCGAAGGAGTTTCCTGGCCCTAAACCCAAAGGGCTTAGGGTATGACTGGTGTCTCTCGGCGGCATAGGCACCGTCAAGATCAGCTGCAAATGCAGTGAGAGCTGTTGGCGACAGAGGTAGGCGCCGGGCTCGCGCGTACAGGCGAGTGATGCACTGCATGCGGCGTAGAGAGAGTGGCATCTACCCAGCATCAACCAACAGGCTCTCAATGGGGGAAGTGCGGAAGGCACCGGTCGCAAGGCGAAGGCCGGTGTGGTGGATCGAGTCCACCTTCCTCAATAAACGCTTGGCTGCGGATGCATATAACTCGCATCCGTAGTCGAGCTTCAAACGAACAAAGGATCGATAAAAAAGTAAGGCAGTAGCCCTATCAGCGCCCCAAGTGCAGAATGTCATGGAATAGAGAAAATCCATTGCACGGGTACAAGAGACCCTAAGGCTGCGAACATGAGCCTCCCAGGTGAGGTGTCGGTCAAATACAAGACCAAGGAAACGGTGCAATTCAACCGCTTCCAGGCACACCAAATTAAGAAACAAATCTGGATCGGGGTGGAGCAGTGGTTGGTGGCAAAAGTGCACCACCTTAGGCTTGGCCAAGGAAAAATGAAACCTGTGCACTTGGGCATAGCGAGACACGAGGTTCAATTCCTGTTGTAGTCGACACTCCAGAGTTGGCATCTGGGCCACGCCAAAAGAGATTGAAGGGTCGTCCACATAGAGCGTAGCAAGAACATCTTCAGGCAGCACCGAGGTGATGCCGTTGATGCTCAGGGCAAAGAGTGCGACACTGAGGACACCCTCTTCCTGCTCCTTTGGGCTGGAGAGGGCTCCCCCCACCCAGACATGAAATCGGCGATCTAGCAAAAATTCAGATATAAACATTGGGAGGCAACCACTCACCCCCATCGTGTGGAGAGTCTCCATGATACTGTATCACCATGCGGTATCATAGGCCTTCTCCAGATCAAAAAACACTGTGGCGTAGTGCTGTCTACGAAGGAAGGCCTCGCAGACAGCATTTTCCAGTCAGAGCAGAGCATCCGACGTGGAGTGGAACTTGTGGAAGCTGCACTGTGCAGAAGACAGATGGCCTCCACTGTCCAGGAAAAAGGCTAGTCTAACATTTACCAATTTCTCCATCAACCTGCACACGCAAGAGGTTTGAGAGATTAGGCGGAAACGGCCAGAGTAGAGTGATCTCTCCCCGATTTGCGAAAGGCCAGCACAGTAGCAATTCGCTAGGACTCTGGGAGGAGACCCTCCACCCAGATCATGTTCAACAAATCTAACAGAAAGGCTATGCCTCGTTCACCCAGGTGTCGAAGCATGGCGTACGGGACATCGTCCGGACCATGGGCGGTGTCCGCACACGAAGCAAGAGTGGAGCGCAAATCACTAACAGTAAACCTGTAGTTGAAGGGTTTTCCGCCTCTGGAGGTAAAGTCCAGCCAGCGGCCTTCTGCGACATCACAACATACATTGAATGCTGCCGGAGCAGCATCCTGCCTAGAGAATGCAGAGAAAGCAGTCACAAAGGATTACGCCATGGACCTGGGGTCTAAGATTGCAGCCCCATTCTCCTGAAGAACAGGAGGAAGGTCTTGCGAGAACTTGCCCCAAATCCATTTGACTCGCTTCCACACCTCTGCCAGAGGGGTCTTCCCATTAAGTGAAGACATGTATGCCGCCAGGAAGAATGGGGGGCAAAATTCACCAACAGTGAAATCGTTCGGACGATGCTTATAGCACATCTGTTTGAAGGCCGCCTCACACACTGGCCATGGGAGGGGTCGGTGTGCAAAACAGCCAGACATTCTGGGAATAGTAGTCAGGCCCGCGGCAATGAGGTTGCCGGAGAAGAACTCAATGGCCTCATCTACCGACCTAAACTCATTGGCTGAGATAGAGAATTCAATCATTTCCTGAAATGCATGCCACCTCGCCCGCACCAAGCACGACTCAGGTGGGCTCTCAGGCGGCAGTTGCCCTGAAAATGATATTTGAATGGGAAAGTGATCACTACCATGGAGGTCATCGACCACCCCCCAATCAAAATCAGGCTGTGCATCCGAAGAGCACAAAGATAGATCAAGGCAAGAAAATGAAGCTGTTCTCGGGCAGTCATGCATAAACTCATCCGCATTTAGGACACCTATCTCAAGCTCTTCGATCAGATCGGCAAGGAGTTGTCCTCTGGGCATTATCGAGTAATCCCCCAGAGAGGATGTCTGCCATTCAGCAACCGTGCCACGATGCGGCGGAATTCCCCTGCATCAAAGTCAGCTGACACTGGAATGTATGCAGAAATGATGGTATACCTACTATCCAGGTGAAGCTGCACAGCCACTCCCTGAAAGGAGGTATCTAAAGTGAAAGGAAGAATGGAGACATCATGCCGGGTGTAAACCCCGCATCCCGCAGCCTGGCCATCTCATGGTGGTGGGGTCACAAAACCCTTATACCCCAAGAAGGCGGGAAGGGGGCATGCGTCTATGCGTCTAGCATGGTCTCCTTCAGAGGCGTGGGGGCCCTCTTTTCGAGGAACCACTGTCTCCAAGCCATTCAGCCCACCACTAGGCATGGGCGAAGGAGCCGAAGCTCCTTTGTTGCTGTCCTCCTTTCGGGGGACAGCTTTAGAAACTCCGGAAGATGGTCTGGTGACCAACTTCAGGGGTGTTGCCTCCTGTGAGTCTAACGACTCAGTGGAGGTGTGTGGCCTTTTGCCTTACAGGAAACAGTCATGCAGGGGGAAGGGGGGGGGGGGAACCTAGTTTTAGCCGGGTCTGGGTGTGAACCTTTTTTGCCACCAGCTTTACCAGGGGAGCACCCGGGTTGAGTAGAACCCGCAGAAGGGCTCCGAATGGCTGCAGAAACAACCGTGCTCGTTTGCCTGGATGGGCCAGGAGCAGCGGATGCCTTTCTAACCATTGAGGCATAAGACGTCCCAGACAGAGCCAGGTGCGCCAGGACCAAGTCCTTAGCCTGGCGGAATGAGAGTTGATCCTGGGCCTGAATGGCCAGGATTTCTTTCTCAAGGAGATATGCACCACATTGCTTCAAAGAAGCTGGGTGCGGCTCTCTGCGATTGACACACTTAGCCACACACAATTTGGAACTTATCGCATGCAGCCATGGAGCAATTTACACAGACTTCGGGTGGCCTTGACTTTGCACGTCTACATGAATGATTCGTATGGCTGAAGCGGTGACAGTAATAGCACCGCTGCAGCAGTGGCACGAATGCCTTCACGCGGTAGCACTACCAACCGGCATGCACCAACTCAGGGAGCTTGTCACAGTCGAACGTGACAAAGAGTGTAGGGGTGGGTCTCGAGGAACCTCCCTGTTTTCTCATCACAGTTCGACCTTGACCGCCCCATGGTCGGCCAGCTCTAAGGTGATGTCCTCTATGGAGTAGTCAATGAGTTCCCTTGCATAAACTACTCCTTTCACCAAGTTCATGGTAGAGTGCGGCGTCACACTCACCAAGGTGCCATTAAATATCCGAAGAGCACTTATCTTGGCCGCCTTGCAGGGATCCGCCTCATTCGCCAGAAGGCTACCCATCCGAGAAACGGGTCACCTTTGGCTGTCTACCAATTACACTAGCTAATGACCTCCTCTGATGGATCATGTTGCCCTTGGCCAACATGCTGCCATCAGTGGAGCGAATAATGAGAAAGCGTTTGAAGCCAGGTAGCCTCTGAATGCGGGGCCCCGATGTTATCGAGGCTCCACCCTGCGCTCTTTTTGTCTTAGTCACCCAGGGGTGCAGAGGGGCCGGATGTGTCGATCTTGGCTTGGTCGCTTACCAAAGTGGCAGCAGACCCATCCATCCCCACAGCCCCCGCGGATGGAGAGGAGCCCCAAGTCTTCTTAGTCTTTTTCTTTCTTTTTATGAGAGGAGGGCGGGGAATGAACCCACTGTAGTGGAGCGAATGTCAGTGTGTGTAAAAAGGGCCATTCTCCCACCCCTTTTCTCAAATACCCTCTCCCTCCCTCTGTAAGAATGTGTGTGAATGGGAATGGGTTTGTTTGTTTTTTCAAATTCATTAGCATGTTATTATAAGATGGGTTTTTCTTTCCAAGCGCCATAATTTGGAAAGATAAAAGGGACCAGCACTTGTAAATTTACCCTTGTAGAAGCTAACTATAATAGAATATTATAAAAGCCTAAGGCCACTAGTATAGGACAAAGGTTCCAGGCCGTGCTCTGTCTTACTTGAAATGTAAAATAGTTTAGCTTTGAGGAAGGAGGGCTTAAAATAGCCACACAACTGTAACAGGTCAGTTATCTCAGTCCAAGCTCAGAGGCGCTAGTTTTCAATACAAAGATTTCTGTTGTACCACATGAGGCCATTTTTTTTCTGTTATTCATTGACTGTAGAGTCCCAATTTTATTTGGGTTACTTGATTATTTTTCATTGTTCTTAGGATCGATCAATAATATTTCTAAGGAGGACTTATTTATTTTTTATTGTAAATATCATGGTAAATATTATTGTATTTATTTTGTTAGTAAAGGACTGTACATACAATCCATTTCATTCTCCTTCGATTTCTCACATCCGGATTAGTGTAGGAAGCGGGTTGGATCGATTGGGGTTAGTCTAAATTTTTCGGCCCGCTACACCGCTTCTCCCCTCCGCCGGCAGGCTCCCCCAGGCCAGATGGACCAGCCTCAGCCAGGTCCTTCTCCGAGATGGAGAAGGTCCTGGTAGTCACAGGGGCATCGGTTGGAGGAGATCCCTCCCCTCCTTGTAATGCCTTGGAAACCCGGGCAGTTTGAGGAGGACCTTGCATAGGGGCGGATTCGGGTTCGGTGCTTGGCACCGAGCCCAGATTCCCTCCCACGCAAGGCCCTACATCTGAGGCTGGGTTGCCTTAAGAACCATGTCTATCTCAGAAGGGGCCTCCAGATGGCCATCCCTTCCCAGGACATCGCAGGTACCGTTGGCAGCATCACTAGTCATTTGTAGGGAGGCACAGGCCTTGACCCTGGCAAGGTTCAATATTTTTGCCAGCAGGTCTTTTGAGGGAAGCGACCGAAGGGGCCTGGCTTCCCTCTCCCCCCTAAGGGGTGTTTGCCCTACCAAGCCGCTTCACTGGGGGGACTGCCACTGGAAAAAGCCGAAAGCACCTCCAAAAGAAGGGAATGAGAGGAAGTCCCCTACACCCATAGGCGAAGGAGAGGAGTAAGCCTCCTATCCGGTTAGAGAAATATGGAGGGTCCCCTGCGCAAGCACGGGGGATGGACCTCCATTCTTTCTGTGGAGCTGCCCGAGAGTGGCTCCATTGATGAACAAGGGGAAATGGGGAGAGATTTTGGATTATTTTTTTTTTCATTCATGGGCATGGTGACCCTATTTGTTCCACCGGAAGCAATTGCTCATCGCCCCTCTGCAAGGGGTGCGTACAGGACCTGGCAGAGCCAGGTGCCACCATTTTGGACCACCCCTCCCGCTTGGTGGCCTGGCAGTCCCTCAGCATGGCGGCTCTACCTTGGACACAGCGTAAAAAAATTAAGTGTGAAGTGAGAAGGAAAGGGGATTTGAGGAAGGTATGGGTGGGGATCAAGCAGGTTGCTAAAAACCAACCCCTCCAGACTGGAGCTGGGTTAGGGAACATTGTCCCCTCCCCCCTCAGCCTAATCCAGGATGGTTGGCTGAGAAGAAGGTCAGCATCTACCCTGTGAAATTAGAGGCTGACCAGAGAAAGTTGTGGGAGAGGTTGCATGAAAAGCGACGAAGTAGGGGAGAAATACAGGCTGTCTGAAAGAAGGACAAGAGGCTAAGCTGGGGTCAGACGGGGTGCTGAGTCCTGTCAGCATGGTAGCCAGGATAGCAAATCGCCGTGCCCCTTACGGGGAGATGAAAGTGCAACTGTTTGCTGCTTTAACTTGATGAGGGTCTTCAATCCCTCACCAGTCGCTGCTGCATCTTCCAATCAGTAGGGCAGGAATAACACTTAAGGAAAGCAAAAAGGTTGGCTAATTACAGATGCAGAACAAAACCACAAAGGAAAAATGAACTAAACAAACTCATAAAGTAGGGGGCCAAGAAACAGTTCAACTTTCTGCTTAAAAACAACTGAATTTGCACTGATAAAATTGTCTAGGAGAGAATTCCAGAGATTAACAACACGTATAGAGAAAAAGTGAGTGCGTACATCCATATTTGAGTGAGGTAGAAGGATTTTTTGCTGTTATCACAAGTTCTGTTGTCTCTTCTACATTAAAAAATAATCAAAAAAGTGGGGACAATGACCATTTAGGATCTTCCAAGCCATAATTAGGTCTGCACGGAGAAGGCGTCCTTTGTTGTAGAAAAGGCCCAAATTAAATAATCTATCAGCATAAGAAAGATCAGAAAATCCCCAAATCTTTTTTGTTTATCTCCTCTGTATAGACTCCAACAAGTGAAAGTCGCCAACATAACCAGTATTTCACACTGCACAACCAAAATCAATAATAGGTCAAATATGAGTGATGAACACTTGGACCATGAACTTAGCTGTCCTACAAATGTGCCCCTAAGAATATTATTGGCTACTCCATTTGCCTTACAGAAAATTTCATTTAATGCAAGTGAAACTTTAGTGAAAAATCGACAAGGACTCCCAAGTCTTTTACGGAGGTCTTTAAACGAATAGGGTAATCACCAATAAAGTACTCCCCTATAGGGATAGAAATCAATTTACTAAAGCGAATATATACACATTTATTCACAAAGACAGAAAGGCCTCAAGATCTGCTCCTATGAAAAAGCAAAGTAACATCCTTTTGAAGAGAAAGACTAAAGCCTGTACCAGTGATTACCTTAGTAATGGAAAGAGCAAGATATAATTTAAGATTGTCCGCAAACAGGGCAAATTTGCATGACAAACCTGCAGCAACATAATTGATCAAGATAAGGAAAAGCACAGGACCAACCACCAAACCTTGTGGGACTCCACTCGTAACATGAACAAAAAGACTAGATGAGCCTTGTAAAATGACACTCATTTTGCGGTTCTGTAAAAAGTCACGTATCCAGTCCAACAGAGGGTTACCAATGCCAATATGTGACAGTTTGGTTAAGAGCAAGTGATGGTTAACAATGTCAAATGCCTTGCTGAAATTGAAATACAGGACATCAATAACAGCACCAAAATCAACGTGTTTACTAACATAATCATAGGCGAACAATAGCTGATCAGTCACTGATAAACATGCACGAAAACCAAACTGAAAATTTGATAGCAAGGTTAATGTCCAAGTAGTCATAAAGCTGCAAAACTATTATTCTCTCAAGATTTTTAGAACAGATTGATGTCAAGCTTATAGGCCGGTAGTTTGAAGGGTCTGAATGAATGCCCTTCTTAAACAGGGGTAAAACATGTGCAACCTTCCAAGCAGAAGGAACTTTCATTGAATAAATGCTTTTATTAAAGATAAAGAGCAAGGGATAACATAAAGAAGAGGAAATTAATGGACCATGTTCATACACTAAAAAACAATAACCAGATATACTCTTCCTGTCCTCGGAAGATCTCCAATCAGAATCACAAAATCCTACTAAATGCAAAGGTTTAATTGACTTACAGAAAGTTATACCATAGTGAATAGTTCCCTTCAAATATCTAAGAACTTGTTTAGCAGCATTTAAATGGGCCTTTGTAGGCTTTGACATACACTGTGATAACTTTGTCACTAAAAAACACAAATCTGGTCTAGTGAATATCATAACATATATATGACTTTGAATTATTTCTCTATACATAGAAGCATTAACCAATTCATTAGACTCTATACAAGAAGTATTTACAAAACTATGATCACAAGGCACTTTCTTGACATAACAATCTGCCATGTTAAATCTATCCAAAACTTTCTCAATTTATCTACCTTGATTCATTTCAATGCAATTATTACTTGTATTAAGAGAAATCCCCCCAAAAAACATTATAATTCCCCTAAATCTGTCATTCTAAAGTCTTGGCATAAAGATTCTTTACATTTATCCATTAAAAACTTGTTACTACATGCAATAATCAAATCATCTACCCATATCAATATAATAGTAATATTACAACCATCAACCTTCAAATAGAAACAAGGATCACACTTTGACTGTTCAAAGCCTTCTAAAATAAAGAATTTATGAATTAAACTATTCCACATTCTACTACTTTGCTAAAGTCCATATAATGATTTATTTAGTTTACAGTAAAGTGTGTTAACAAAACTGTCCTTTTCTACATAACCTTCAGGTTGTTCTACATATATTTCATAATCAATATCTGCATTTAAAAATGCTGTTTTCACATCCATTTGATGTACCTCTACTCTTTTCAACTGCTATATTAAGTAATATATGCACTGTAGACATCCTAGCTGTCGGAGCAAAAGTTTCACCATAGTCTATAATTTTCACCTGAGAGTAGCCTTTGGCCACATATCAAGCCTTAGTTTACTTTCAGAAATAAAAATAATATGAGGTCTCACCTTATCAACAATTAAAGCTAGTTGATCACTTTTACGAGCAGTGTTGATACCGTCCGCATTAGTGTAAATGCATTTAAGGGCATCAAGTATTACTGCATGTTCATCATTTTCCCGATCTGACACTGGTTTATTGGGCCTTCGGTTTGGCTCTGTTCTACTCGATCTGTCAACACTACACTTGCTTCTTGGTGGTTCATGTTTCTCTGTGGGGTGGATTGGTGTCCTGGTCCTCCCTGATGCTGTTTTGTTTGACCCTACTCTGAGGTTATTTGCTTCAGTCTTCCTTGAGTTATTACCCACTTTTTTCCCATGTTTTCAGTCACCTCAATGTTCTTGTTTCTTTTGTCATGTTCTTTGGCTAAAAATGCATACTATTGCCTCTCCTTGAAAGAACGATCTGGCATTATTTGAAGTACATCCTTAGCAGATGCTGCATTTCCACTAACTTCCTTGTATTTTTTCAGTACTCTCCATTTCAATTCTTCACTTCCAAGAACTACTTTGAGAAATCTTGGTTTGTTATGTCGTACATCCTGTAGTTACCAACTCTGTGGTGGGTTTAGGTGGGTTGTTGGCCTAATTTCAACTGGATCATGAATACCCAAGTTCTTTATCACCTCTCTTACTCTTTGAGTATCTTCAGCTTTCTTAGCCATAGGTTCAGTAACCCATGCCTCATCCATTCCCTTGATTATGAGATTTGACTTTCTGTAGGCTTTCTCTTCTTCATCTGATTTTAACTTATTTATCTGCTTCCACACAACCTCTTTACTCTTCATTTAATCTATAGTCAGTTTTTTCTTCCAGTACCTCCACTCTAGTATTCACAGCTTCCCTTTTTTTTTCCATTCTGTCCATTTTATCACCTAGACACTTCAAAAAAAGCCTTAGCTTTAAATAGGCTTGGCACATCTCCTGAACATGGAATGCATAAGGCTTATTTTGGCATTGAAAATAGGCTAGTACTTCTTTGGTCATGTCCACACATTCATAATGAAACCATTCAACACATCCGCCACATAGTTCTGAATGTTCATCTGGTTGATATATGCACCCTCTGACTTCCCCTGGACATTGATCAGTAATACTTCAGATTTGGAGTGTACAGTAGGTGGCGCTGTTAGTAAACTACAATTTTGGGCTACAATATATCTCTTATGAGGTCAGACAGTAGCTTCAGATGTGACCAATCACGGCGTTGTATTTTTTTGTTGTTTTGGGGATTTACTAAATATCTGTGCCTCTACTCTTTTATAGTTTTTTTCTAAGTTAGGTAAGGTTTCTTGATGTCTTTTATTGTTGTTTTTTTGTTTTCATATTTTTTGTTTCGCACTGAACGATAACAGCTTCTTACTGGCAAAATCGTAGCTATAAATAGAACCTGCCCGCTTAGCATTTGTTTCTGTTTCATTATGGCTTTTTCATGCTCTAGTTGTGCTTCTTCGTTATACAAATTCAGGTTTATTTTGCATGACCACAAAAAACTTTAGATTATTTAGAGACACAGAAAATAATCAAGATACCTATAAAAGTAAGTATTGTTAACATAACATAAGAAAAGAAGGAGACTGCAAAAGACCATTCATGGCCTACACTTGGCAGCTCCTGTCATTAGGTTAGGTTTTTCTGCCAGTAAAAAGCTGTTGGGGGGAAAAAAACAGTAAATTCAAGGGGACTGCTTGGGACTGTTAGGATGGTAAATAAATGGAATGGTTTACCGGAATATGTTGTGTCCAGTGCAAGTACTATAGCATTTAAAAACAATTATGATAAACACTATAATAGTGTGAGAAGAGGCACTTATGAGCCTGGCTCCCTGGCCTTAAGGTATGTTTTCCCAGTTCTCGGATTGTAACACCTGTTTCTGACATAACAAGCTGTTTTTACAGCATAACTCCACATACCTTTAGGTAAGTGAGCTTCAATCAACAAACATCCAGCCATATTGAAAATTGATCTGTGTGACCTTTCAGCACTTCCATTTTAATGAGGTGAAAACGGTGATGAAAATTCTTGTTTTATCTTGTTTTCTGGGTAAATATGTAGATTAGTGACTCAAACGATGGGGCGTACTATTTCGTCCGTGTTCCAAAATGCTTCACGTTTTGGGAGTACATTTAAGGGGACGGCTCGTGTGGGGGTAAACACAATGGGGGGACCATACTACGATGATCCTGAGTTTCATTAAATTGGGGGGTCTGGGGGGCACAGCCCCCCCAGTATATAATCCTAATTGTTTATAGACTAATGTCCTAATGTTTACAGAGGTGAATGATTTAACCAAATCATGTCAGCGCCTTTAATAGTTTTGCGAATTATAATGGGGATGGGGTCTGATGTCAGACGACTCAAACGCGCATGAATATTCCGGCAAGGGTAAACAAAAATATTTACCAAAAAAACCCCACCTTTTCCGCTGAGTCACTAATCTATATATTTACCGTTTTCTGTTATAAGTAATTTAAATTCTTTGCTTGCAAACTCCATTCCATTGTCCCAGCTTAAACGGTTGATATTACCATAGGGCACAGTATCTGCTAAGTACTTCTTCATAGCTATCACTGTATCACCTTTACTCTTTAATAGATAAACTTTAATGGCACCTGAGTATTCATCAACAAATGACAGGCCATATTTATATCCTCCCAGTGCAACTGGTTCAATAGGGCCTACAATGTCAGAGTGAACCAACTCAAGTGGTTGTGTTGCCTTCAGGTCTGGATCCCTACTTCTAAATTGTGTCATTTTTCCAAGAACACAAGTTTCACACTTAAAGTTGTCTTTGCTTTGTTATAAACATTCAATCAACTTTTGTTTCAATCTTCAGTATATCAGCTACATTACAGTACCCTAGGATTCTATGCCAGTCCGCTAGAGTATGCTTACCTTCTCCCACATGAACTTTGTTAAACTTGTCAGTTATAGAAACTTTGTCACACTTATTTCTTGACAAATAAAATAACTTATTCTTTTCTATAATGTTGAACACACTTCCATCATTAGTGGTTAGCCTACTGCCTTTGGGTGAAAATGTTACACTATGCCCACTTTGAATAGTTTTCCACACTGATAATATATCTTCTTTAAAACCTGGAACGTACAAGGCATCCTTTAGTAATATGTTTTGAGCATTTCCATGTTTATCCATGATAACATCCTTTGCATTGCCTATTCCTTGCTAATTCTGACTAATTATATGCAATGATCTTCGGGTTTAGATGTGTAGCAGAATGAGGTCAAAGGGCGATCATGTGCCCTTCTGTATCCACGTGGTCCTAAGATCACCGCATGGAGCTGTGAAAACATGGCTGAACAAGAGTAAGGATGCAGCCTACGCCGTTATCACACGCCCCAGCTGTATTTGCCTAGGGACCGATTTCATCGTCTCCCACGGCCACTTTAAAGCAAGCATTCTTGCCTTCCATCCGAAGATCGAACTCCGTTGAGCATTCCAAGCCAACGTTATCACAATTCCCACTTCTCCCGAAGGAGTCGCCGACTTTTCCCCCAAAATCGCACGCGTAAGTGGAGGGCCGTAACAATTTTCCCATTCACTAACGGTCTTCAACCAACTTCGGACCAAAGTCCCGACGTGTATATGTATATATATATATATATATATATATATATATATATATATATATATATATATATATATATATATATATATATATATATATATATATATATATATATATATAGAGAGAGAGAGAGAGAGAGAGGAGAGAGAGAGAGAGAGAGAGAGAGAGAGAGAGAGAGAGAGAGAGAGAGAGAATGTATCTGGCCATTCCACGACATATATATTACCATATTATCAAATCTGGTGATCAGTTGTGTCAGGGTCATTAAAAGGTCTTTGGATGGATTTTTTAAAGGCAACCCTTTAACTTTATTGTAATCTTCAAAGCTGAGTACCTTTTGAGTTGCAAAGACAAAACAAACAGGAAACAACCCTGCCCTATTTATTTATCATGTAGTGTTTCTATTTGTGTTTGGACCGATAACCTCTAAAAGGAAAATTTTAATAGATATATATATATATATATATATATATATATATATATATATATATATATATATATATATATATATATATATATATATATATATATATATATAGAGAGAGAGAGAGAGAGAGAGAGAGAGAGAGAGAGAATGTATCTGGCCATTCCACGACATATATATTACCATATTATCAAATCTGGTGATCAGTTGTGTCAGGGTCATTAAAAGGTCTTTGGATGGATTTTTTAAAGGCAACCCTTTAACTTTATTGTAATCTTCAAAGCTGAGTACCTTTTGAGTTGCAAAGACAAAACAAACAGGAAACAACCCTGCCCTATTTATTTATCATGTAGTGTTTCTATTTGTGTTTGGACCGATAACCTCTAAAAGGAAAATTTTAATAGGAGACAGAAGTTATTCCATGGTCACTCTAATCCCCTACGGATTAGTAGAGCCTGAGCCCTTCTCATCTCACGAAGCCTCCATTCTTTTCTTTTTTAAAATCGCGTATTATATAAGAGTGAGTAATTGGATAGCAAAGCTTCCGCGTTTAAACAAGCATATTCCTCAGGGTGTCAGTAATTTGTGAGCTAAGCTTCCTCCGTCTCGTGCTGACGGCTCATTAAACCCTTTCTTTCGGACAACGTACACTCCCCGTTACGAACAAAATGTCGTCATTTGGGAGATTTAAACTCCAAGAAGAATCCCTCGGTTTAAGTGCCAAAGACCTTGTCACTTATATACAGGAAGAAGAGAGAAAAGAGAGAGTTGAACAAAAATAGTGTAGATAAAGGAGAGAGGTAACCCGACTTTTTTCGTCGCATTCATCGTATCCCAACTGGCCCCTTTTCTGCAACGAACACGTGGTCAGATTGATTTAGAATCTGGCTTACCTAATCGACACATTATTTGTGTGATTTAATCTCCTTTTAAATCACCAACCTGAATCTTACCTGTTTAATCCCCTAATTAACCCACCTGTACCTCGCGTAGACATTTAACTCCGTTTGTGGGACCATTCCTTTTAAACCGAATATTTGTGTAAATTTAAATATAATTTTGTTGTTAGTAAAGATATATTTTCGTCATTGTCTTTTTTTTTGCAACCCCAACGCGTACCAGCTACCTGTTAATCTTTGGCCAACTTGCACTCTGAAATATTTGTCTTAAAAAGGAGCTCACAAAGTTAATAATAAACTATCCCTACTGGACTCATAACAATTTTCCCATTCACTAACGGTCTTCAACCAACTTCGGACCAAAGTCCCGACGTATATATATATATATATATATATATATATATATATATATATATATATATATATAGAGAGAGAGAGAGAGAGAGAGAGAGAGAGAGAGAGAGAGAGAGAATGTGTCTGGCCATTCCACGACATATATATTACCCTATTATGAAATCTGGTGATCAGTTGTGTCAGGGTCATTAAAAGGTCTTTGGATGGATTTTTTAAAGGCAACCCTTTAACTTTATTGTAATCTTCAAAGCTGAGTACCTTTTGAGTTGCAAAGACAAAACAAAACAGGAAACAACCCTGCCCTATTTATTTATCATGTAGTGTTTGTATTTGTGTTTGGACCGATAACCTTTAAAAGGAAAATTTTCCTAGGAGACAGAAGTTCTTCCATGGTCACTCTAATCCCCTACGGATTAGTAGAGCCTGAGCCCTTCTCATCTCACGAAGCCTCCATTCTTCTCTTTTTTTTTAATCGCGTATTATATAAGAGTGAGTAATTGGATAGCCAAGCTTCGGCGTTTAAACAAGCATATTCCTCAGGGTGTCAGTAATTTGAGAGCTAAGCTTCCTCCGTCTCGTGCCGATGGCTCATTAAACCATTTCTTTCGGATAACGTACGCTCCCCGTTACGAACAAAATGTCGTCATTCGGGAGATTTAAACTCCAAGAAGAATCCCTCGGTTCAAGTGCCAAAGACCTTGTCACTTATATACAGGAAGAAGAGAGAAAAGAGAGAGCTGAACAAAAATAATGTAGATAAAGGAGAGTAGGAAAGGGGGCAAACGAAAAATAATAGCTTAGGCGAGTTGCGAACAGCTTCCCGCGTCGCTGGACCACTGTTAGCCAGCGGCGAATCCACTCGGCCATCCTGAGTCTCAAAAAAGACTTATTCAAACGAAGCTTTTAAATCACTCGCCTGCACTTCTCGCACGCTATGCAACCCCCCCTCCTAGAAGCGGAGCGTATTTTGATGAAATGAAGAGAGCCCGTTTGGAAATGTTATCCAAGGGCTAACACTCCTCCTCCCGGGTCTGGGCACCATTGTAGATAGAGGAGAGTATAAAAGAGGGCAAAGGAAAAAATAATAGTGTAGGCGAGTTGCGAACAGCTTCCCGCGTTGCTGGACCACTATAGCCAGCGGCGAATCCACTCGGCCATCCTGAGTCTCAAAAAAGACTCATTCAAACGAAGCTTTTAAGCCGCTCGCCTGCACAGCTCCAATACATATGCGTATTGCTTCCCTCGGAAGCTACGGTGGATTACTCCCCCCTCCTCAAATTTGAACTTCTCGCGGCGTATAATATGACGCCTGACTTCAACCGCGCCAATTTTGCCACGCCCGCATCCAACCAAATATGACCTTTCGTCATTTTGGATATGAGTCCCTGGTAGACTTTGTTTTAAGGGATCAGTTGCTGGCTTCGTTAACACCAAAGATCCGCTCCTTTGTTAAGGATTGTCGGTGCAACTCCTTCTAAGAGTGCATAGAAGAAGCAGATATCTATGCGGCGAGTCACAACTTATCCGCGAAGGAAAATAAAAAGCCTCCCTCTTCACCCCCCAATAATAAATTTAATAATTCGCGGTTCCCTGCTAAGAACTCATCAAAATTCGCCAAGGTTACGGGCCCCTTTAAGCCCAGAAGTTTCCCTCCATCGGAACCCCGTGATGTCAAGCCCCTCATATCTAATCCCCCGGCGTCAACTTTTCTCTGTAAGCCAACCATATCTTTTGCGTGCGGTGTCAAAGGCCACACGCGCCCAAATTGCCCCCAAAGTTCCCAACTCCGTGGTAATCCCATTCACTAAGTCTACCAGGTGAATGCTGCTCCCCCCCCTCCTCCATCGAAACCAGAAATCTCAGCTCCAATCTCGTCTCCCACTGCCTCAGGGCCCATGTAAATTTCCTAGGATTATAAAATGGATATCAGGAGGTTCTTCAAAAAACGTAAACCTGATTACTCGGACGACAATCAAGATACCCCAGGCATATCGAAGACGCATGCTGAACCAGCAGAACAGCGTAGAGGAGGATATGAAAGGCAGTTACTCACATCAACCAATCAGTTGCCACCCCAAACACCACTTGCTACAGTGGCCAATGATTTGCCTCATCCCCTGGATATCGGATTATATGTCAACACCGAAGAACATTTGACCAATGTTGGTGAGGGACATACGTCCCTCACCAACAGATTACAACTATCAGAAAGATTCACAGGGCTTCCGTTGTTTCCGTCACCCATGGATAAACCAATATTCTCCATGGTTGTCTTACTCAAGTCACTTGAAAGGTGCTATGTGCAAATACTGTGTGCGGGTCCCTCAACCAGTGCACCGAGGTTTAATGGGTGCTTTCATCGTGACTCCTTTTGTGAAATACAAAGACTTCAATAAGCACGCAAGGAAGCACATGTTTTCACCCTGGCACAAAGGCGCACTACAAGATGCCAACAATTTCCTCACCACTGTAAAAACAACCCAGAGTTAACCATCGTAAGTCAGATGAACCGAGCAGTCAACCAAGCAGTCACTCAAAACCGAGAGAAACTGTTCCCTATCCTATCTAGAATTCTGTTCTGCTGCACTCATGACATTGCTTTGAGGGAAAAGGAAAGTACATCGGGAAACCTCTGTGAAACCTCGGGAAACCTCTGTGAAACCTCGGGAAACCTCTGGGAAACCTCAGGCACCGAACAACCGTCCATTGGCGTACGATTTGTTGAGTTGCAGGAGAAACGGAATGATTTAGCCATCCTGAGCAAATAATTCCTTGGATTTGTTCCACTGGAGATGATGGACGCTGCAACAATTGCAGATACTATCATCAACCAAGCAAAAAAAATTGGTATTGACCTCAACAAGCTTCATGGTCAAGGCTATGATGGATGCTCAACCATGGCAGGAAAAGACAATGGTGTACAGGCCCGTATCAGGAACACTTATCCCAAAACCGTTTCCGTTCACAGCTCTTCACATCGACTTAATTTTGCGGTTCATGATCTGAATTCTATCGCAGATATTCGGAATACAACTAGAACTGTGAAATCTATCATCATTTTTTTTCCGTGACAGTCCCAGGGGCAGAAGGCTGGTTCCAAATCTACCTTTGTTGTGTGACATTAGATGGAGTGCAAAGTACAAAGGCATCCGCATCTTTTCAGAGAACTTTTGTGATGTCTATGCAAAATGAGCAGCTGGAGGTAAGCCAACATGAGTCACAGAGTACCCGTCAGACGGCACATCAGCTGAGGAATGCAGCAGGTACCACAGTGTTCCTCATCTGTCTCAAGACTATAGCGAAATATTCAGCGATGTTGGAGCCAGTGGCCCAACAGCTACAGGCAGTCGAGGTGGACATGATGGGAGTCCTAGATCACATTGACTTGTTAATGAAGTCTTTCCGAGATCACCGGGATGAAGCGGATCGTGTGTTTTCAGAAGATGTAATCCCTGAGGTTAAAATATTGCCAGGAGAACTTGATACAAATGTAGAAGGCTCCATTGAGGAGGACTATCGCCGAACCATATATATCCCGTACATGGATTCCTTGATTCAGTCTCTAGAAAGTCGCTTTGGTGATAGTAAAACATCATATTTTTGCATTACATTCAAGAGAAATGGAGAAAATAGAAAGAGGTGAATTTAAGAACATCCTTTCATCTATCAAAGAAATATACGAAATTGAGAATCTTGTTGAAGAAGCACTAGCGTGGTATGACGGGTAGAAACATAAGCGCACACTGGATGACAACTCTCTCTCTCTCTCTCTCTCTCTCTCTCTCTCTCTCTCTCTCTCTCTCTCTCTCTCCTCTCTCTCTCTCTCTCTCTTTCTCTCTCTGGATACAATTTAGCTGTTGAAGGAGACCACTCTAATCACTGATATGCGCAAGGCTATCCTCATCTCACTGACTCTGCCTGCAACAACATGTACAGTGGGGAGGTCTTTTAGTATAGTGCACAGGGTGAAGACCTGGTTAAGGTCAACAATGACCGATCGACGTTTGTCCGGCCTCTGTGTTCTCAGTATCCACCGTGAAAAAGTGAACAGCCAGAATACAGAGATAATGAACAGGTGTAGCGGTATACACCCCTACAAATGTAAATATTTATTTCTTATTGTATATATATATATATATATATATATATATATATATATATATATATATATATATATATATATATATATATATATATATATATATATATATATATATATATAATTTCAAGAAGGGTTGGTAACCCTGACTTAAATCGGGGGATTGGTACACCCGCTCTCCCAAGCGTCTTAAAATCAAGCCATGAGGTTTCATTCGCTTTGCTGTTCCACATCGGTGAAACAGGTCTGTAAATATTTGAATTGTAATTGTTTAGCTAAATACTTCCCAAAAGAATCCCGAATTAATGCTTGATTCTTTTGTCTCATTTACAGACCCATTCAACTCCGTTACAATCCATTTAACAATTACCCAATTTACTTACAATTTACCTCCAATTTCCCAATTAATATTTACCAATCAAATTACCAACATTTACCAATCAATTTACTAATTAATATTTGCCAAGCAATTTACCAATTAATATTTACCAACTATAATCCACTTTACCCAATCTAATTTTTAATCATCATTTGTTATACTCTAATTACCAAACGATATTTACCAATTGTAAATCTATTCCCGTTAACTCATCCAAATTTTAATTCACGCATAATTCTCGATACAATCATGAACTGTTACTGTATAAATTCACCCTGAATTTAATCTAACTGTTTATTCAATAATACATATTTTTCTGAATTCTTTGTTTTTAATTTACGTATTTCCCCAACGTCGCACAGATTAAGCCTAAGAAATTCGTCTGAAAAATTTAGACTCGTGATCATTTAACAATTCATTCCCTGGAATAACGAAATATAGGTTTTTATGTTTATTGTGATCTGAGAGCTATCTAGGTTATTGCCGCAATATTAATTTAAAACCTATACATGGTCATTGACAAGTTTGGAAGAGATCCCGACGACTCCATTTCCTGTTCACGTAGTAGTAGTAATAATACTTGAATAGTGGAAAACTGAATAAACAGTTGAACAATGTGCAAGGTATTTTATTCATTTTGTATTTTATATGCATTTTTTTTATTTTCCATAAATTCTAGGGGGGCAAATGCCTATCCTTGCGCCCTTTGTGGACGGCCATGAACACAGCCAAGGCTCACGACACGACACATCTCCATATTTTGCCCTCCCCCCTGCATTTTTTTTTGTGCGGACCACCGTAATCTTTCTGTCATTTATGTAAAATGTATCATTGAATATCCATTTCATTCTTTTTTTTAGCTTTGTATAGATAAGTGTATAAATATTATGCTCATTTTATTTAATTATGTCCCCCTTAATGCTCTTATGGTCAGGAATAATTAATTTCCTTTTCTGTTCATATGTACACGCAGTAAGGTAGAATTAGCCTGTACACCTGCTCGACGTCAGGTCAGGAATTCCCTTCTTTTTTCCTCGCTCATCCCGTTGACCACACGCGTGAAAGACCGCTTCCCCAAGTCATTCGTCTTAGGGGATGTCACATTTCTCCCCCAACTCCGAAAGTGCCATCTTTTTGGATGGGAGGGATGTAGCAGAATGAGGTCAAAGGGCGACCACGTGTCATTCTGTACCCACGTGGTCCCAAGATAACCGCATGGAGCTGTGAAAGCATGGGCTGAACCAGGGTAAGGATGCAGACTACGCCGTTATCACCCCCCGCCCCCAGCAGTATTTGCGTAGGGACCGATTTCATCGTCTCCCACGGCCACCTTTCAGCAAACATTCTCGCCTTCCGCCCAAATATCGAATTCCGTTGAGCATTCCAAGCAAACGTTATCACAATTCCCACTTCCACCAAGGAGTCGCCGACTTTTCCCTCAAATCGCACGCGTGTGTGGAGGACCGTCACAGCCACCTCACCAGGCGTCTATATAATCCTTCGACTCAGTTTAGTAAGATCACTAATAGACTTCTCACCTACTCCGGCGAACGAGCTGAAGGACGCAAGCTCCCCACCCCCATCCTGAGGCGATTTCGATTCTAGTCGAAGGCTAACTCGATCCGTGAACTCTGCCATAGTCAATCGGCAAGTATCGAGATCTGTGAATTCTGCCATAGTCAATCGGCAAGTATCGACATCCGTGAACTCTGCCGTTGTCATTCAACATGTATCCGACGAGGATATATATATATATATATATATATATATATATATATATGAGTCTTATAGATGGGCGGCCTTACAGTCGAGTTGATCTGACTGCAAAGGGTTCTTTCTCCTAATCCACTTGATAGCTGGGTTTGATTGGTAACCTGGTTATTGCTTGGCATATATATATATATATATATATATATATATATATATATATATATATATATATATATATATAGTGTCCCAAGTGTCCTGGGTTAGTTGCCCCACCTCCCTCTTTTGGTTGATTTGAGCCTCCCCAAACGCTCTACGGTGCGGGGAATGAAGTTTTCCTTCCCCAACCTTGGGTTCTTTCCTGCTTTCCGAGATGTAACTCGATATAATTCGCCTACGCCCTGACGCGTAAACACCCATTCTCAAGACTCCCTACTCGATCCGTTTCCTCCCCTTCAAAGTACAGTTCAGTGGTTTTCGATGGTAAGATCTTAATTCCTAAGCTACTCAAGGTAAGTACACAATTTCTCATTCCCGGGAGAATGGACCTTGTTCTTCGATTTTTTCCTCTTTTCAACTCTTCCCCGTTTCATTTACCTTTCTTAACAGTGAACTAACGAGGGTTCTTCGGGCTAAATCTGCTTAGAGAATTTAACCTCTATATTTTCAAAACCTTACTTTTATTTATCGGTTTCTCCTTTCCCTGGTCTCCCCCCCCCCCCGCTTTGGTTAACAAAATTAATACGTTGGTTTCCGCGCCTTACAGTTCATTGGGACTAAGAATATATATATATATATATATATATATATATATATATATATATATATATATATATATTTATATATATATATATATATATATATATATATATACAGTAAAGAAACCACAGTGTTAGATCGATTTATTTGCGAAACGAAGTTTCGACGGAGACCCTTGTTATCTTCAATCGTTGGTAAACTAATTAATACAGAGATGCAAAGCCTAAGGACACACAAATTTACAAGTCAGAATGTAATTAGGGGGGTATGGTATGGAGGAACAGGGGCATTTTTGAGCAGAGGAGGGACGAACCCTCTGCTTATCAAGGGATTAGTGTTGAATTGCCCATCGGAAGTATTAAAGTTTGCAATTTCCTTTATAAGAGCTGATTCTATTATATGCCTATGTATATAATGGTGAGAATTCTAAATTATTTTTGCATTATCAATGTCAATTGAAGGGTTTTCATTTGGCATCTGCAGGAACAGACTAGATGAAAGGCTCCCACGGTGCATCTCTCAATGTCGCATTTGTGTTCCTTCATTCTTTTGGAGAATATGCTGCTTTCGCCAATGTATACTTAATTACAAATTTTGCATAGGATATAATAAACCCCTTGTTCTTTATCAGTGGATATATTTTTAGACATACTATTTCTTATAATTTTTTCGTATTGAAAGGAAACATTGATATTGTTGGCCCGCGCCAACTTTTTAAAATTAATTAATTGGGGCGAGTATGGGAATGTAATATAATTATTATTACATACTTTTTCCTTAGGATTAGCTGGTGAGTAAAAGTTTGTTCTGGCTTTATAATGATAATTTTTCTATAAGCCAAAGGGGCTATTACAGTTCAATGAATGTTTGGTTAATCATGTTGATTTCATCTTGCAGTAAACAAGGATCACATATGCGATATACTCTCAGAAACAAGGAAGAAACTATAGACCTTTTAAGAGATTCGTCCTGGCAAGAAAAATAGTGAATATAGGCATTAGAGTTGGTTGGTTTCCGGTAGACAGAACAATATGCCTTGTTGTTTACTTTCGATATTTGGACATCGTGAAAAGGCAATGAGTTGATTTGTTCCCATTCTACTTTAAATTTAATGGGCGGATGACTGTTGTTTAATTGTTCGAAGAAAGAATCAAATGTTTTATATTTAATAAGTTATGTGGCACATACATCATCCACATGATCTTTCTTACTCATGGCAAGACTTTCGTGGCCAAAATGTCCATGTAATCAGCTTTGGGGACCCTGTAACCCGACGCGAAGTACGCCGGCGTAATCTTCTCCCTATTTGAAGGCACGACGCCGAGCATCATCACGGAGGCGGGGTGCTTGGTCGTGGACATGTATTGGACCTCGGAAACGTCCTGGAGAAAGACTACCACGCTGCCATTCTGCTTGTTGATGACCAGATCAACTGTGAATGTTTTTTTCATAAAAAAAATGAAAAATCGATTGTCATAACACTTCAAGTCGTTGAGAAGGCGATGACAGCGCACCCGAAATTGTTCTCGCATTTGGACCGTGAACAGAGGCCTTTCCACCTAGTTCACGTTCTTGCTGCCATCCTCATTAAGGGCTATTGACACCCTGGCTCCAAGATGACATTTTTCTTCGCGGGCGTGTCCTTTCGAGGTTCGGAGAACTTTTGAAGACCTTTCTAACAGCTAAACGGTTGACAACTTGTTACCATATAAATATTGCGGCATTTAGCAACTATTGAAGGGATCTTTCCCAAATGAAATGAAAGGGAAAGTGGGAGAAAAAGTTTTAGATCCTCGTGCCCCTCCCCCATCCCCCAACCAGTCCGCCCCGGAGGAGGAACCCGGTTATGGGGATGGAGGGACGAGGCCCGATTCCCCCGAGTTTCCCCGGCGCCCTCCTCCCTCTGGGCCTGAAGGCACCGATGGAAAAGAGCCCGGAGAGGGGGAGAGAGGTAGGGGAAGAAGAAAGAAGTAAGGAGAGGACAGGCTTGAAAGTTGACCAAGTTGGCCGGTGGACTTGCTTAACGTGGGACCCGGACCACGGTGTTTTTACGTTTTCCTAGCTTTTAATTGTTACTACTTGCTGTACATGTCCCTGGTGTTAGTGTTTGGCCCATCTTTGGATAGCGGTAAAAGAGGAAGATGATTGAAGTGGAAGGAAGTTGTTGGAGGTTTGCAGAGAGGTGCAATTCGCGTGAAAGTTACGCTAATCTCTGTACTATAGACTAATTTTAGAGTTAAGTTCGAAATAAGTTAGAGTGAAAATGTGTGTTTGTTTATTTATGTGGTTGTTTTGTTGTTATGTTATTTGTGTATGAGAGAGGCGTCCAACCCGTTGTTAGCGTTATTTGTTTTCCTGCTATGTTAATAACTCGAGTTTCTATGATTTTTGTAGCATAATTCTCCTATCTGTATCTGTTGTGTGGGTTCATGTTCCTTGGTTATTTATTTGTTTTATTCTCTTCTTTATTCATGTTGTTTTTCCTTTTTCGTTTATTTGCACTTTTTGGTTAGTTTTGCCATTCCTTGTGGGTATCAAGTCCAATCTGGTGAGTTTGTCATTATTCGGGAAATTTTTGTCACAATCGGGTTTCCCTTTTTGGTTTACACGTAAATCTCCTCCTCTTTCCTTTGGTACGCTTTGTTTTTAGCACTAGGAAACAGCATATGTTATTTCCATCCTGCCCCTCGTGCTATTTGATTATTTAGTTCCTCTCCTATTTCTTCTTGCGTTTTTTCTATGATTTATTTGGATCTTTTTCATTTATTTGGTTTAATGGTTTTATTTTCGCTTCGATTTTCTAAGTCTCTTTGTTTTTTTCTCTATAATCGTCGCGTGTTCGTAATAATGTATTCTGCCTTATTCTGTATATGTTGCATTCTTATTAGATTGCTTCTTGAAACCGTATACTTGTCAATTGTTGGATATATCAAGGTAGGCTCTATCATGGCCTGGTAGATCTTTTTCTTATTTTTCATGTTTAGATTTCTTAATCTGTAGAGTAAAGTTAGCATGCCTCGTGCTTTGTTTATTCTTTCGGTCACCTGTTTCTGGTAACCATTTCTGGTAATAGTTAGGCCTAAAATCTTGCCTTCACCATTATACCTGTATCTCTCTCCATTTACGTAAACGTCGGATAGTTGTCTGCGATACATAGGTATAATTTTAAATATATATTTATTCGTTTTAATTTTCCATTTGCGTTCATACTCGTTAAGATTTTCTATTTCTGTTGCCGTTACTCTGGCCTGCATCTGAGGGTTCCGATAAACACAGGGAATAAAATGAGTGAAATCATCTGCGTATTGCATGTTCACACAGCCCTCGTTCCTGGGTGAAGAAATTTCCAAGGTATACATTGAGTATAGCGAAGGACTTAAACACTCTTCCTGAGCGAGGCCCGCATTAAGCTTGAATCTTTCGCCTTGGTAATTTCCCGTGTGCATATCTTTCCATGACGTAGTCGCATAAAATTCTTTCCAAATAGTTGTTCATTTCCAGATTTAGAATTTTATGTTGTCTGCCTCTTTGCCAGACTTTATCGAATGCTTTCGATACTTCTCGGCATACAATGTCCATACTGCATTTCTCTCCTTTCGCTTTGCTTATTTTTTTCTGCAATCACGCTGAGGGCCATCTCCGTATTCCTGTTCTTTCTGAAGTCGAATTGTTGATTGTTCTAGAGATTGTTTCCTGTGAGATATTCATATAAACTTGTGTTCAGAATTTTTTCAAACACCTTCCCGATAAAGTCGAGAAGGGATATAGGTCGGAAGTTTTCGACCTCCGAAGGGGGTTTTCCCGGCTTCGGTACAAATATAATTTTGGCTATCTTTAACTCATCAGGAAGGAATCCCGTGTTTATGCAGGCGTTAAACACGTTCCTTATCCCTTCGATTATATTATCCGGTGCTTCTATAGTTGTTTTCTGGTGAGGCCCAATTTCCCAGGGGCCTATTGTTTAAAATTTGAAATGGTATTCTTTAATTCCTCGATTGTGATTTTGGCGTTAAATCTATCGTTCGCATACCGTTACTCTTCTACGTAGTGATATGGGAAAGTCCTCTCAATCTGTTCATTTAGTTCGTCAATAATTTAGTTTTCGAAGTCTATATCGTAGTTTTTGTTTTCTTCTTCGCCGATGTTGAACACTCCTTTCCAGTGTTCCCTGAACAATTTTTCAATCTCGCGTTCATCTTCGATTAATTTCCCGTTTCTGTCCTTAATCTTTATTTTTTCTTTACCTTTAGCATTCCCCATTCTTTTTATCTTTTTTTCCAAAATTCTCGGGGCAATAGCTCATTGTCAATATTTTGAACGGCTATGTCCCAGTATTCTTTTTTGCTTCTCCGTTATTGCGCTTAGTAGTTCTCTCTTATTCGTTCTCATATTGCGGTATTTTTCCCTTGACATTTCGTTTATTATTATGTCCTCGATTATCGCTTTTATTTATGCATTCTTAGTTTTCATTTCGTATGTCCATATAAGGCATTTAACTGTTTTGTATGTGTTTCTGGGTATTGCAATCACATCAGTTGTTTGTATTCGAGTCCTTATTTTTTCCAGCTTTCCCTCGATTTCTTCTAAAGTAGCTTCATTTAGTCTGTTTGGTGCGTAGTCATTCACTTCATGTTTGTATTTTTTCCAGTCTGCTCTATGTTATGCCTTCCATTTTTTAGCGGGTATTTGTATTAGTTGCTGATTCACGGTGAGTAGTGTTGCTGTGTGGTCGCTGCAAATAACATCTACAGGTTCCATGTGGCAGTTAAAAGGAATGTTATTGCTTGCTAGGCCAATGTCTGGAGTTGTCGCTATTCTGTCTTTAATTAGCGTTGGGTACTCTGGTCCTAGTCTTCATATTATCTGTCTGTCTATTAGAGCTTGTAGGTCTTTTCCTGTTTGGTTTCTGTTCCTATATCCTGTGTACATGCATCTTGCGTTCAAGTCTCCCCCAAACAAAGTTGGAAGTCTATTGTTAAATATTCTCACAAAGTTATTTATTGGAAGTCCCGGTCGTCGCGGTGGTTGGTATCCCGTAGCGATTATTATATTGGTTAATTCCATTTTGACCTCAATTGCGAGGTAAGATTCTGTTAGTCCTTGCTTTGTTTTGTACTATATTCCTTTCTTTATTGCTATTGCTGCTCTGGCATGTGCTTTGTTTGTGTGATTAGTCGCTATTATGTCGTAGTTCCATATTTTTAGTTTGTGAGTCTCAAGGTTAACACGGGATCTATTTCTCTAGAGATATTTCCGTATGTGTTTTCTTTACCCTTCCAGCCATTCGTATTTATCTGTAGAATTCTTAATTTACTATTATCCATCTTGTTTGTATGTTCTTAAGCGGTTCTTCTTTTTGGGAGAGTAGTGGTATTACGTAAATTTATTTGTATCTTTTCCTGGTATTTCTGCCGTTCATCTCTGTACTTGCTGAGGTCTGATTCTTATCCGTTTCACATTTCGAAGTTGGTATTTCCGGTCTCTGGTAGCATGGTGAGGTGTCCCTAGTCGATTTTTTTTTTTTTTTTTTTGCGTGTGTTTCTTTTTACGTTTTTCTTATTATTCTCGTCAGTGCTTCTCTCATATTCTCTTTCTTCGCTTTCCTTTCTTTGGGTTTCTTCCAAGAGTATCTTTTTTGTATCTTCTGAAATTTTTCTGTTAAATATAGCCGATGAATCAATATTTTGCGGGAATTTCATTGGCTCCAGCCCATTTTCCTTGAGCATGGAATTCAACGTGGTGGCATATGTTCCTGGTTGGGCAATGTTTAAGACGTTTGAGTGTAGAATGCATGTCACTACTTTTACGTTCAGAGTTCCGTCAAGCGTCATTTGAGTGGTTGTTCCATTGTTTTTCGTTGCTGCTGCCGCCGCATATGAGGTGCTTCTTGTTTCTTCTTTACTTTGTTGTGCTTCAGTTTCTTTTCTCTCTATTATTTTTTTTGCTTCGGACATTTTGATTATTTGATATACTTTGGTGTGTGACATAAACATAAATATTAAGTTATAAGATCATATATTTGGTTAATATAACAAAGTTAAATTGTGGTTATTTTGTATAAATTGTGGTTATTTTGTTTTGGTGAGAAAGTGACTTTTGTTTACTTCGGGGCCATCTTGATTAGCAGTTTTTAAACTTGCGCGCACAAATTGGGGTCAAATTCTTGTTGTTTGTAAGTTTTTGTTTCTATTATTGTTCTTGTTTAAGTATGGCTGACTGTTTGGATGTAGAGAGTATGCCTTTTGAAAGTAGTGTGTATGTAGTGTGCGATGTCTGTGGTGTAGAGAGGAGAGTGAATGTGTCTGAGTGCCGTGTATGTGCTTTGACTGAGGAGGTGAGTCGATTACGTGCGGAATGCTTGAGACTGAACGATTTAGTGTCTGAAGTGAGAAGAGATGCAAGTGTACGTTTGAAGAGTCAGATTGGGACCAGGAGGGAGGAAGTTAGGCCTAGAACAGGGACTGGAGAGAAAGCAGTAAGTGAAGTAAGTGATGATGAGTGGTGGGTGAAAGTGAACAGAATAGATAAGTTAGGACAGGTTAGGTGTGTGAATGAGAGGGACATGGAACCTGTTAGGCTAACTAACAGATTTGATGCCCTGAGAGAGGAAGAATTTGAAAGAGATTTGTCTGGTGTGGCCGTGCCTGAAAGTAGAATAGGAGGTCGAGTGAGTGAGAGCAGGAGGGAGGGTAATACTAGGCCTAGAGAGAATAGGAGAATGACTGAGGTGATTGTGATGGGTGACTCTCAGATTAGGTATTTAGATAGGAAGTTGAATGAAAGTAAATGGAAGGGAGTGAGAGTTTGTCTGCCGGGTGCTGGTGTAAATGATGTGTGTGAGAGGTATGATAGGTTGGTGTCTGGGTGTGAGAGGGAAGCAGTTGTGATTACACATGTCGGAGTAAACGATGTAAAGAAGGTGGGTACTTGTGAGTTACGACAGCGGTATAAAAGGCTGATTGAAAGGATGTGTGAAAGTAGAGTAAAAGGCGTTGTTTCAGGTGTGCTTCCCAGAATGGATGTGGGGATGGAATGGTTGTCTCGTGCAATGGGGTTGAATGAATATGTGAAAGGTTTGTGCGAGGAGTCAGGATTGGTATTTGTAGATGTTTGGAGTGGGTTTTATGGGAATAAGGGTTTGTATGCGATGGATGGACTCCATCTGAGCCGAGATGGGGTTGAGGTTTTGTGGCGGGAATTAGATAGTGTTATTAGGTCTTTAGAGGCGGGAAACTAGGTTTTGATAGTGGTCAGGGAAATTTAATGGCTCAAAGTGAGGCAGGGAAAGGAAGCAAACACAGATTTGTAGAAGGTAGGCAGGCTAATGGAAGTGCTTTAGGGTTAAACTACTTGAGTAGTGATAGTGGTCAGGGAAATACAAGAGTACAGGGTCGGGGAAAGAGAGAAAGGAGATGCAGAGGAGATAGGCCCTCAGGTGCTTCAGGGATAGGTGGGCTGAGTTGTCTTTACACAAATGCTCGTAGTCTTAGAAATAAGAGGGATGAATTATTTAGTTATATCATTCATGAAGATATAGATATAATATGTATAGTTGAATCATGGGTTAATGAAAATATATTTAATGATAATGTCAGTGAATTTGAACTAGAGGGTTATACTATGTACATTAGTCAAAGGAGAGATAGGACTGGTGGTGGGTTGATTATTTATATCAGAAATAGCATTTCTTCAAATCTAAATAACTCTATAAAGCAAGGAGAAGGTGAATCATTATGGATAGATATTAAGGTTGGTAAAAATAGGAAAATACACTTGGGAGCTTTTTATAGACCACCAGGACAGACTGATTGTATCGATGAGTTAATGATTAGGGAAATAAGTAAAGGATGCAAAGAAGATACAGTTATTCTTGGTGACTTTAATTTAACTTCTGTAGACTGGGAAAATATGATAGGAAGAGATAGAGCAAGTTGTAAGTTTATGGAGTGTTTTGAGGATAACTTTTTGATCCAATTTGTTAATAAGCCAACAAGGGGTGCCAATATATTAGATCTAATTCTTTCAAATGATGATCACTTAGTTCAAGGATTGAGTGTAGGGGAATCATTGGGAAACAGTGATCATCAGATGGTTCGGTTTAATTTGCAAATAGTTAAGGGTAGAACAACGACAAACTCCACGAAAATTCCAAATTTTTATAGGGGAGATTACGATAAATTACGCAGCATGCTAAATCAGATTAGGTGGGATATAGAATTCCATGGAAAGAATACTTATGAGATGTGGGATATTTTTAAGACTATATTAAACATGGTTCAGGAACAGTGTATTCCGATGAAGTCTATTAGGAAGAAATGTAGGAAACCATTATGGTGGAACCAAGAAATAGCTAATAAAGTTTCAGAGAAAAAAAGGGCATACCAGAGATTACAAAGTGAGAGTAGTTTAGATAATTTAAACCATTATAGGTCAACCAGAAATGAACTAAATAAGATTATTAAGAAGACCAAAAGGACAGCAGAAATTAATTTAGCTAAAAATAATAATAAAGATCCTAAAAAATTCTTTAGCTATTATAGAATCAATAATCAATCTAACAGTGATAAAATAGGGCCTATTAAATATGAAGGGGTTTTGAAAGAATCTGATGAAGAAATAGTAGAGGTCCTTAATGATCATTTTGCTTCAGTATTCACAGAAGAGAAACCAGTTAGATTAATTGATGATAATTCTAGGTCAAGGGAAGTAGTGATAAATTCTATTAATATAGACAGAGAAGAAATTAAAGGGCTTATAATTCAGTTAAATACTAGTAAGGCATCTGGCCCTGACAACATTCATTCTAGGATTCTCAAAGAAGGTGTAGAAAGTATTGCAGTAGCTCTCGAGAAGATATTTATTAGATCACTAGAGTCTGGAGAAATACCAAATGATTGGAAATTGGCAAATGTAGTGCCAATTTTTAAAAAGGGAAGCAAAGAGGACCCAAATAACTTTAGACCAGTAAGCTTAACTTCTATAGTCTGTAAAATTCTTGAGAAGATGGTTAAGAAGGGAATTTCTGATCATCTAGAGAGTAGCAGGTTAATTAATGATGCTCAGCATGGTTTTAGAAAAGATAGATCGTGTTTAACTAATTTACTGGATTTTATGGATTATGTAACTAAAGAATTAGATAGGGGTGAGAAAGTTGATGTGATCTACTTAGATTTCAGCAAAGCTTTTGATAAGGTTCCACATAGAAGACTAGTTCATAAATTAAAGCTGCATGGGATATGTGGGAACGTTTTAAATTGGATAACTGAATGGCTGAAAAATAGGAAACAGAGAGTTGTACTGAATGGAGTGAGGTCAGAGTGGAGGAATGTTATTAGTGGCGTACCTCAGGGATCAGTTTTAGGCCCTTTATTATTTATAATCTATGTAAATGATCTTGGGCAAGGTGTAAATAGTAAAGTGTCAATTTTTGCTGATGACACTAAATTGGCAGCTGTAGTCAAAGAGGTTGAGGGTAGCTTTAAAGTGCAGGGTGACTTAGATAAGCTGTTAGCTTGGGCTCAGAAGTGGCAGATGACTTTTAACCTTAATAAATGCAAAGTTATTAACATGGGGAGAGATAATAGGGAATTTAGCTATGAGATGGATGGATATTGGCTTAATTCAGTTGAAGATGAGAAAGACTTAGGAGTGGTAGTAGATAGGTCACTGAAATTTTCAAAGCAGTGTATTGAGGCAAAAAATAGAGCAAATAGGGTGCTAGGTTACATTAAAAGAAATGTTAGCTACAAGAGTAAGGAGGTCATCCTTAAACTATACAACTCTTATGTCAGGCCACATTTAGAGTACTGTATACAGGCATGGTCACCACATTTTAGACATGATATAAACTTATTAGAGTCAGTACAAAGGAGGGCAACAAAAATAATACCATCCCTGAAGCACCTTGAATATGAAGATAGACTGAGGGTATTAAATATGTTTTCATTTGAAAGAAGGTGTGTGAGGGGAGATATGATTGAGCTTTTTAAAATCTTTTCTGGGATGGATAAATTAGATTTCAGCAAGTTATTTGAGTTAGAAGGTAGTAATAGAACTAGAGGCCACCACTTAAAGATTAAAAAACAGAGGTGCAGACTGGATGTTAGAAAATATTTTTTCACTAACAGAGTGGTGGATTATTGGAATAGTTTGCCACCTGAGACTGTAGACAGCCCAAACTTGAATGTTTTCAAGCGCAGATTGGATGATTATATGGGGATGGAGGGTTAATTTCTTACTTTTTAGTATGTGGATATGTTTCTTAACTCATTCCTGTGGATGCAGTTTCTTTTTATTGTATATTTTGGGGGATTTTGATTTTGTTTTTGACAGACTCCTATGGAGGCTTTAAATTATATATTGTAGATGCATGGTTGGACATTCCTATGGATTGTTAAATTGTATATTGTAGCTGCATGACCTGACAAAATCCTATGGATGCATTATATGGGTGGGATTTGATGGATACGGATGACCTTTGATAGGCCCTTGTGGCTTTTGTCATCCGTTAAATTATGTTATGTTATGTTATGTTATATCATTACCATTGTTATGTGCCTCCCTCCGCAATTAACACACTTTTCGTGAAGTTTGTGTAGCTCCTCCAAGAATGTGGGCCACTGCATTCTGAACATATTTCTCTTTCCTTCCTTGGGCAGTTTGCGGTGATGTTGTCTTCCATTTTGTAGCATCTAAAACAGATTTGTATATTGTGATACTGATCCCTTTGAATGTTACAAGCTGGGAATCTCATACTGTATGCCAAGATTCCCTTCTGTAGTGCCTTTGTTGAAATCTCGGTTGACTCGCACACTATTTTGAACACATGTGTGTGTTCCTTAAATTTGATTATGTCGTGTATCTTCATCCAAGGTTGTTGTTCGATTATTTCATGTTAAAATTTATCTGGGGAGTGTTCTCCCACCTATGATTCTACCTTACGACGTAGGATGCTTCAGTTGGCAATAATCTGGGGTGGTACTTTAGCCTCTAAGTCGATTTTCCTTAGAGTGATGGTTGCTGCCGATGAAAGTAGCAGTTCGACATCGTTGTTTTCCGCACAAATTAAAACAAATCCATTAGCTGTTTCTATGTATTTGATCAGAGCGATTTGTAAATCCTTGAAAATGCTTTGTGCTACATCCTGTGGTTTCCATTTTATCCCGTTCTGAATTAGCCGAAGTGGGAGCCTTTTGGTAAAGTCCTGTGGGTCCATGTTTAATTTTTCATGTGTCCCCCTAAGGGTGGTTCTCTGGAAAGATAAGGTAGTAGATTATTTACTCCCACTCCACTAGTGAGAGAAGCCCTCTATCTGTTTCTAATACTATCTCGCCTGCCTGCTCTGGAGCGCACACTCCTCGACCACCCTACGCAATTAGGCCTAGACCTATAAGCGGTCCTGCAGTCAGATTCCGGCTCGTTACCGATAACCGGGCTCCTTCTCTGGACCCCTAACGGGGTCTCCTTCGGGAGTTTACTATACCCTACTACTGACTGCTTCTGAGACCTTGCTGGTGGTCAGGTTATACTGTGCTAGATAGAAATAAAGTAGGAGAGTTTCAGATATAAAAAGGTATAGTATGAGATAGGAAAAAAATAAGGAGATCACCGCTTTGGGGTGATTCCCCGCAAATCAGAAACACGAGGTCTCTCCAATCAGTCGGATTCTCGTATATATTTCTTCTCTTTGGTATATACTTAAACGTATATAGAAAATGCTCTCTTCGCAAAGTTATTCCAAGTCAAAAGATTGATGTAACTTAGCAGAGCGTAGATTGCTGTGAGTTGTAAGATGAACTGAGCCGTTATCTTTCCCAGATGTCACCATTTTAATTATTTGAATATCAAAACCTATCTCTAAGTATTTTAAATCATATAAGAAACATTATGTTTAATTCTATTAAAATCTCTAATTATTTATGAGCAGATTTGATCAAAGCAATACTAAGGAAAACTACCTTATTAAATACTTGTGTATAGTTAAATAAAATAAGATTCTATAATAAGGTAAAACATTGGGAAATAAATTAATGTAAGTAGAATTACAAATATGTTATTTGAAACTCATATTGAATGTCCAAAAGTTAATTTCATTTGGAACTAATGTTTACCGCGTGGTGTGCTGTCATTGATATAAAATGTAAAGTAGAAAGTCTCTCAAGATGGAGATATCAACATCTGAAGAATTTACAAGTTCCCGTTGAATAAAGAATATGTACTGAATCCAGCGTCGATTTTTTTTTAATCTTAAAGAATTCC
The DNA here is from genome assembly GCA_963969495.1 of Ceratothoa steindachneri. Taxonomy (NCBI): domain Eukaryota; kingdom Metazoa; phylum Arthropoda; class Malacostraca; order Isopoda; family Cymothoidae; genus Ceratothoa; species Ceratothoa steindachneri. The sequence goes on along the minus strand of OZ018320.1, from coordinate 148,147,784 downwards.
TGATCAACCTTACCCCAGTGTTCAATTAAGAAAGAAGATAACCCTACCCGTTGGATTCAGTGCCTCACCCAAAAGGCACTCACTGAACAAATTAATCAGTAGCCACCAAGTCGAACCAAAAAACCCCATCTGGCTACTCAGGGGTGGTACCCAAAACTATGTCACAAACCACTCATAACAGGGCCATTGCCCCTATAGTTGTTCAATTATCTCAATTTTAGTGGGGAATAGAGCCACAAGAATATCTACAATTCTCATTTTCTGTTGAAGTTTAAATGCTAATTCCTATAAAAAACTTCCTGTAAATTCTCTTTTTAGAGAATTGGATGGTTGAACAGTGGTAGGGGTGGTGCTCCTAAAATGTGTTAAGGAACTCCAGAAGACTTTTCTAGGGGATGAAGAAATACCTGCCATTAGCTCTAACTAACTGTATTAACATGGACGTTATTGTCCATTTATTTAAAATTTAGCGGGCGAAGAGCCGCGGTAATATCCACAATTCTCATTTTGTGTTAAAGTTCAAACTACGACTCCTACAAAAAATAGTCACCTAGGAGGGCAGCATACCTAATTGCATGCGGTACCTACAGGAGCTTGGATAACAGCCAAGATTTAGTGGGCGGTTTTATATCGCCGATCTGACAAATGCCAACAAGGGCATAAGTCGCCGAAATAACTTTTCAGGCTAATAGTAGGCTACATTAAACACAAAATAAATAAATAAAACAAAAACAAATCCAATAAAAAAGGTGAAACAAGCAACGAGAATGACGCACACTCCAGGGTCGATGAGAGACCCGGTACCACCAGGCGCAGGAACATGCAATCAACACCAAAGAGAGTCAAATAAAATGGAAGAGGTAAACGTCCGTCAAGAAGTTAAAGAGTCCAAAGTCTGCGTGCTTCAAACTGTCCCAAGTACAAGCGACAAGGGGTAGCAACCCAGCTGTTTTCAGGGCAGGTAATATGCACAAGGAGCACTCAGACTGCGACATTCAACAAAAATGTGCTGATCAACCTGGGAGATACGCTACAGCCGCAGTAACATATAGAGGAGCGCTATAACAAATGGCGGTGGTCCCCCTAGTGTACCCAAGTCGAAGTCGAAAGAAAGCGACCTAATGCCGCAATGGCATTAGAGAGTAGGTCTACGAGAACAATCGGGACGCGATGATATGGGGATTTAATTTCCCTTTAGCCTTCTCTCATATTTTATACCAGGCAGAGCGGAAGGCTGCCCTGATTTCTGACATATATTCAGTGGGAGGAAGAGCGAAATACTGATCTGGTTACCCATTACTCACAGAATCTTTAGCGCCCCTATCGGCGGGTTCATTCCCCGCAATCCCTAGATGTCCAGGAACCCAACAAAAGATAATCTCGCATTCACCTTGTTTGCGACGCCCTTTGCGTCACGAATACCACAAACAAAGGGGTTAGGATATTTAAATGACCAAACAGCACTCAGGGTGCTATGTAAATGTCTAAATATCACAATCCGGTCTCCGAACCGGGCACGAAGCGTTATCTTCCCTACCGAGCTGTGGATTTCAACCAGCTTGGCCATGAAGACAGAGGTACCGTGTGGAAGAGCCTTATTAACTTCAAATAGAGGGGATAGGACATGAAAGCACAACCCCTTCTGAGAATTTGAGTCATCAGTGTACACCGGCACTAATCCAGCGTAACGCGAATAGTGCTCCAAAAAGGCATAATGCAATAAAACCAGCAGGGTTGGCTCCTGAACAGAACCAGAAACACCACCGACCTGAGAGCTACACCGAGCTCTCGAAGGAGTTTCCTAACCTTAAAACCAAAGAATCTAGGGTGTGACAGGCGTCTCATGGTAGTATAGGTAACTTCGAGATCGGTCCCGAATGCATAAAGAACCGCTGGCGACTGAGGGAAGAACCAAGCTCGCGCATACAAGAGCATAATACACTGTGTAAAGCGGAGAGCAAGTAGGATCTCCTGGCATCGACAAGTAGTTCTCAATGTGGTGCGTGCCGAAATCATAGGTCGCCAGATGGAGACCAATGTGGTGATCTTGTTCACCTTTTGCAATACATGCTGGGCTGCGGATGCGACAAACTTCCATCTGTAGTCAATCTTCAAACAAGCAAATGATCTGAAGGAAAGTAAAGTAGTAAATCTATCAGCATCTCGAGTGCTTAACGTCAGAGAGCAAAGAATATCCATTGTGCGGGTACAAGAGACCCTGAAGCTGGAATGTGTGCCTTCCGGGTGAAGCATTTGTAAATAAGAACAAGGAAGCGGCGCGAATCCATCACTTCCAAGCGAAACCCATTTGGGAGCAGGTCCCAACTGGCATGGAACCGTTTATGGAGGCAAAAGTGTACCACCCTAGTCTTGGTCCAGGAAACCCAAAACCTCTGCGCTTCGGCATAGCGAGAGATGCGATTCCATGCTTGTTGGAGTCAATGCTCTACAGCTGTCATCTGGGCTGCACAATAAGAAATCGGAACGCCGTCTACGTAGAGCGTAGCGAGAACATTTTCTGGTGGCACCCAGTTAATACCATTAATATTCGGGGCACTTCCATGAGGTAGGTCCTCTTCCTAACTCATTGTGTCTGAGAGGAATCTCCCCACCCATACGCAGAATCGACGATCTCGCAGAAATTCAGAAATAGAAATAGGAAGGTGTCCCCACTCCCTCATCGTGTGGGGGAGGGGGATCTCCATGATACTGTATCGCTTTGCGGTAACATAGGGCTTCTCCAAATTGAAAAACACTGATTTTGTGCTGTCTAAGAATGCAGGCTTCGCAGATACTCTTTTCCAGTCAGAGTAGAACATCCAACTTAGAGTGGAATTTGCTGAAGCCTCACTGCGCCCAAGACAGGTAATAATTTCTCTATCAAATTGAACATGCAGGAGGTTAGATAAATTGGGCAGGAACAGTCCGGAGTGGAGTGATATCCCCTAGGGTTGCGAAAACACAACCCAGTAAGCATTCACCAGGATTGTGTCCGGGTAGCCTCTGTCCAGTTTTCCCCACCTAGGTCTCGATTTATAGCATACGGGACCTCGTTGGATTGAAGACATTGTCTGGGCATGAAGCGAGACTGGAGTGCAACTCACTAAACGTAAACCTGTCGTTGAAGGATTCTCCGCATCTAGATGTAAAATCCAGTTTGCGGTCTTCAGCGACATCAGGACGTGAATTGAATGCTGGTGGAGCAGCTTCCCGACTAAGGAATGTGGGGAAAGCGGTCGCGAAAGACATGCTGCCAATCCTCTTGATTCTCGTTTAACATTTAGAAAACCGTAATCGCTTAAAAACAAACTTAATTACTCCTATTGTGCCAAGCATATTTTTGCGAATACATCTATATAGAATATATTGAGCGGTCGATGATACTATTAATAAAATAACAGCTTGAATTTCTTTTTGTTTTTCCTTAATTGTGATGGTGTCACAGGGGAGAGGCATTTTTACAAAAAAAAATGATAGTGACTTTACATTGTCTACATAATTTCGACCGCGTTCACTTCGTTATCTTTTTCTCATTTGATTCTGATTTGGATTGGGTAGCTTTGCGTTAACTTATAGTGAATATGAATTATATTTCAAAGACTTCGTAAAAGAGGTTCACAGTGACCCTAATTGATCATTAGATTTTAAGAGGGAACACGGATGTTTCGCAACGTTTTCCTCTGTCGCAAGTGTCTGGCGCAGTGTAAGCCATGTCCTTCAGATCGCTGTTTTCATTGTAGAAAATATGTAGCGCGTAATAAAAAGCGTCGCTGACTTTGCTGGTTTCCTCTTTCTCAATTTGCAGGCACATTTCAGGTTATTTATCCCAACATACTGTTCCTATTTTTGTATTTGTAGGGCGAAATGCGGTAAAATCGAGGCTTTTGTGCTGTCGAGTTTGATATACTTCGAGTTAGTTAAAAAATTGGAAGTGTTTGGGTAGCCCCCTTCACTAAAAGGAGGAGGGTTTGGTGGGAAAGCCCCTGATTGTTTAGTAGGTACAGAAGATTTGTATAGTTTCAGAAATTGGCAACTTAAATTTGCAAGCTAGGTTATGTTAGCTCAGGTTATTTTTCTCGAACTATTTTTGTGCTTTGTTTAAATGTTATTCATTTTGGGCGGTCGTAAAGCGAAATGCGGCAAAAATCGAGGTTTACTCCGATTTCGACGTAATCGTAGTAAAACTTTCCCCGCATTTTGCATTGCTACCGCTAAATAAGAACAAATTTAAACAAAACACATAAAAAAGCTACAGGAAGAAATAATAAAATGTACTTAAAAAGTGATATAATAACCTAATTCGCTTCCATACCTCTGCAAGAGATGGCTTTCCCATTAAGTGAAGAGACATATGTTCGCCAGGAAAGGTGGCGCTGAAATCTTTTGGGTGGCACATATAGGGATATCGCTTCTGCCTGAAGGCCGCCTGACACGGACAAATACCAAGGAAGCAGACTGCGTGTAAAACGACCAGACGGTCTAAGAATAGTTGTTAGGCGCACGGCGATGAAGTTACAGGAGAAGAATTCAACGGCCTCATCAACCAGCCTAAGCTACTCGCCTGTGACAGCGAAATCAGCCACTTGCTGAATTGTGGAGAACCGCACCTGCTCCAAGTTCAACCGAAGGGAATTTTTTTTCCGGCAGCGATTAAGCAAGTTATAATTTAATGGGAAAGTGGCCACCACCATGAAGGTCATCGACCACCTCCTTCCCTAAATCAGGCAGTGCACTCGGAGAACATAGGAAAAGTTCGAGACAGGAAAATGGAAAATGAAGCGGTTCTCGGGCATGATCTCATTCTTCAGGACATACGAGTAAGTGCCACGCTAATTCGAGGAAGCAGGGGGTGGGTATCTATAATTGATACCATTGCCCTTACTCGATAAGAACTTATCGTGTACGGTCTTGGAGCAATTAACAAAGACTGCAAGTATATATGAGCGATTTGTATTGCTGAAGCGGTAGCAGTTGTAGAACCTCCACGGCAATAACATGAAAGCTTTGACACCCTAGCGATTCCAACCGGCACGCACATACTTGTACTTAGGGATCCTGTTACGATCAAACGAACGTGACGAAGAGTGTAGGAGTGGATCCCCGCTCCTTGCAAAGGAGCATTACCGTTCGAACATTACCGCTCCTTGATCAGCCAGCTCTTCTGTGATTTTTTTCTAAGGATTAGTCCATGAATTACCTAGCATAACGAAGTTCATGGTAGTGTGTGATGCCACATTAACTGGCAAGCCATTGACTGTCCGAATATCACAAATAATTACCCCCTCTTAAGGGTCCGCCGCATCCGCCAGAATGCTCCCGTCCAAAAAACGGGTTACTATCGGCTTTCTAGCAATCAACCTAACTAATGTTATCCTCTGATGGAACATATGCCCCTTTGCTAACACATTGCAATCATTGAAGCGAATAACTGAAAATCGTTTGAACCCATAGAGACTCCGCTCATCACACTTGAAGAAACTTTGGTCTTTGTACCCTCTCTCCCTGTCACAAACATTACTGGGGGTGGCACTGACCTTCATTGGAAAAAAGGGGAAGCTGGCAGGCCGACTCTCATTAAAGTCACAAAATCTTTGGTCAAAGAATTGTCGTGGGGATGCCCAGGGGACGGCGCACCTTCTTACCCCTTTAAGAAGGTTAAGGTGTATTGCCTGATCCCAACGGGAGGAGGGAACCTAGGCAGCGGGTCCACTGTCTTGTCCTGTTCTTGGCGTGCCCATGAGTAGGCAAAGGATGCCCGCCTAAAATGGAGAGTTGCCCGGAGGTAACTCTATGGAAAGACGTAAGGGAGGAACCGCCGAACCCGTCAGGAATGGAGGGAAAAACGCCCTTTCCGCTGGAGGGCGTGGAGATGTGCCTGAAAAAGCAGAGAGGGTGGAGCGCCTCCGTCCCAGAGGTGTAGCTACCCGGAGCCGGCAGCGAAGATAGCAAGGGAAACTCTTTGCCGCAATCGAATGATTAGAGAGGAGGCCATCCACAGCTCCAAGTGGTGTTGTCCTTAAATACCTCATTCGCCCCAACACCAAGGTCTGGCGAGGATTTAGAAAGAGGGATGTAGTTGAGAATTTCATTTGACGTGGCAGCCAACAAAGGTCGTAAAGCCTGCTCACCATAAAGAGTGCAGCCTTCTGCACCCAAAAATGGTCGGAGGGAGGTGGCCAACCCATTACACTTAGGATTTATGCTCATTGGGCAAAACCGGTCTTCCCAATGCCCAGGAACCCTCAAGGCCTGGTCTCTTGTGACCTGCAGGAGTTGTTTATAGAGGTTCCAAAGCCTCTCTTCCTCCGGAGCATGATGGAGCTGGTTAGGAAATGCTGAGAGGGAGCGAAATGAAAGCACAACAACTCGCTAAGGCCCCCTCAAAGAGTTAAAGTCAACCCAGTGTCAGGGCTTCCGTAATTTGTACTCAGGCCCGAATGACATGTGGCTTCTCCAGGTACCAAGTGTCACAATTTATCAGCTACTTGCCTAATGTGAAGGAGGTGAGGAGGTGAGAAGGTTTAGTATATAATGTAGCTGTTAGGGGTAGGATGAAGATACGCTAAGCTGGGGCAGAATGGGGCGCTATGTCACGCCAGCACAACGGCCAGGAAAATACATCATCGTGCCCCTTATTGGGAGGGAGATCAGAAGAGTTGGTACAGAAAGTAGATGTTAGCGGAAAAAAGAGGGGAGGGTAAGCTGGATCCCAGCTGCGATTCGACATGGCCTGTTTCTGGATGTAAGAGACACCAATGTTCAGCCACTCATGCATCAAAGAAATTTGCAATTTGGCCAAATTGCGTGGATACCGTCCTTGACGTTTGACACGTTGTCCGAGTTAGGTCCTTCGTTTTTCGATTTGTGATTGTTTCTGAATGTTCATCATTCCAGTCAGTCACAATTATAGCCCGGTGAACGAGTGAGTTGTCATTCTGCAATACAGGGATTATATTGTCACGTTCCGCGTTAAGATGAAGGGCAAGCTGCAAAACTTGGTCGTCTAGCTGCGCAATATAGGCATACTGCTTCAAATTGTTTTTCACCTCAACTGAAGCAGCTATTTTCGCATAATTACTCCTCCCTTCCTCATAGCCTCCTGCAGCTTTAACTGCCCCCTACACGCACGCTTACTATCGGTGGCTTCAAATTGTTTTTCACCTCAACTGAAGCAGCTATTTTCGCAAAATTACTCCTCCCTTTCTCATAGCCTCCTGCAGCTTTAACTGCCCCCTACACGTACGCTTACTATCGGTGGCTTGGAAAGAATAAGATTTCACTAAGTGAAATATATCACCACGTGTTTTTTCGCCTTTGCGGTTATATAATTTATTAATTATTTAGTGGTTAGTACTGAATATCTCTTCACTGTTCTTGTTCCTTATACTCATGTTTTTTCCTGTTTTCTCTGGCTCCCTTCACTCTTCTTCTTCCCTTTTAAAACTTATACTTATTGTATTAATCAAGTTTCCCTTTTTTTGCTAAAAGATAATAAAAGTGTAGTATTAATATTCAAATGGCAGAACAATATGGGTAGATCTTAAATGCGGCTAATTTTGCAACAATGGCTAATTTTGGTAACTTCTTTCGAAACACTTTATAACTTTGGGGAAAATATAGGCATTGTTCACGGCACCAAGACTTGGAATTAATTAACCTCGGTCAAAGAATATCCTTTCATTGCCAGGAGTTCTCAACAAGTGCGGATCCAAGGGAGTGCTAGGGGGCCTCCCGATATTTCAGACCCGTTTATGTTTATATTTCCTTTTTAAATCAAACTTGTATTCTTCTATTTAGAATATTATGTAGTAATATAGAATATATATATAACAAAAATTTAACCGTTGCGATCGAATCTATCTTATATGATACATGTTTAAAATCAAGGTAAATCTAAAAAATAATTAGTAAATTCAGTATTATACCTTAGCTGACCTCCCAAACTACAATAAACCACAATTCTTAATTTTCTAATGTCATGAAACAAATTCGGACATGAGAGAGATACTGTATGAGATATTGTCATTAATTATAATCAATGTTGTGTAAGATAACAATTATTAATGACCAATGCCCTTTTCTCAGACTACTCAGAGGAGGGAATTTAGGTTAGCTTCCCCCCCACACACAATTTTAACCCGGTTGTGCAATTAAAGAATTTTTTTACAACGCCATCTTGAATTGTCATGAGTCGTTTAATTTACTCTTCGCATTTGTTTAATGTTATTTTTTGTCTTCCTCACATTTTAGGCTCTTAAAGCGTGTAATATCGCTTCGTATCGTTGTAATAGTGTCATAGGAGTAATATTTCGATAGGAGAGGGTCTATCACACGTTATAAAGTCACAAATAGGTAATATTTCAACCCGATACCGAAAGACAATGTAGCGGTCTATACCCCTACAAATGAAATATTGATTCATATATATATATATATATATATATATATATATATATATATATATATATATATATATATATATATTCAAGAAGGGTTGATAACCATGACTTAAATCGAGATTGGTACAATTGCTCTCTCAAGCGTCTTAAAATTAACCATGAGGTTCACTCGCATTGCTGTCCTCGTCTCGGTGAATCAGGTCTGTAAATATATGAATTGTAATTGTTTAGCTAAAAATTTCCCAAAAGAATCCCGATTTAATACGTGATTCTTTTCTCATTTACAGACCCTTCCAACGCCGTTATAATCTATTTATCAATCCATTTAACTATTTATCCAATTTAACCATATAAACTATTTACACATTTAACGATTTACCATTAGTTACCATTTATAGGTTTCAGATGAGTATTGCACCAATATCCTAGATAGCTCTGATCACAATAAACATAAAAACCTATATTTCGTTATTCAAGGGAATTAAATTAAATGCTAACGCGAAATCTAAATGTTTGCAGACGAACTTTCCTAGGGCTGAATTTGAGGGACGTTGGGGAAAACGTATTAAAAACAAAGAGATAAGAAAAATATATATTATTGAATAAACAGTTATTATTGAAAAGTGAATTTATACATTAACAGTTTATGATTGGATTGCGCTGTCGCCCTGGCCCATCCTTGCCCAGGAGCTCCTATAAGCGTTGCTTCGGACGCGTCCGCTACTCATGTCGGTGCGACGCTACAGCAGAAGGTTAGTGACTCTTGGAAACCTCTCGCCTTCTTCTCTAAGGGTCTTCTTCTTTCCCAACAGAGGTACAGTACTTTTTCTCGGGAATTACTGAACATATCCCTCACCCTCCGTCACTTCCAACAATACTTGGAAGGACGTGATTTTACTGTTTTTACTGACCACAAGCCATTGGTTAGTGCGCTCGCCTCTAGTAGCACCTCCTCTGTGCACTCTGAAGTTGATACTCATCACCTTGACTTCATCCTGCAGATGACAGACGATATTCGCTACGTTCCTGGTTTTTCAAACGTCGTACCAGACGCGCTCTCTCGCATTTCATCGATTTCGGGCACGCAACTCTCACAAACAGCGCCCATCGATCACGCGACAATAGCACTTGCCCAGGAACAAGATGAAGACACGCAAACACTGCGTCACTCTTCTTAACTCGTCGTTCGCGAGATTGACTTGCCGGACAGTCCCTCCAGGCGTATCCTGGTTGACTATTCAATTCCTGACTGTCCTCGTTCTCTCATTCCTCTCGTTTACCGTCGGCACATTTTTGACCAGACGCACGGTCTCTCTCATCCTGGCATTCGAGCAACTCAGAAGCTCATCACACAACGTTATGTGTGGCCAGGTATGAACGCTGACGTGTCCAAATGGACCCGCGCATGTCTGCCTTGTCAACGAGCAAAGGTTCAACGCCACACAAAGTCCCCTCTGGCTGCTTTTCCACTTCCATCGGCACGTTTTGACGCCGTTCACATCGATCTGGTTGGTCCTCTGCCCTTTTTGTGTGGTTGCACTTACCTTCTCACCATGATCGATCGTTTTACCTCTTGGCCAGAAACAGTTCCTATCCTCGGCATCAGAGCTTCCACTGTAACTCGAGCCTTAGTCTCAGAATGGGTTACTCGTTTTGGTGTCTCATCAACGATCATGACTGATCGAGGTAGCCAATTTGAATCCCCCCAATGGGATGCACTCATGTCAGTGCTTGGCTCCTTTCGTCTCCATACCACTAGCTACCATCCCCAGAGTAACTCTAAGGTGGAACGTTTACACAGGACTCTCAAAGGAAGCTTACGCTCTACTGACCCCAACATCACTTGGGTGGACAAGCTACCCTTAATTATCCTGGGAATTCCTGCCTCTTTGAAAGATGATTTGAATTGTTCTGCTGCGGAACTCGTCTATGGTACGCAACTTCGTCTTCCAGGCCAATTCTTTTCTTCCGCTGACTGTCCTCTTCCTTCCGACATACATACTGCTGCATACGTACAAAATTTAGTACGGGCGCTGTTTGAGGTAAAGTCGACCGCCACAAGAGTGCATGATAATCAGAAACCTTTCGTACCAAAGGAGATGGCAACTTGCTCTCATGTGTTTGTCCGTCGCGATTCCACTCGCACATCCTTGCTACCTGTCTATGACGGACCCTTTCTTGTCGTCTCCAGGAAGCCGAAATTCTTTGTACTGCAGCTTGGCACCAAGCAGGATACGGTTTCCATCGATCGGCTTAAACCCGCTTTCATAGAGGCCGTTCATCTGGAACAGCCACTACCTTTCTCTTCCACTAATATAGGTACAGTGGTCATCCCAGGCTACCTTCCGCACCCAACTATTCCTTCAACACTTCCGAGTCCTTCTTCGGCTCTTTCAAATCAAACTGCAACTTTTCTTCTCGCCTCTTTACTCGCAAACCCCCCGCCAACCATCTATACACCCCCAATTCTTCTTCTCAACTGCTGCCGCCTCCCGTTTTGTTGCAGGACAACTCGACAGCAGCTGGAGAACACCAAGCTACCCACGCGCCACTCCAGAAACTGTGCCTTTTCGGGAGATCCAGACCAATCGTCACCCGACCCTTCGGTCCTGGCTCGCGATAATCTCCCGCCTCAATCAAGTGGCACTACTAATCGCCACCTGACCCGCAATCTGAGTCAACCAATTAGCACTGTAACCCGTTCTGGACGCGTTGTAAGGAGGCCTCGCCTCTATATAGACTAAAATTTATGTAAATACCTTGTGTTGTGCGAGCTTTTCCCTCGGTGGGGCAGTATTATAGCGGTCTATACCCCTACGAATGAAATATTTATTCATATATATATATATATATATATATATATATATATATATATATATATATATATATATATATATATATATATATATATAATATTCAAGAAGGGTTGGTAACCATGACTTAAATCGAGATGGGTGCACCCGCTCTCCTAAGCGTCTTAAAATTAACCATGAGGTTCATTCGCATTGCTGTCCTCGTCTCGGTGAATCAGGTCTGTAAATATATGAATTGTAATTGTTTAGCTAAAAAATTCCCAAAAGAATCCCGATTTAATGCGTGATTCTTTTCTCATTTACAAACCCTTCCAACTCCGTTATAATCTATTTATCGATCCATTTAACTATTTATCCAATTTAACCATATAATCTGTTTACACATTTAACTATATATGATCCCATAAAACAATTTAACTAAATCTATTTATCCAATTTAATCCATATATCCATTTATCCACCTTAACTATTTATCCAATTTATCATACCCATTTGCCAATTTATAATCTATTTATCCAATTTAACTATAAACTATTTAATATTTATCAAAATATTTACCCATTTAACTATTTATCATACCATTTAACTTAATCCAATTTATCATCCAATTACTTATAAAACATTTACCTATTTACAATCTATTTAATATTAATATTAATCAATTGTAAATCCATTCTCGTTAACTCATGCAAATTTAATTCACACGCGTAATTCAATCCAATCATAAACTGTTAATGTATAAATTCACTTTTCAATAATAACTGTTTATTCAATAATATATATTTTTCTTATCTCTTTGTTTTTAATACGTTTTCCCCAACGTCCCTTAAATTTAGCACTAAGAAAAGTCGTCTGCAAAAATTTAGATTTCGCGTTAGCATTTAATTTCATTCCCTTGAATAACGAAATATAAGTTTTTATGTTTATTGTGATCAGAACTATCTAGGATATTGACGCAATACTCATCTAAAACCTATAACAATGATTCTCCTACGATACCACCTTGAAAAGCCGACGCTCGCGCGCTATTTTACTATTTGTTTGAGAGCCGGACTAAGTTACGCTCGCTCGCGCGTTTACCTAAATTTTCCAGAACATTCCCACCACGAATTTTGGCTAAAATGTATTTTTAGTCTTAATATTGAGTTAGTTAGCTTCACATTTATGTGAGCACACCTCCCACAAAAAGTAAGCAATTTTCAATGACAACAACGATCATAAATCGCTTACCTAACCTACCCAAACCTAAACTTTTTATGACGAATTAGGGTTGGTTTGGTTTGGTTAGATTAGTTAGCGATCAATGAAATCACCTTTCAGTGAATTGTTGCCACTGATTCTGGATATATCAAACGAGAAAGGGTTTTAGATCCAAAAGGATTCCATGCTAATATCAACATCTGAGAAGAAACACTCAAAATTTGTACTTAGGACTTCCAAATGGTTCTTGATTTCTTGAAGTATTTCTACAGGCGATGTTTTACCATCTTCAATTGTGATATTGTCAAGGAATGGAAAGTTTGCCAGGTTTCTGCATTCAACACGGCAACTCCAAATAGGCACATTATATATTTTTTGTAAATGTGACAACTTTTTCCATGGCTTGAATAATGTCCTCATCCCTGTCTTGCATTGATATGTTCAAATCGTTATGGAGACCGAAATGTCAGCCAAGTTTTCCATGCTAAGGACAAAATTTTCATCTTCGAAATAATTTGCTAAGAGGGATTGTTAATACTTGAGGAATTCGAGAATTTCTCACAGAAGTTACACTACACGTGAGAAAATACGGCCTCAACTCAGCCAACGTACTTCTGTGTGTTACAGTAATGCACTGAGTTCTGCTCCAAGCTCATCACAGAGTTTTTGAAACAGTCGACGATTTGATGCATGTCTATGAATAAAGTTCACTGTTTGCGCAACTATTCCCATCACTTCTTTAAGGTTCATTAGCAATGTTTTGGACGCCAGAGCAAGGCGATGAAGAACACTATGTGTGTGATGAGCACATGAGGAGCTTTTCCCTTGACCATAACAATGAATCTAGAGTTTTTGAGAATCATGTTAGAAGCTCCACCCGTACAGATAGACCAAATCAAGGCCCCTGAAAACTAATGGGGGTCAAAGAACGCTTGAATATATAGACTGCTTTGGTTGTTGTCTCAAGTCGTTCATAGAATAAAAAAAATTCCTTGATGTTCTTTTCATTCATATAGTGTAAATATACAAGCAATTAATTGTGGTTTGATACATGAGTTAATTCATCAATTTACATGATGACTTTTGCAGGACTTGGGTTATTACATCCTGACTCAGGTCTTTAATTATCTCACGTACATATTCGTTGGACAAAGACACGTGACTCATCTGCTTCTCGGCATTCTTTGCCAGTACAATTTTTTGTCATCTCCTCTCCACAGGGCTTCACTTGTTTTTGTTTTTTTCGATAGTATTGAGCTTCTTTTCTTTGGCAATCATGTATGAAACTTTATAGGAGGCTTTCAGGTTTCTCATGAGCTGTGAACCTAAATGGGAAAAGAGTTGCTTTCTGATCATAACGAACCTTTTCAAATGAAAAGCTTCAATCGATGTACCAACATGATTCATGTGACTGCTTTCGAGATGTTCCTTCAGTCTTGATGGCTTTGAATTTCCATTGTTCATTACTAAATTGAAAATCATGCACTGAGGTCTTTCAGTTCTATCTCGTTCTTGCATACATGTGAAGCCACAGGCAACATATGAACCATTTCACTTCCGTTTCTTGACACATGACATTTTGCAGCAAATATGTGAAAGAGAAAAAAATGTTTTTATATATTTCTTCCATTCCTAATACGTAGTTTACTGCGACCATAGCCACGCCAGGAAAATATGTGTTGACTGTTTCATTATTTATACTGCTATTCAATGTGAGAAAAATGCAAAATGTAAACCACCTCCCGTTACGCCCCTATATAAGCCTACCAACCCGTAGCCATATTACGTATGTATATGTATCCTACTTACTCAATAATCATAATTAGACTAAGCATATTCGTAGCTTCCACCTAAAATGGACAGCTATGCACTATCAATTGCCAAAAATATGTATTTAAAAATAATAATTGTAAATATTGGTTAAAGTACTGGTACTTATGAAAATATGCCTTTGAACTTGAAAATGGCTAAATTTTGCATTTACATAATCACAAATAGGAATGCATAATTGTCCTAACGCAAATAATACTTCAACATCTAATATTCAATTTTCGGTACAGAAGAGGTAATGCAAACATCAGAAACATAAAAACATTTACTAGAGGGAAAAATGTATAGAACGGATGAACGAAAACTATTCCCTCGACAAAGCCAGCAACTCAACTGCCAAATTTAAAACACTGGCGACAGTGTTGCCAACTGTTACCCTAAAAGGGGGCTAAAGGTGGTTCAAAAAAGGGGCTAGTTTTAAGGGAAATAGCTAAAAAATTGGCCAAATTATATAATAAAATATAATAGTTATTTTACTACTATTTGCTTTACTTGCCATTATTAATAACATTAAACACTAATTGGATTATCAATATCTTCAAATCCAAGCTCCAAAGCAGAAAACACGTTAAACTCTTCATTCATGTCTTCAGTCGAATAGGTTGAAGAGTTTCAATTTTTGTTACAACATTTAATGGAAGTTCGATCCTATTGGTAGAAACATTTTCCGTGCCTTATTAGTCCATATTTGATTGCTAGAATACTATTCAGTGTGGAAATTTTCCTTTAGTTTCTCAGTTTGGTTTTGATTACGCCCACTTGGCTGAAAGCCCGTTCAAAATCCGCGTTAGAATGCGGGAAGGAAAGAATCATTAGAACAAATTTTGATATCTCTTCAAAAAAATGTTCTTCAAGACGAATCTTTGTAATTGTAAACTTCATCCTAGAATTTCACAGTGCATAGTTCATTTGCTGTTAGTATTTTCCAGTAAGAAATTGTCTCCATTGAAAATCGATTTTGGTCAAAATTCCAGAATCAGATATGAAAAGTTTTGCAAAGGAATAATATCTTTCTTTATTGGATTCACGCATGACTTAATGCTTAGTTCTGATATACTTTGCAGAATGCTGTAATTATCGGGGAGATGCGTGCGTAACTGGTCGATAAGCACCACCAAAAAACGTTTACAACGTGAACGAATAATATTTCTTTCACTTTCTTCACCAATTCTATTTATGTCATTTTCAAACTTGTAGTCCAAATAAGGATTGGGATTAAATGTTCTTCAAAATTAGATTTTTCATCTATTTTAGTACTAGGAACATAATAAATTTGTAATGCCTAATTACAATGTGGAGTAGAGCCAACAAGGAACCTCACAAATTGAGCACCGCGTTGGCCTTGTGAAATCTTGAAAAGGACACTCAAACCAAACCCTAAAATAATAAGCCATTTGTTAATAATTAATCTATGCAAAATAAACTGTGTACTTGTAAATAATGCTAAACCGCTTGTCAATAATTAATGTATCAATGCAAAGCAAAATGTATACTTGTAAATAATGCAAAACCGCTATAGGCAATCAAATCGCTGTTCTCTCACGCTAACACACAAACATTCACACACATACATTAGAAAACAGATGCGAGCCGACGGTTTTGGCCGCGGCGAAAGGGAAGAAAATTTCAACAGCTGTTCATACAAGTAATGAATCCGATACAGAGGAAGTCTGACATGGACCCTCGAAAGACGAAATTTTATATTGCTACGAATATCGGCCTGATAGATATCAGTCCTATTTCCAAATTTGAACACTCTTGGTGTACACCCGCATGCACTAAATACGCGCACATACCCTCTGATCAAATAGGCTCTGTTCAGCTCGTGGATTGGAAAATTTCGAAGCCACGCCGCTAATCTTTCGTTAGGATAAAGGGGCTTGTAAAAGACACACAAGGACAGTGAGACAGAGAGAGAATATAAGGAAACTGAGGCTGTTAACACCGATAGCCAGATACAAGGACGTGAGCATACTAAAAAACAGTAACTCAGCGATTTCATTTGTCCAGAAACAAAAGGCGGTCATAAGACCAAGAATAAACCCCCCAAACCGCCATTTTCTAATTTCCTTACCTCCGCCAAATAATATGTAAGTCGGTTACCGTTAGACCAGTCTATAGGTGGATAACCTGCGGGCATCTTGAACTTTCAATTGGAGTCAGATAGAATTCTACGGCATAACCAACCTTAGCCGATAACCCCAAGCCCCCCCCCCTCCTAAATTCATCAGCGATTCATTAGTTTTACTGAGTCACATTTTTTACTTTCGAAGAGTTTATTTGCTCTACTAACTTCATCAAGCACTGGCTTTAAAAAATGACAGATACGCATAATTTCGATCATCACAAAACATAGAGTGCAGAAGTTCAGAGTTGTAGCATCGCTCATGTATTCTAGTGATTTCAAAATGAGTTTTCAAGTCAAACGACTGATCATGGATACGAGTAATGGCTTTGGCAATTGATAACCATCTCCTCTGGCTGACATGATCAATTTTAAAGGCACCTTATCATTATTAAGTGTAGAATAAATTTCGTTGTACTTACTCTGCCGAATGGAGGAATGGGGAAACCAATTTTAAGTTT
Source organism: Ceratothoa steindachneri (assembly GCA_963969495.1). Taxonomy (NCBI): domain Eukaryota; kingdom Metazoa; phylum Arthropoda; class Malacostraca; order Isopoda; family Cymothoidae; genus Ceratothoa; species Ceratothoa steindachneri. The sequence goes on along the minus strand of OZ018320.1, from coordinate 148,130,956 downwards.
CTTTCCCAATAAATTCCAAATTGCGTGGAAGTGGATCAGCTCCCGAGTGAGAAACTGCAAGCTGGATGGAGTGACACACACACTTTATAAGAACTAAATTTGGTATTTCATTTTTCAATCTTGCGTATACGCCACTGTTCCAGACAGCCATCACAGAAGCGTTATCTGTACCGATACCAACCAGATTCTTTTATATTTAAAGTAAACTATTCTTGTAAAGAAATGCCTTAATTGCTTTGAAAATACTTTCAACATGGCATTCGTGAAGTTGAGTCAAATCTAAGAAAGACACCACTATGTCATGTTTTGAATTGGAGAAATATCGAATAATTATACCTAATAATTTTTTCATTGATATATCATTGCTTTCATTTATCATTAAACTGAAAGTTCCACCCCCAACATGATTTACCAAATCTTCTTTAAAATGAGTAACTATGTACCTCCCACTTATTTCATCCCCCTCCATAATCATAGAGTCCGTCTCTCAAAACCAGATCACTCCACTCATTCTGTTAGCACCTGCATAACATGGTTTCAGACAACTACATTCACCAACCACTCTTCTTACAGATAGCACTCAACGAATCTTTGAGTTTCGATTAAATACAACCACGTTATTTAACACTAGGCTTCTGTAAAGTTTTCGATACAAACCCACGCTACAACCTCACTAACAAAATATACACCACTAACATGCACAACGCAAAAAAGATGGCTGGCCAACTATTTGCCGGGCAGATTCAACCACAAGGCATTTGCTGACCAGATAAAAAAAAATCACAAATGGGGCCCCCTCCTAAGGTTCTGTAATGTTTGTACCCACTTCAACCTCTACTTGCACAACATACTCACGCTCCAATCCTCCCAGATACACATATTTTATTATTATTATTATTTGGAGCCGGGTGTACGCTACTAAAATCTAAAAAGATTATGGAGTGGCAGAACATAGAAAGGTACAAGGCCCTAAAGTGCAAAAAGTGGTAAGGTTAAAACAAAAGCAATAAAAGGATTAAAAGAATAAGAAAGGGAGCACAGGGGCGTAAACAAATGGCGCGCGTTTACTAATATTTACATTTCTAGTTAATTAAAAAAAAGTGTATTTATAGCCTATACAATAGAGAGAAAAAACACATTGTATTAAAAATCTGAAGAGGGAATTGGTACTAAAATAGGGACCTTCGCTTAAGAGGAAGCGCAATCTATAGTTACATGGGACATGTAAAATAGATGGAAAGCACTCCATACCTAAGGCAGACAGGGGCTGACAGGGGCGTACTGATATGGGGGACGAACAGAGTGTGCAGGGGGGAGGGGGGAGCGATGTGGAGCCTATCTCTTCTCATTAAATTCCTCGAATCAATTAAACCGTAAAGGCTGTAAAATGCAAAGTAGATAAAAGGCCTAAGGCTAATAAAACTGCATAAACTTGGGCGGTAAAAATGGAAGCTGCCCGCGGTAACGACTCCGAGACTATAGACCCCGATAAGACCACCGTAGCCCCCACATCATCGTCCGTTTTAGACCCGTCTGTGAAGAGATAACATGATGAAGTGGGAGATGCTGCATGTTCAATGAACATAGCACGTACCACGCGTGGGTCAACCAGAGACTTCTGAATGCCAAAGAGAGTCATGCAAATATTTGACTTGGAGAATATCCACTGGGGGACAGGCGGGAATGTGAATGGCAAAACTGAGTTGCGTGGTCCTAAACGGGGGAAACGTGTTCAGCAACACGAAATCTCAAGGGCTGGTGCATAGATGGAGATCTATCATAGGCGGCGACAGACCATGGGAAAAAGACTCTTGTAAGCTTCTGAGCAAGGGAGCTGCTGAATAAAGAAAAATACACTGTAGACAGACCTGGAGGCGGTGGTGATGAAGCGGAAAAATGCCAGCCTCAGCATAAATGCTCGGTATAGAGAAGAAGCAGAATGCACCGTTGGATAAACGGAAGGCCGGGTTGCGGATATAGATGAAGAAGAGACCGAGGAATATACCTCACTGCCATAGTCCAGCTTTGATTGTACGAGAGGGATATATGGCCTCCACAACGTGATCCTGTCACTTCCCCAAGAGATGTGGGAGAGCATCTTTAGTAGGTCCATCTTCCGCAGACATCTCCATTGCAGCTCATGAAGATGGGAACACCGAGTGAGCTTGCGATCTAGGATCATCCCCAAGAACCGGATCTCTGAGACAAATTGCAAGGGTTAACCCTGCAGGTACAATGGGGGATTAATTTGCTGCCCAAGCTTTCGGTGAAAGTGCATTGCTTTCGTATTTAAGGCGGAGAAGCGGAACCGTTTATGAAGGGCCCGACAGGGGATGGTATCAACCACCAACTGGAGGCAGCGGGGTGCCGATGGCGGACGTGAAGCGGAACAATAAAGAGCGAGGTCATCTAAAAATAAGGTTGCAGACACCCCTTCGGGCAGTGAGGATATCAGGCTATTTATTGCAATAGCAAATAAAGTAACACTTAATACACTGCCCTGGTGAACACCCTCCTCCTGGACATAGAGATCGGAATAAGTGCCACCAACTATAACTCAGAAATTGCGAGTAGTTAAAAAGCTCTGGATAAAAACTGGTAAATGTCCCCTCAATCCCTATCCATACAACTGGCGGGAGACTCCATACGGTGTCATAGGCTTTCTCATTATCGAAGAAGACAGCCGTGGCATGGCAGCTGTGAGCAAAGATCTCGCAGAGAGTGCCCTCCATTCCATGCGGAAAAGAAGATCTGTCGTACTCTGTTTCTTACGGAAGCCACACTGGTATGGAGTTAGGAGGCGATGGTATTCTAGAAACAACTCAAGCGAACATTCACGATTTTCTCAAACAACTTTCTAAGATAGCTGGCGAAGGCTATTGACCTATAATGGGAAGGAGACAAGCCGTCTCTACCTGGTTTCCAAAATGGTAGGACTAACGCCGTTCTCCATTTGTAGTGTATAATCCCTGGATCCAAATCCAGTTAAAAATATCTAGTAGGAGTGATTCCTCCCCGGGATGGAGATGCCCGAGAAAGTTGTATCGAATATTGTCTAGGCCAGGAGGCGTGGGGGCGCAACGAGACATCGCTGAACGCATCTCGGCGGTAGTGAACAGAGAGTTGTAGGACTCCTGTCCACCGTACAAGAAACGTAGGGCTTCGCCATCCAGTCCGGTTTGATACGTCTAAACCCTGCCGGGTAGCGCTCAACGCTGCTAACATCGAAAAAAGAGGATTCCAATATATCGGCGACGCTGGCGGGATTGCAGATGATTAAGCCATTCTTCTTGATTCCAGGGGTGGAATGACCAGTATACCGACCCCTGATTTTGTTAATCCTTTTCCACACATAAGCTGAAGAGGTGGTGGGAGATAAAGAAGTCACATATGCCCTCCAGGATATGGGAGCGTAACGGGACAGCGCTGAGCGCATCTCGGCACTAGTGAACAAAGAGTTATAGGACTCCTGTCCATCGCCCGAGAAACGTAGGGATTCGCCATCGAGTCCAGTTTTGATAAGTCTAAACTCCGCCGGGTAGCGCTCAATGCTGCTAACACCGACAAAAAAGTATTCCAATATATCGGTGACGCTGGCGGGATCACAGATGATTGAGCCATTCTTCTCAATTCCAGCGGTGGAATGACCAGCATACCGACCCCTAATTTTGTTAATTCTTTCTACACCTAAGCTGAGGAGGTAGTGGAAGATAAAGAAGACACATATTACCTCCTGCTCCAGGAGGTAATATGTGTCTTCTTTATCTTTGTTAAAACAACTCAAGCAAACATTCACGATTTTCTCAAACAACTTTCTAAGATAGCTGGCGAAGATAAAGAAGACACATATTACCTCCTGCTCCAGGAGGTAATATGTGTCTTCTTTATCTTCCACTACCTCCTCAGCTTAGGTGTAGAAAGAATTAACAAAATTAGGGGTCGGTATGCTGGTCATTCCACCGCTGGAATTGAGAAGAATGGCTCAATCATCTGTGATCCCGCCAGCGTCACCGATATATTGGAATACTTTTTTGTCGGTGTTAGCAGCATTGAGCGCTACCCGGCGGAGTTTAGACTTATCAAAACTGCGCGCCTGACGTAAAGGGCGTTGAATGACTCTAGTTCGATTTCAGTCAATACGGTTCGGCTAAACCGTGCATGAGCCTTTTTATAGGCATCCACCACACGGGTGCAATGAGCATTCCAACATGAGACTGATGTTCTGCCCCGGCGTGGCCGATTACGAGGAATTGCGGACTCTGCAACATCAAGCACTAAACAGGAAAAGTAATGTATAGCTCCATCAATATCTACAAAATCTCTAATTTGTTTACTGGCGAAGGAAGAGTCATGGAAATTCGACCAGTCGGCCCTTACAACATTCTATCTGTGGGGTGGGTGGGGGTGGGGGGGAGGAGATGTGCAAAGGGTCGTCTGTTTCAAAACAATGAGAAAGTGGTCACTGCCATGCAGGTCATCTAAAATAAACCACTTGAAATCAGAGATACAGTCAGCTCCGCTGACTGTAGGACGTAGCATGACCAGAGTTAAGAAGGCTTAAATAATTAGTGGATAAAAGAGATTCAAGAAGACAGCCTTGAGGGTTGTTAACTCTATCACCCCATACGGAGTGTCTGGCATTAAAGCCACTTAGAACTAGAAATAGGGGAGAAAGTCGAGATAAAAGATCTAAAAACTGAGCTCTTGAGGGGAGTTCCTCTGGGGAAATATAAATTGAACAGAAAGTATAAATTCTATTCGTAAGATGAACACGAGCTACGAATGCTTGTAGAGTAATCCGCAGAATTAAAGGCGTGCAAAAGTGGTTAGTGCTGACCAGGAGTGAGACATCACCATGAGCCACCCCACTAGGGTGGTGGTAGAGAATTAAAAGCATTGAACTGACAAAACTTGGGGAAAGGGTGTTTCCCGAGTTTGGTTTTCTGGGAGCATATAACAGAAGGTGATATTTTAGATACTATAGAGGAGAATTCTTCCCATTTGTGAAGGATTCCCTGAAAGTTCCAATGAAGAATTATTGCCATCACTCAGACCGCTGTAAGACCACGGTCAAGATAGTACGGGGGGGCAGATGAGCCCCTCATGCACAGATGCTGTGTGAGAACCAGGCACGGGCGTTATAGGAGTCTCTTAACGGCGAGGCAACCCCGATTTAGAGGGGCGGGGGCTAATATTGCGAGAGCTAAGTTTGTTACCAGAGACCAAAGTTAGTGAGTCATGGCCTGGAGAAAAGGATAAAGACCAAAGAGATTTGGGAGTAACGTTAGTCCCAGTGCGGGAAGGATCATCACTCCTAAGCGAGGGTGGGCAACCTACGTCGGAAAGGAGGTCGGAAGTAGTAGTTTTGGAGGGTTTCAAGAGAACATGGATAGCAGGAAGTGGAGATGAGGTATATTCTTGCTCGGAAGGTAGTGGTATGGGTACAGGGAACTTGGGTGTATCTTTACTTTCTGGGAGTGGGGCTATATCGACTGAGGGAAAGCCGCAAGTTTCAGTTACATATGCCAAAGGGACTGGAATAGGGAAAAGGGATTAGGGAGGAAGGGATAGGGTGTACCTCAACTGAAGTAGAGAGAGTTTTTATTGAGGTAGATTCCCAGCCCATTTTGGAAGGTACCTTCCTAGAGGAAGGGGAAGAGTCTGGAGAGGCTTTACGCTTTGGCCAGAAGTCTTTAGTTATGACGACATCAGATTGGGGAGTTTCGGGAGATTCGATATAGGCTTGAATGTCGTCCAGAGTCTCTGGACTGGCATCCGGGGATTGGGCACACTTTTCCGGCGCGGGGTCAAGAAGGGGGGAAAGGGGGTATACTAGGGAACCAGACTTGGGTCTAGGTAGGAGAAGAGGGTGATACAGCGAAGTGTGGTAGTACTGCATCACGGGATGATGACTGAAGAGATATAGTAGAGTACGAGATAAGTGGGCGAGTGGGACGAGAGTCCGCTGCCATACGTAGGACATCGGATAACCTGACGCCGGGAGATGAATTTCTCTCGGACTAGCAGAATCACGGACAGCTAAGAACTCTTTTTCAAAGTGAAATATGCAGCACTTCGAGGAAGAAGCATTATGGGACTCTACCCAGTTGGTGTATAGCGGCGAGGATGGTGGCAGGAATGACCATAGTATGCCTATGGCGGTGTATATATATATATATATATATATATATATATATATATATATATATATATATATATATATATATATATATATATATATATATATATATATATATTCACCAGTTATGGCTGAAGAACGACACGGTCAACAGTTGTAGGAATCAAATGCCGGGCATCAGCTTAGGGGCGCGACGAGGTCCTAATCTTTGTGTGATGGGTGTCGTTGCGGAGATATATTAATCTGACTTCAAAGATCAATAATTTTTAGGTGTTCTTTTGCTTGGCTGGGCTAACCGAAGGCTTAAGGCAAAGATGGACTTACGAAAATAAACACTTTATTTAAATAACGAAAGTTATCTTATAAACGATACAATTACAGAGCGTATTCGACGGGAGACGTATGTCTAAGTATTAACAACGCAAATACAGGATGAAGGCAAGACAAAACTTAGTGATTAACCGGGATCGTGTAAACTAAGTATCAATAGCAATGGTTATCCGACTAATAATGATTGCGAGTAGTATGATCTGATCTCTATTTATTTATCTATGTTTTTCCTATTCTGATTCTTCTTTATATATGCCCAAAATACAGACGGCGTGGCCAGAAAGGATTACCATCCATAATAAGAGTCTCAACTCTCCACCCCTTGGGCTGAGCTAAGCTGCCGTGTCTACATTTTATATCCAATGTTTATTCGTGTCATTTGATATGCTTCTCGCTGCATCGCCTAGTACGTTCAGCAGCTGTATTTATTTAGTCTCCTAAGTAAACCTCCATGTCTGATAATTTTATCTCGAGAAACGACTTGCGCAGTCGTATCAAACAGGTGTTCGAGCGTTTGGCCTTAGCTCCCTTTGAGTCTCACGGCCTCATGCTTAAATACAAATATATATCTACATTTACAGTCAAATACACTATTGAATCTTTGCATTACATTATAGTAAGGCATACTTGGATAAAATAAGACAAATTCGCGTGCACTTTGTGGATTTTTTTTGGGCCTATTGAATCCAACACAGAGCATACTTATGGTGGAATTCGACCACTACAAGTTCTTCCCTTCTAGAGGACGGAGTTATAATGAAAGTCGTATTACATATGTAGATATCCATGTGACATTACTTTTTGTACTCATAATAGCGGTATTATTTACAATAAAGTGGCAGAATGTCGAAATTTTCATATGCTTATGCCTGTATTTAAGTGGGCCTATTTATGCCGAGTCTTTCCATATCGTGCGACATTAATGCAATGATGCCTAATATATTTTTCTAAATATTTCACCTACAACTGGCGTATATCGCGTTAGGTTCCTATATGAATACAATCCTGACACCTAACAAATACACACACACACACACACACACATATAATATATATATATATATATATATATATATATATATATATATATATATATATATATATATATATATATATATATGGTTATTAAAAAAGAATGAACCGATTTCATGATGCATGGCCTCATTTTTCAAGCATCGTCATGGAATGAGGAGTCAGTGACTATTTGAAAGAGGAGTCTTCTAAGTTTTGAATGGCTGCCACAGGGGCGCTGTAGTCGAGTCGCGTCGTTCCTCCGGCAACGTTCATTTGTTTGTTCACTCTCGGAATGGCGAGTCCTCAGCAAAAGGCGTTTTGCGTTCTCGAGTTCGCGAAAACAAATTCGGTTGTCACGGTGCAGCATGCTTTTCGAAGGCGATTCAACATTAATCCGCCCTCTCCTAAGAACACTCAACGGTAGTTTCCACAGTTTCAAGAGAGTGGGTGTCTGTGTAAAGGAAAAAGTCCAGGACGATAATGAGTTTCGGCGGAACAAGTGGCAAGAATCCGTGTTGCATTTGAGGGGAGCCCGCGGAAGTCTACAAATCGAGCTAGCCGTGAGCTTACGATCCCTCAATCCACTATCTGGCGTGTGATAAGAAGACGTCTATATTTGAAACCATACAGACTACGCCTCGTTCAGGCACTTACCAAATGCGACAAGAGGAAGCGGATGGAATTTTGCGATTTGATGCTGGAGATGATGGAAGACGAAACTTTCATTTCACGTTTAATTTTTAGTGTTGAAGCGACTTTTCACTTGCGCGGCACAGTCAATCGTCACAATATGCGTATTTGAGGAATAAAGCACCCACATAAAACAGTTGAGCATGAAAGAAATTCCCCTAAGGTGAACGTCTTCTATGTTGTGTCTTTGAACAAGGTTTATAGTCCCTTTTTCTTTGAAGGAGACACCGTTACAGGAGAAACCTATCTCGATATGCTCCAAAACTGGCTCTTCACTTCACTGCAAGCAGATTCGCATGACTCCATTTTTCAACAAGATAGAGCACCACCAAAATTGGCACCTGATGGTTCGAGCTTTTTTAAATGGAAATGTGCCATAGAGATGGATTGGTCGGAAGGGGGCCCAAGACCTTGCTCTTTGTGCTTAGCCTGCGAGATCCCCAGATCTCACCGCGTGTGATTTTTTCTTGTGGAGATATGTAAAAGATCACATTTATGTTCCACCGCTCCCCACTAACCTGGATGACCTTAAACATCGAATCACAACAGCGATCAACTCAGTGGATCGTGATATGCTGATACGCGTCTGGGAGGAATTCTCTTATCGCATTTCTGTTACCCGTGCTGCAGGTGGTGGCCACATTTAACACTTGTAAGGCAAGAAATAAAAGTTGATTGTGAGTAGAATACTTGCGTAATGAAATTCTTTTTGAATAAGCATATATATATATATATATATATATATATATATATATATATATATATATATATATATTAATGTTATAGTAGCAACGAAGCGTGTATATTTATCCATCTAACTCTCTCATTACAATATTCCTCAATAATATTGCCATACAGAGTTAAAAATATATGAATGACGGGTTTCTAGCAAATGTGACTCGTCTGATGGAGCGCCTGAACACGTTCTTCTCGTCGTTCCTCTCTCCGGTGTCTGTAGACGTGTCTGTATGAATTCCCGTGGCTTCGTCCTCTTGCGTGCTCTGCATTCTCCGAGGGAAGGTGCATCTGGCCCTCCTCCTTTCTTTAGCGTGCATCCGACGGCGTTGCTGATAGCTCGGCGCATCACCATCTCGAGGGGGAAGTAATCTCGCCGGTTTCAACCTGTTTGTCGAGACAGTTCTCGTCTTCCATCAGGGAATTCCAAAGTCCAAACTTTATTGCCGCGTTTGATAACCGGGAAAGGGCTAGCATAGGGCACTTCAAGTGGTTTTCTTACGCGGTCTATTCGGACCCACACATGAGTCGCTTCGCAGAGGTCATGGGGTACAAAACGTTTGGGGACCGAGTGCAGGTGTCCTAAGGATGCTTGTGCGAAGTCGATTTGTGCTATGGTAGATGCCAGTTCTTTTATGAATTTGGAATCGGTATTCGATGAAGATGATGCTACTAGAGGTTTTGGGCACAGGAGCGTGGTTCCCGTGACTGCCGTAAATGGTGAGAATCCCGAATCATTTGGCAAAGAGGAAATTCCTAACAGGACGATTGGGAATGTCACTAGCCAACCTAGTTTACGGGCCATTATGGAGCACTTCAGAGTCCTGTCTGCTATTTTTACCAACCCGTTCGTGGACGGTCTGTACGCCGTAGTGCGAAGACGATGGAAACCAACGAGGGCAGACAGCTCTTTGAATAGTTCTGATTCGAATTGGGCACCTCTTTCAGTTACCACATAAAGTGGGACTCTGAATCTGGAAATCCACTCGCACAAGAAAGCTAAAGCAACCGTTGCGGCACTTATGTCCGGGATTGGTAGTGCTTAGATCCATTTTGCTGCTCGGTTGATGCATGATAACAAGTACAGATTTTGCGGGGGGTAGGATTGTCCAGGCAGTGTACACGGTGGGAGTGGTTCCACTATATCGATGTGTACAGTTTCGAAACTCGAGGAATGAGCATTAATAGGGAGAATCGGCGACTTTGTGCGACGATTCACTTTGGAAGACTGACAGAGGAGGCACTCTCTTGTCATGGAGCAGATATCCTTGTCTATATTCAGCCAGTAATACCTCTATTTGATGAGCCGAAGTGAAGACTTGATTCCAGGGTGTGACAGATTGTGCAATTGATGGAAGATTGCTCTTCCGCATGCCAGCGGGACAAACGGTCGTTCGTATCCACATGTTATTTAGCACCAATGCTGAACATCTTCGGGAAACGGGTACGATTTCAGGCGTGAATGAAATTTCTTTATTTCGGGATCATCTTCCTGCGCTGCCGCCAAACCTCGGAGGTCAAGAGAGACAACTTGGAAAGAATTGACGTCCTTGAATTGTAGTCACCAACTACGTTATCCTGTCCACACACATACACGATGTCACTAATGTACTCCAGAATCGCTGTCCAATGGCGTTGTTGTAGGTCTGTCTTGGCACTCAGTGGCAATGCAAAGGCTGAAATTAAGGGCTTGTGATCAGTGCACAAGGTGACGTGGCGACCTTCAATTAGGTGCCTGAAGTGCATGACAGTAAGATACGCCCCAGAAGATCTTTGTCCTTAGTGGAGTATACTTGCTGCGTCCGGCATAGCTTGCACGAAAAAAATGCCACTGGTTTTACATATATGTTAACCATCTTGTGCAGGGCAGCACCTGCCGCGTACTGGGAACAATCTGTTACCAGCTCATATGGAATCATTGGGCACTGAGTGCCATAGTTTCACAGAGCCAATTAAAGCTGATTTGGTCTTTTCAAATGCCTCTCTTGCCTCTTCGTTTCGCATGAGCTCTCGAGCCTATGTTTGCCGGCGGACAAGCTGGGTCAATGGGGCTGCAATCGCTGCAAAATTGGGGATCATCCTGCGGTAGAATTCTACCATCACCAAATACCTTTGAAGCTCTTTGCAATCTTTTGGTAGTGGCATATCTCCAATCGCTTCCATCTTCTTCGCAGGTGGACAGATAACTTCTAACGGGGCGTGGTGGCCTAAAAAATGTCTATTCTTTACTTTGCCAACATGCATTTCTCCAATAATATTCTTAGACCATTTTTGACCAAGATTTCAAAGACCTGTTCCAAGTGATTCAGATGGTCGTCCATGTTGCCTGAATACACCAGGATATAGTCTATGAACACAAAAATGAATCCTAATCTTCTAAACAGGGTGTCCATGTTCCTCTGGAAGGTGCAGCTGGCCTTTTGAAAACCAAATGGGAGCTTAACGTACTCCCACAAACCAAATGGAGTTGTGACCGCAGTTTTCTCAATGGTTGCCTGGTTCATGGGGATTTGGTGGTAAGCAGGAACCAGGTCCAACCTCGAAAATGTCTTGTTTCCTTGGAGGTGGCCCGTAATGCTTTGAATCCGCGGCAGCAGATACCTCTCTGGCTTCGTAATGACATTTAACGCTCGAAAATCACTGATCCCTCCCCCTCTCCTGTACTCACTGGGTGACTTCTTTTGGCATCATATAGATAAGTAAGGCCCATGGTGATCTGGACGGGTGCACTATCCCCTCCTTTATTAGAGTCTCGAACGTTGCTTTGGCACCCTTCAGTTTTTACATCGAAAGAGGTCTTGGTCGTGCGAATGTTGGCGGGGCACTACCAGCTTCAATTGTATGATTTACTGAGTTCGGCAGTGACGGGGAGGGCTGAGCGGTGCGGGTGCGTACAGAGCCTCATATTTTTTCAGTATTTCTCTGCAAGGGGGCGGTAGGTGCTGCAGGTCATCGATTATATTAAAGCTACCGCCGGTTCTTCAGATAGTTTCACTTTTGATACGAGCTTAGTTCAATTATCTATTAGCATGTCGCGCGCATAGTCTATTAAAAGATCATAATGTCTCAAAAAGTCAATGCCTAATAACGGAGAGGTGGTATCTGCTACAACGAACGACCACTTAAATGATCGGCGAAGATTGGGGACCACAAAATCCGTATGAATTTCGCCGTGGACTTTAATTTTTCCGCCATTAGCTGTTGAAATGTTAATGCCAGATTCGCGCACATCACCTGATTTCACCTGTCTACTCGGAACAATCGAAACACTTGCTCCCATATCAATTAAGAATTCACATTTGTTATTATATACCTTCGCGGTGACGGTGAGGACAGACGGCATGCCCGCGGCCGCGTTTACAACGGCATCTCCATTTAGTTTTCCGTCGGTACTAGTGAAGATGGCCTTGAAGACGGATGCATTTGCACGGATACTTCACTTTTCGGCCACCTGCACCAGGGTTTGGAAAATTTTGTGTTTTCGCCAAACTATATATGCAAGCGATACACTACAGGTTTGGTGGCTTTATGGAAGGGACGCAACCCTCCTCCCCCCCGGTGGATTATGCACTTTGCCATTATATTTGGTAACTGATCGCGCATCACTATAATTTGCACTCGCATTGTTATGGTGGATAAACGCTTTGAAACGCATTGTGTTTTCTCGATTCACCGTATGTATTTATATTATGGCACTGCGCTTGGTTAAATGTTACAAGTTTATCCCCTAATTGTGCTAGACTTAGTTCTTTCTGAGTGGCGATATTAGGTGGAGATGATTAGATACATTTGTGACCTTACTAGCTCTTCACCCACTCCGACCTGAATCACTGTTTTCCGTAACTCTTCTAAGTTAATTGAAGGTCGGATTGCGAGAGGCGAGGATTCGATCAGCTTCTTAAACAGCTCGGGCTAGGTCCTCTCGTAAAGGTCATTTAATTCCTTCTTTAAACTCTTGTAGTTACGGCCTGCTATAATGTACCCTGGAATACGATTAACAGTTTCGGGTCGTAATGAGGCCAAAATGTGAAAGAAGTGAGTTTCTTCCTTCTTTATCTTTGAGATGTAAAATTGGGCCTTCACTATTTGGAACCAACCTGAGACTGCTATTTCGTTGAAAATGGGTGGCTTGATGCTGACGGCCTTCACGACATCCATTTCACTTTGTCCAGCCTGGCGAATGCTTGAAGAGTACATTTTTAATTCACTGCCTTCTCTGTTCGGTCAGTCACTTTAGGGTCACCAGTATTGGCGGTATATTTCTCTCTCTCTCTCTCTCTCTCTCTCTCTCTCTCTCTCTCTCTCTCTCTCTCTCTATATATATATATATATATATATATATATATATATATATATATATATATATATATATATTCGCGAATTAACAACGCGAAAACGGGATGAAGGCGAGACAAGCCTCAGACCCAGACAAGATATGTATTACATACAAAAGAAGTAGTACTCACCTAACTATAAATTTCTTCAAAAATGTTTGAGACTCTTGCTCTGGCGCTTGTACGCAGATATAGGATCCTCCTGTTGTAGGAGCCAGCAGTAGTCACCCATCATGTTTTAGTTGAAGCGGCCTTGATATCTGCTTTCCATCATTGCGATATCTCGGTGGAACCTTTATCCATGTTTGTCACTAATATCACCCATATTAGATGGAAAGAAATCTAGATGCGAATGCAAGAATTGCATCTTAAGAGACATCCGGCACCCCATTCGTTGATAGGCCTTTAGCATGTTCTCCACTAGTTCTTCATAGTTTCCAGCCCTATGATTACCAAGGAAGTTATGCACTACATGGACAAATGAATCCCATGCTGCCAACTTAAGTAGAGTTAGTTTATTTCTGAACTCCCTGTCACGTATCAATTCTCTGATCTCCAGCCCTACAAAAATGCCAGCTTTAAGTTTAGCATTGGTTTTCTTTGCACCAGATTTCTCTTTGAGATACTGAGATCCATCAGAATCATGGGCCATTGCTTTAACAAAATTCGTGATAAGGCCAAGTTTGATATGAAGTGGTGGAAGGTAGATCTTCTGTGAATGTACCAAAGGCATGCGCTTTACATTTTATCGGCCAACTATGTGTTCTTCTCTTTGGGGCCACTTTTTGACAATATAATGATTCCTGTCGTCACAGATGTTCCATAGGCATAAGAAGCACATATTATTTGTATATCCTATCTGCAGTCTAAGCAGTAAAGAAATTACCTTTAGATCATTGATCATTACAGATATTCCACTTATGATGCAAGTAATGAACACCTTCGAAAAAATAAATTTCATTGAGTCATATGTTTCTATCATCCCAACAACAAGTGCGACAGGAATTGAAGTTTTTTTTGTTACCATTGTGTGGCAACACAGCTTTGATGCTAGCAGTGCTTGCATCGATGAATAGTCTCCATTCATCAAGTAAATGCTCGTTTCCTAGCTGATTCATGAGGCCATTAACATCAGTACAGGAACAAACACCATCTTCTTCTTTATAGAAGGCAGCTAAGGCCTCATGGCGTTTACGGAAAGTAGATATTTTTTAATCGTCCTCTAGAAGATTCCATCGCTGTAGTCTGGAGCCCACCAGTTGTGCGTTCTCCTTTGACAATGACAAATCACTCACCAAATCATTCAATTTTTCTTGATTTATTAACTGGATCTTCTTTTCCTTAGAATCATCCTCATACATTTCATCGTTATTGTTATCCTCCTCTTCTGCGATGAATCATCTTCTTTAACTGCACTAGCTGATGGAGAAACTGGGATTGGTATCTCCATATTATGGGGGACGGGGACTGGTTTTATAGCTGACTTACAATCTGGATATACAATTTTTGACTTGTACTTATTTGAGAATCCCGCAATATTTGTTATACAAAAGTAGCAATTAAAAACATGATTTGTTGGCTCACGCCACACTGTTTGCCATTTAACCATTTTGTGAGCCCCGTATAACACACAGTACAAGATTTGTGAGGTGCCCATGGCTTGTATTAGTCACCAACTTTACAACCAAAATTATAATTGTATGCAGTTTTCACTCTTTTAGTTAAAATTTTCCGCTGGTTGCTTGGAGTATATCTTCCAGGGATATAAAAAAGTTGTCTGGGCTATTTATACATCCTCGCCGATTCATGTTTTCAACTTAGTTTGTATATATCCTGTTATATACTTTTGTACAATCTTATTTCATTTACAAATTAATTGAGAGATAAATCTGAAAGAAAAATGCAATTAATCATTGATTGTAAATACCGTTTCAAAACCAGTACTATAATGGTTAAATTTGACAACGTGATAAAGTAGGAACCAAACACACACAAAACATCCTCTCATAACGGTAGCCAAAGCAACACTGCCCATATGTGTAACTAAAGAGTATGTGTGTAACTCAGGAACCTTACATGATAGAACAATTATGATTACAGATTCGGAATCAGCATACTCTATTCAGTATAAATCACAAGCTAATACCCAAGTAGCAAAATCATTGTTGACTAGTTTAATGATTACGAGTAGTCTGATCTGATTTCTATTTGCTATCTATGATTTTTCTATTCTGATTCTTCTTTATATATGCTTGAAGTATAGAGGGCGTGGCCAGAAATGATCCGTGTACATATTAGGAGTCTTAACTCTCCACCCCTTGGGCTGAGCTAAGCTGCCTGTACACCGTGTCTACATTTTGGATCCAATGTTTATTCGTGTCATTTGATATGCGTCTTGCCGCATCGCCTCGTACGGTCAGCAGCTGTATTTATTCAGTCTCCTAAGTAAACCTCCATGTCTGATAATTTTATCTCGAGACACTACTTGGGCAGTCTTATCAAACAGGTGTTCGTGCGTTTGGCCTTAGCTCCCTTTGAGTCTCACGTTCTCATGCTTAAATACAAATATATATCTACATTTACAGTCAAAACACTATTGAATCTTTACATTACATTATAGTAAGGCATACTTGGGGAAAATAAGCCTATTGAATCAAGCACAAAGCCTACTTAGGGTGTAGTTCGACCACTACAGCCCTGCGTTCAATCCACGTATACACGGGGGTGGCTTGCAAGCAGTGGTCGCATGACTAATTAAAGCATCGTCTCGAATAAGATATATAGGGTTTGACTGGAATGCGTTGAGAAATCCTGACGATCAAACGTCAGGAACATCGTTGGTGCGTTTATCCTGATCCCCCCAACGGTTCCCAGTGGGCTATGAATATCAATAATCTGCTGGCTAGCAAACTTTTACTGAAGCATCTTGAGGTCATAGTCTATTAGAACGGATAAAGCCCTTTACTGTGTTGAACTTAGGTGGGATGAAACAGCAATCTCAGAGCGAGCAAGGGTCTTGACGGCTCCACTACTAGGGCTCCATTATTACGGGGCCACACGCGGCGTGGTTATCCACGCCGTTTATCGAGGTCATCACTGAGATAAAAAAAATATTAAGTTTTAATAGGGGAATGTCAGATTTCGTTCTAAGGACCAAAAAGCGATGGTAGTCCAACTCAGGGTCTACCTCCGAGGAAAACGGATCTGCCGCGAGAAAGTGAGAAGAACTGGAACAAGATCCAGAAGCATGAGGAGCATAAGTCGAAAACTTCTGCGAAATAGTATTTGGTGATTTTATCTCCATATACCACTATGTTAATTGAGGGGGAGGGGCAGTCTCACGCAGAGCGGAACCTAACTACACAGCCACGTCACCCGATGTGCACCCTCAAAGGGAGATAGGGACCCATGCATGCCTCAGCCAGCACCGTCGTTTTAAAAACGAGTGGCTTACCTTCGAGATTTTTTCTTCAAGAGCGCAAAAACCATCGATCAAGGCAGCTGCGATCCGGGCACCCACAACATCCAACTCAGCGCAGTTCAGCTACGTAACGACGCACCCCGGTGAGGCGGTACCTGTACACCGATACTTAAAAAATCCAAACTTACACCTAGAACACGCACTAGCACCCACGCATTCATTCAGTCATTTAGGGAGGCAAGCGAAGGTAAAGGAGCTCATACCTGACATAGAATATATATATATATATATATATATATATATATATATATATATATATATATATATATATATATATATATATATATATATATATATATATATATATATATATATATATACTTCATTATTAAACTAGTGTCAGGGTTTTAAGGAGTTTTAAGGTTATTCTTTTAAATGGTTTGTATAAGAATGTTGGTTCTGTCTATCAAGGAAACAATAACTTTCTTGCTAGGCTACTTACAAAAGTTTGATACACGATTTCAGTGACTATTTGAATTTATTTACTTTAGTGTTTATTATTTTTGGTAACTCTGCATCATTAGCTTTCCCAAGCGATGTTTATATTTTTTTCTTTCGGCCTCGTATCCTCTGCCATTTGAAAGTTTCAGTAAGAACTGTATTGTTCTGTTTTGTTTGGCGTACTTAATGGCTAGGCATCGAGGCTTTTCGTTTCAATCCCATAATTCGTATCGTTCGAAATAAATGAGTTCTTTCGCGTTTCTTTTTTTATTATTGGGTTATGTAAAACCCAGTTGCACTTCCGTCAGTGTTTCTAAGTGCGTTTAAGTAAAACACGATTAATTCGGGTTCAACAAAACCACTGCATTCTTTTGTTGCGCGTTTATTTTTTAAGTGCGAACAGTTGATACGACAGCATGACTTCATTCGAAACCCTTAAGGCACAAGGAGAATTTCTACGTCTGACTGGAAAAGACCTAATGTCCTATATTCAAGAAGAAGATAGAACAGTAAGAGCGAAAGAGTAGAAAGAGATGAGAAATAACGTGAAAAAAAAAGAGAAGATAAAGAACGTGAAGAAAGAAGAGAAAGAGAAGAAAGGAAGAAAATTCGTTTGCACGAATTATAAATGACAAGGGCAAGGAACGCATCACTCCCTATCAATTCGGGGACCGGTATACAACAACATGCATCTATCAAACTGCTTCTCTTCATGGAAGGGGGAGATTTCGGTTCATATCTAACCCACTTCGAAAAAATCTTTGAAATAAATCACTGAGACATCGAAGCAGTCGGCGTAGCTAAATTGTTGCCCCTTACTTAACACCCAACTAAGGGATATCTTTATTTCACTTCCGTCATAGGCAACTATCGATTATTCCACATTGAAGGCCGAGTTACTTGGCGATACAACATGACCCCAGAATTTTACTGCGCAAAGTTTAGACATTGACGCATTCAGCCAATTCAGACCTTCCGTCATTTCGGTTATAATTTGCAACAACACCCTAATTTCTGGCTTGACAAATCTAAAGTGCCACATGACTACAATACTTTGATCGATTTCATCCTCAAGGATCAACTCTTGTCCTCGCTCTCATCAGAAATTAGATCTTTCGTCAAGGACAGGAGATGCATCACTTTTAAATAATGTGTAGAAGCTGATGTTTACACAGCAAGCCACAATTGTTAACCCCATCCCCCCCCAACAGAAAAAAAATAGAACCATCCTCTCCCAAATTTAAGATAAACAAACATAAATTTATTCCCCCACAGCAAGGACAAATTCATCAAGATAACAGGTCATTCTAAACATAAACCTGTTCCATCGCCCGTCAAACATGAAATCCAGCCTTTCTCGTCTAATCCCCCTGCGTCAGCGTTCCCCAGGAGGAGTCGTTTGCTACTCCTGTGGAGCCGAGGGCCACATAAGAACTAATTGCCTTCAGAACTCTCACTTGAGGAGTAACCATCCCCACCAGGTGCACTATGTAAGTGCTACACCTTCTCAAACCCCATCTCAACCGGAAACTCCTCTCCCTTCAAATGCACCGACTCCGGCCGGCGACCAGGTGAACTTTTTGTTCGACAAAAGCACCCCTGGGGGCCTCCAATTCGAGACTGGGGAAGAGAACGGGTGCCGCATCTCCACACTCGTACGATACAGGTTGTACGTGTATCATAGTCTCGGATAAACTACTCCCACCTGTAGATCCGGATCACGACAGGTTCGCAATTGTGCACGACTACCTGGGGCGCGCTAATCGATCCCCATCGTTAAGTGACATATCGACCTCGCCTACTACACTGGCTGGACTGAAGTCGTAGCAGCACGCATCAAATTTTGTGCTGCTCTTATTGGTCAGAGTCCCAAGTCCCCCCCCCCCCTCCCTTGTGGCTCTACCCGTGATCACCCGCTCACAAGCAAAGGGAGATTTAGAAGCAACCGGACCCCTGGGAACTCTCGGCGCTTCAGAATACAGCAATGTCGTAGACGAAGACTTTGCTAACAAACAGAAGGGTTGTGAATCCCTTCGCCTTCTGTGGATTAAGACCCAAAATAAGACACAAGTGTGAATTAGAGGTAGGAAAGTAATTTTTTTCCTCTTTAAGGATAACTTCCTCTATCGCATATGCTCAGAAGGAGATAACACCGAGTCCCGAGCAATATGTATTCCCCACTTTCATGTTCAACTTATTTTTCAAACCGCACATGACGTCTTTCCTCGTGTCATTTTAGCCACACGAAGACTGCCCAACGAATTTTTAAGTATTTTTATTGGCTCGGAACTTCAGATGAAATTCTGCGCTATTGTCGATCATGTGATATATGCCAGAAAACTACAATTAAGGGACGAGTTAAGCTGGCCCCATTGCAGAAGGGCCCAGTAATTTCATAACCCTCCTCCCGCGTGGCAATTGATTTGATCGGACCAATCCACCCACCATCAACTGAGGGCCATAGCTAGATACTCACTCTGGTCGATTTTGCCACCAGATTCTCCGAGGCTCTACGGCTCAAGAAGATCGACAACTTCTCGTGTGCCTAAACCCTTATTACCATTTTCTTCCGTTTCGGATTACCAAAGGAAGTATTGTCGCATCATGGCCGTCAATTTACACCCCATTTGAAGGAGCAGGTGTGCATGTTGCTTATGGTAAAGTCCTTATTTACGATCCCGTTTCACTCTGCCGGAAATGGTATGTACAAGAGGCTGAATGGTGATCTCAAGACCATCTTACGGCAGTATGTGCCGAGCAGCCAAGACAGTGTTATCGCTATCTTCCGGTAGCTCTCTTTGCCTACAGAGAGATACCACATCACACATCTTAGGGTTCAATCTATTTGGATTGTTATACAGTAGAAACATGCGAAGTCCCTTAACTATTCTTAAGGAGCTTTTTATCAACCAAAAATTGGATCAGGAAGTCCAATCTTTGTATTCGTACCTGATCGAACTCCGTCAGAGGTTGGAAGAATGTGCAGAAATAGCATACCAAAATGCAGACATTAACATGGATAAATACAAACTTATTTCGACTGCAAGTCCAAAGACAGAAGGTTTAAGCCCTGCGAAGAAGTTTTATTAGTACTCCCGATCGAACTGGACTTGTGTAAGGTCTATTACCAGATCATATTACGTGAAGAGGTTAGAAGGTACACCGCTTTCCCAACCGAAAAGGGAATAATGCAATCTCGCCGGATCCTCTTTGGTCTCGTTACCACCTGCAACTATAATAGAATGATGAGACGAATACTAGATGGGCTACCTCATATATCGTTCTATTTTGACATTTACGTGGCAACAAATGAATGGGACCAGCACCTAATTGCCCTCCAAGCGCTGTTGGAAAGGTTAAAGGAACATAATTTACAAATTGGTCCGACCGAGTAAATGCCATGTTGCATTTAGTTAGCACCATAGACTATTTAGGCTTCCACATAGGGAATAACCAACTAGCTCCTCAGGAAGAAAATATCCAAGCCATCGTCAAAATGCCGCTGCTCACGACCATAGGTGGGCGTTATCGCGATAACGATATCGGGTTATCGGTTATCCGATATTTTTCCTCCCGTGTTATCGATTCATCGGTATCACCGATACTTGTGGTTCCAAACTAGCCATAATCAATAATTTCAGTTTTTGGTTCCAGTTTAGCACAGGGACGAGCCGCGCGTGCCTTGAATGCAGAAATAGGTAGGTTCGAGCTGCAAGGAGGATCCCCAAAACCTATGAGGAGATGAAGGAGAGCCACACCAGGTAAGAAACTAGGAAACAGTATTCAAATATTCTTACTAATGTATTATAAAATAACGCCATATATAGTCAATAATCAATATTGTATTATAATTTTGGAATTATCGATTTATTAGTTATGACCTTATCGAGCGATAAATTTATTGCCAGTTATCAATTATCTGTTATCGCCGCTAAGGTTATCGTTATCAATTTATCGGTTATCGTGATACATTTTTTTGTTATCGCGCCCACCTATGTACACGACCAAGAAATAGTTGAGCTCATTCATGGCTTCCACCTCATTTTATCGGCGATTCATCCAGAGTTTTGCCACCCTTTCCGCTCCCCTGTGCGAACCCCTGAAAAAGAAGGCGCTTAGAACAACTCTTGTGGACTCCGCTGTTAATCAACAGTTTCAACCAACTCAAAGGTAAATTAGCGTCGGCCCCGATATTACGGTTGCCCAATTCTATCGCTTACGTCAGTCGGAAATTGTTACCTCACGAGAAGGACTATGCAGTGATTGTGCGGGAAGCTCTAGCAATAATTTGGGGGATTAAAAAAATCAAAATGTTTTTAGTAGGAAAAGAATTTATAATAGAGACAGACCACAAACATTTGTCCTATTTCAGAAACATTAGAAATAATAATGGCCGATTAATGCGCTCGAGCTTGTTCCTCATGAATTTCAATTCGGAATGTTATATATCAAAGGCTCTGAAAACTGCACGGTGGACAGTTTGAGCCGGAATCTGTTAATTCCCCTACAAACGAATCTTAAGCCTACTTTTTTTCTTTCTGTATATATGTTCAGTCTAAATTTCTGTTAGGTTAATTTAACATGTACTTTTTGGTATTTATCTTTTTGTTAAACTAACTTTAAATTATTATTGACCGAGGCAGATGTGCCTCCCTTCCGAAAATAATTGTTAATAATTGTGGTTATTGTAAATTAGTTCTTTTCTTTATGACAATGATTTACCCATGCAGAGCCGTTTCAATGTCTAGTGCCCCCTCCCCTAATCAAAATTATGGGGCCCCCCAAACAATATATCATAAATTTACAAGTAGTGCCAGGCACGACAAATACTATTCTCAGCAGCCCCAATGCTGCGGAATACTTACAGATAATTATATTTTTTCATTAATAAAATAAAAAAATTGGCCACAGTGGGGCCCCTTCAAGAGCCCACGGGCGAAGGGGGAGGGGGTGCTGTGCTACGGCTCTGACCGTCAGCCATGGATATTTTCCTAGTCCCTCTATTTATATTTATTTTGTGTTCCATTTATAAATTTACTACCATGTATGCTTCTTTTTTTCTTATTTTGTGATACGAATTTATTATGTACAACCTTCTTTTTTACCCGGGATGTCACTTCTTCAGGAAATTCCATCTTAAGGGAAAAGGAGATGTCAGAGAGAGAGAGAGAGAGAGAGAGAGAGAGAGAGAGAGAGAGAGAGAGAGAGAGAGAGAGAGAGAGAGAGAGAGAGAGTCACGCAGAGGCCTAGGGCGTATCTCACAGACGAGAAGAACTTCAATCGAGCCAAACCTGAAGTTCACAACCGCGGTGCCCCTTCAGATGGAGTGGGACCCTCTTTGGGCGACCCGGTATATAATTCCCAGCACGGGCATGAGGAAATCAGTATTCGCCAGTATCAGCCAAGGACACGACACGAAAATTCTCAAGCGTCTCCTGCACACCAAGAGCTCGCAGGCAAGAAACATTTATTTAGAATTAACGTGAAGACTCGTCCTTCTGCAATAACCAGCTGAGCTCCTTCCGGGGAGAATATTCCTTCGGTGCTCAGCACGGAAATTGTAATACAATTACGTTTTCTCTCTATCATCTTCGAAAAGAGGCGTGACGCTATTCGACCTCGGTTAGTCGTTTGTGCATTTTCGCGGCGCATGCTGAAACATCCATTTAAATCAATTTTCCTTTCCGGTTAGTCTGGTGTATTTCCCATAATGTCTCCTTTGTTGTTTAATTTTATTGTTTGTATAGAGTAAAGATTATTTTTGTTTCGACTTCATCGACAAAAGGTAGAAATAAGCTCTCATATATAATTTTGTTGTGACCCACGCCAAAAGAGGGCATTTCCCCGCATCCAAGGAGGCAAGCGAAGGTCAGGAAGCTCATACCTGACCTACGACACTCCACTTTTGCAGTCCACTCTAATAAACGGGCTGAGCCCCCTCTCCAATGACAGGGCAGGAGCACTCCCGCGACGAGCCTCTGGGAACAACGCAAGGTGGAGGGAGAAGATACACATGGCTTCATACCCATCCACAATTCCAGAGTTCCAAAGAGGACATTGTTATTCAATCTAAGAGTGGACTGTCCCAAAGAGAAATTGCTAAGAATCTTAGAATACCACTTCCTTTCATTAACAGAATTGCAAAACATCACCGGAGTGATGCGTTGATCGTCCTGGGCCTTCTGAATGACATATGCGCTGTTAGAAGGTCAATTGAGAACAAAAAACAACGGTAAAAAGCTTGTGAAGTGTCAGAAAGATTCCAAATCGGTCCAAGAACTGGAGTAAATTAACTCCTCTCTTGGATATTATGGAGGTGCAACCAGAATAAAGCCTCATTTAACTATGATCAATATTAAGAAGAGGAATGAGTGAGCTGAAGAAATAAGTCAAACCTTTTAAACCTTTGGAGATCTGGCATAGCATAATATTTTTTGGGGGGAATGAATCAAGTTTGTTCACTTTTCAGACAGTGTACGGGTATGCATTTGGCAAGTACCTCTCAGAAGTTTGACATAAAAAGGCTAGAACCAACGTGAACACGCTGGCTTTTAGGGTGATGTGTGGTAACAATTGAAGATGATGCAAGGCATATTTTGTTGTTCTTCTTCTTTTAGGAGCCCATCTGGCGACTGCCTACTTGGGCTTAAGTCGCCATACTCAACACGACAGCTGAGTATTAGGATACTTTAGAATAACAACAAAATAAACACTACAACAACTATAAAAAAAGAAACAAGCAGGAAGCAGGCTCCCCCACCTAGTTAAATAAACGGGAGAAGGCCGTCCTCCTTCAAAATGTCTTAGAGTCCATAAGTCAATGCGCACGAAACCGTCCCGAGTAACAGGGATAAACAGTAGCGACCCCGCTCGTCCCGGTCAGAACAGGTGACGTGCGCGAAGATCACCCAGACTGGGACATTCAAAAGGAATGTGCCGAACAGTCTGGGGGACAACGCAGTCTTCACAGTAGGGCGCAGGCGAGCGCTTCATCAAATGGGGGTGCGTCCCGCTGGTGTGTCCAATTCGGAGACGACAGAAAGCAACCTAAAGGCGTCACGGCATTGGGGAATAGTTGCATTGGAACAGTCGCGGCAGAATGGCACGCAACTTTAAGTTCCCTTCGACCGTCTCCCTTCTCCTTTGTCCAGCAGCTCGGAGAGGTGCCCGTATTGCTGCCATGTAGTCGGTGTGAGGAAGAGCGAAACACTGGTACGGTCTCCCAAGCCTCGCTGACTCTTTGGCGCCCTTATCGGCGTGTTCATTCCCAGCAATTCCTACATGTCCAGGAACACAACAGAAGACAATCTCGACATCCGCCCGGCTTGCCAAAACCGTGGCGTCACGCATATCGCGAACCAGGGGATGCGGAGATTCCAATGCTCCGAGAGCACTCGGGGCGCTTTTGGAGTCGCTATAGATCACAATCCGGTCTCCGAACCAGGCACGTCAGGTAACCTCCCGTACCGAGTAGTGTATTGCCACCAGCTCGGCCGTGAAGACAGACGCCGCGCCTGGCAGAGCCCCGCTGACTTCAAACAGAGGGAATAAGGCGTGGAAGCCGACTCCCTGTTGGGACTTGGAGCCATCTGTATACACGGCCACGGTTCCAGCGTGATACGAGGTGTGCTCCAAAAAAGGTCGAACGCAATACTCCCGGCGCTGCACAAGCTTTGGGAGCAGAGGCGTGGCGACAAATAGCCAAATGTGGTACCCTCCAGGGTGGCGTCCTGGGCAGAACCAGAGGTGCCACCGGCCCAAGAGCTATACTTAGCTTCCTAGCCCTAAACCCAAAGAGCTTAGGGTATGATTGGTGTCTCTCGGCAGAATAGGCACCGTCGAATTCAGCTTCGGATGCAGTGAGAGCTGTTGGCAACTTGAAGAGGCGCCGGGCTCGTGCGTACATGCGAATAATGCACTGCACACGGCGTAAAGCGAGTGGTATCTCTCAAGCATCGACAAGTAGGTTAATAATGGTGGAAATGCGGAAGGCAGGGGGGGCCAGGCGAAGGCCGGTGTGGTGGATCGAGCCACCTTCACAATACACGCTCAGATGCGGATGCATAAAACTAGCATCTGTAGTCGAGCTTCGAACGAACAAAGGATCGTTAAAAAAGTAAGGCAGTAGCCTTATCAGCGCCGTAAGCGCTGAAAGTCACGGAACGAAGAATATCCATGCCGCGGGTAAAAAAACCCCTAAGCCTGCGAATATGAACCTCCCAGGTGAGGCGTCGGTTAAATACAAAACCAAGGAAACGGTGCGATTCAACCTCTTCCAGGCATACCCCATTAATAAACATTAAGACAGCACTACGCCACGGTGTTTTTCGGCCTGGAGAAGGCCTGTGATACCACATAGCGATACGGTATCATGGAGACTCTACACACGCTGGGGGCGAAGGAACGCCTCCCAATCTTTATATCTGAATTTTTGCGAGATCGTCGATTCCGCGTACGGTTGGGGGGGGAGCCCTCTCTGGCCTAATGGAGCTGGAAGAGGGTGTCCCCCAGGGAAGCGTCCTCAGTGTCACACTCTTTGCCCTGATCATTAACGGCATCACCTTGGTGCTGCCCAAAGATGTTCTCGCTACGTTCTGAGTAGACGACCTTTCTATCTTAATACCCCATTAATAAAGTCTGGATCAGGG
The DNA here is from genome assembly GCA_963969495.1 of Ceratothoa steindachneri. NCBI lineage: Eukaryota > Metazoa > Arthropoda > Malacostraca > Isopoda > Cymothoidae > Ceratothoa > Ceratothoa steindachneri. Next base: position 148,105,144 of record OZ018320.1, on the reverse strand, counting down.
TGGAGCCGTGGATGGCGGCAGAAGTGCACCACCTTAGTCTTAGCCAAGGAAAATCGATTCCTGTGCGCTTCGGTATAGCGAGAGACGCAATTCAATGCCTGTTAGAATCAACGCTCCAGAGTTAGCATCTGGACCACGCCAAAAGAGATAGAAAGGTCGTCTACTCAGAACGTAGCGAGAACATCTTTGGGCAGCACCAAGGTGATGCCGTTGACGATCAGGGCAAAGAGTGTGACACTGAGGACGCTTCCCTGGGGGACACCCTCTTCCAGCTCCATTAGGCCAGAGAGGGCTCCCCCCCAACCGTACGCGGAATCGACGATCTCGCAAAAATTCAGATATAAAGATTGGGAGGCGTTCCTTCGCCCCCAGCGTGTGGAGAGTCTCCATGATACCGTATCGCTATGTGGTATCACAGGCCTTCTCCAGGCCGAAAAACACCGTGGCGCAGTGCTGTCTACGAAGGAAGGCCTTGCAGACGGCATATTCAGGTCGGAGCAGAGCATCCGACATGGAGAGGAACTTGCGGAAGCCGCACTGTGCAAAAGACAGATGGCCTCCGTTGTCCAGAAAAAAAAGGCTAATCTAACATTTACTAATTTCTCCATCAACTTGCGGACCAAGAGGTTAGAGAGATTGGGCGGAAATGTGCCGGGGTAGAGTGATCTCTCACCGGTTTGCGAAAGGCGAGCACAGTAGCGATCGCCATGAATCTGGGAGGAGACCCTCCACCCAGATCCTGTTGAACAAATCTAACAGAAAAGCAATGCCTCGCTCACCGAGGTGTCAAAGCATGGCGTACGGGACATTGTCAAGACCATCAGCGGTATCCGCACACGAAGCAAGAGCGGAACGAAACTCGCTCAGACTAAACCTATAGCGCATGTAAGGCCAACACATCTGTTTGAGGGCTGTCTCACACTCGGCTGACCACCACGGGAGTGGTCGGCGTGCAGGGGCCTTCTAGGAATAGTAGTTAGGTCCCTGCGATAAGGTTGCCGCAGAAGAACTCAACAGCCTCATCTATTGACCTAAACTCTTCGACTGAGATAGAGAATTCAGTCATTTACTGCAGACACCGCGCCCACGCCAAGCACCCCCGGGGCGTGCTCTCGAGCGGTAGCGGCCCAGAAAATGATATTTGAATGGGAAAGTGATCACTACCATGGAGGTCATCAATCACCCACCACCCAAAATCAGTTTGTACATCCGGAGAGCACAAAGATAGAACCTGGCAGGAAAATGAAGCGGATCATGGGCAGTGATGCATAAACTCATCCACATTTAGGACACCCATCTCAAGCTCGTCGATCAGGTCAGCAAGGACTTTACCCCGGGGATTAGTAGAGTAGTCTCCCCAGAAAGGGTGTCTACCGTTTAGATCTCCGAGCAAGAGAAAGGGCCTCGGAAGACGCAGCGGAAGTCCCCCGAGTCGAAGTCAGCTGGCGGTGGAATGTACGCTGGAATAACAATATACTTCCTATCAATGGGAAGCTGTACAGCTACTGCCTGAAAGGAGGTATCTAAAGCGAAGAGAAGAACGGAGACATCATTTCGGGTGTAAATCGCAAATCCTCCCGCCCGGCACCTATACTGTGGTGGTTTGGGAGGGTGGGCAGGGGGCATGCGCCCAACATGTTCTCCTGCAAAAAGATAGCTAACGAGGAACGGGACGAGACGAATCTCCACATCTGATCCCTGTTGGCCCGGAATCGCAGCAATTCCATTGAAGGAATATGCCTTCCAGGCCTAGCTCAGAGGAGATATTGGAGCCCTCTTCGAAGAGAAGACCTTCACAGGAATGGCCGTACGCTTCCCGGAGGCAGAATTCCTGGCTTTGTTGGCCGCTGAAGGCACTGTCGCCGTCCATGACTTATTTGGGGAGGTTGAGCTCGCCATGCGTGTCTTTACCTCCCTCCGCCTCAAAACCTTAGGCGGGCGGGGCGGCTTCGGAGGCGGGGGCCCCTCTTTTCGAGGATCCACTGTCTCCCAGCCCCCCAGCCCACCACTGGGCGTGGACTAAGGAGCCGAAGCTCCTTTAGTGCTTTCCTCCTTTCGGGGAGCAGCTTTAGGAACCTCGGTTTTAACCGGCGCTGGGTGTGGAACTTTTGTGCCCTAGCTTTACCAGGGAAACGCCCGGGGTGGGTAGAACCCGCGGAATGATCCCGAATCGACCGTATTCGTAGGCCTGGAGAGGCCAGGAGCAGAGGGCGTCTTTTTCAATATTGAGGCAACTTACACAAATTTCGGGTAACCCTGACTTTGCACGTCAGCCACGGCGTCGGCTATACTAATCGCTCCGATTAGTATGGCCGACGCCTTGGCAGTAATAGCACCTCCGCAGCAGTGACACGAATGTCTTAACGCGGTAAAGAAACCAATCGGCTCGCACCGATTCAGGGAGCTTGTAGCAGTCAATCGTGACGAAAAGTGTAAGGATGGATTTCGAGGCCCCTCCTTGTTTTCTCTTCACACGTTCGACCTTGACCACACCATGGTCGGCCAGCTCTAAGGTAATGTCCTCTATGGAGTAGTGCACGAGTTCCTTCGCATAAACTACTCCTTTCACAAAGTTCATGGTAGAGTGCGGCGTCACACTCACAGAGGGTTTTTTTTTTTATTAAAGCTCATCTGGCGACTGCCTACATGGGCATTAGTCGCCGTATTGAAACTGGCCTTGCTCTAGGCTACTTTAAAATAAAAACTAAACGAAGAAAAAAAAACACCCTAAATGGGGAAAACAAAAACAAATGCAAAAACAAAACAAAACAAAAAACAAACCCTGCATAAATAATAGGGAGAAGGCCGGCCTCCCCCAAAAAGTCAACAGGCCACCAGTCGATGTGCACGCACTCATCCGAGTACAACTGACAGGCGGCAGCGACCCCGCCCATCCCGGTACCGGGACAGGTGTCGTGCGCGAAGATCACCCAGACTGGGACATTCGACAAGAATGTGCCGAACAGTCTGGGGGACGAAGCAGTCGTTGCAATAGGGCGCAGGCGAGCGAGCGCTCCATCAAATAGCGATGCGTCACATGAGTGTGCCCGATTCGGAGACGACAAAAAGCAACCTAAAGCCACCGTGGCATTTGGGGATAGGTCCATGGGAACAGTCGCGGCGCAATGGCACGCAACTTTAAGTTCCCTTCGACCGTCTCCCATCTTCTTTGCCAAGCAGTCCGAAGAGCTGCCCGTATTCCTGCCATGTAGTCAGTGTGAGGAAGAGCGAAACGCTGGTCCGGTTGCAGAGTCCTCGCGGATTCTTTGGCGCCCTCATCGGCGCGCTCATTCCCCGCAATTCCTACATGTCCAGGAACCCAGCAGAAGATAATCTCGACATCTGCCCGGCTCGCCAAAACCGTGGCGTCACGGATTTCGCGAACCAGGGGATGCGGAGATTCCAATGCCCCGAGAGCACTCAGGGCGCTTTGTGAGTCGCTATAGATCACAATCCGGTCGCCGAACCGGGCACGTCGCGTAATCTCCCGTACAAGTGTTTTTTTTTTTTTTTTTTTTTATAGAGCCCATCTGGCAACTACCCACTTGGGCATAAGTCGCCGAAAAACACGACAGCCTAGAATTAGGCTACTTTAAAGTTAAAATATGAAAACTTAACAATCAATATAAATTGGAAAAACTTAACAATCGAAGCAATCTCCGGCAGCGGGGGGAGGTCCCCCTCACCCCGGTGCAGGAGAGTGCAACCTAAAACAAAACAATAACAAAAAAAAGGAACCTTAAATAAAGGGGAGAAGGCCGGCCTCCCCCCAAAAGTCAATAAGTCCACCAGTCATGGTGCACGCACTCGTCCCGAGTACAAGGGACAGGCGGTAGCGACCCCGCCCATCCCGGTACCGAGACAGGTATCGTGCGCGAAGATCACCCAGACTGGGACATTCGACAAGAATATGCCGAACAGTCTGGGGAACGACGCAGTCGTTGCAATAGGGCACATGCGAGCGCTCCACCAAGTAACGATGCGTCACACGAGTGTGTCCGATTCGAAGACGACAGAAAGCAACCTGAAGCCGCCGCGGCATTGGGGGATAGGTCCATGGGAACAGTCGCGGCGCAATGGCACGCAACTTTAAGTTCCCCTCGACCGTCTCCCATCTTCTTTGCCAAGAAGTCCGAAGAGCTGCCCGTATTCCTGCCATGTAGTCAGTGTGAGGAAGAGCGAAACGCTGGTCCGGTCGCAGAGTCCTCGCGGACTCTTTGGCGCCCTCATCGGCGCGCTCATTCCCCGCAATTCCTACATGTCCAGGAACCCAGCAGAAGATAATCTCGACATCTGCCCGGATCGCCAAAACCGTGGCGTCACGGATTTCGCGAACCAGGGGATGGGGAGATTCCAATGCCCCGAGAGCACTCAGGGCGCTTTGTGAGTCGCTATAAATCACAATCCGGTCTCCGAACCGGGCACGTCGCGTAATCTCCCGTACCAAGTGGTGTATTGCCACCAGCTCGGCCGTAAACACAGACGCAGCGCCTGGTAGAGCCCCGCTGACTTCAAACAGAGGGGATACGGCGTGGAAGCCGACCCCCTCTTGGGACTTGGAGCCATCCGTATACACTGGCACGGTACCAGCGTGACACGATGTGTGCTCCAAAAAGGTCGAACGCAATACTCCCGGCGCAGTACAAGCTTTGGGAGCAGAGGCGTGGCGACAAATAGCCAAATGTGGTACCCTCCAGGGTGGCGTCCTGGGCAGAACCAGGGGCGCCACCGGCCCGAGAGCTATATCTACCTCTCGAAGGAGTTTCCTGGCCCTAAACCCAAAGGGCTTAGGGTATGACTGGCGTCTCTCGGCGGCATAGGCACCATCGAGATCAGCTGCGGATGCAGTGAGAGCTGTTGGCGACTGAGGGAGGCGCCGGGCTCGCGCGTACAGGCGAGTGATGCACTGCACGCGGCGCAGAGCGAGTGGCATCTCCCCAGCATCGACCAACAGGCTCTCAATGGGGGAAGTGCGGAAGGCACCGGTCGCAAGGCGAAGGCCGGTGTGGTGGATCGAATCCACCTTCCGCAATAAACGCTCGGCTGCGGATGCATAAAACTCGCATCCGTAGTCGAGCTTCGAGCGAACAAAGGATCGATAAAAAAGTAAGGCGGTAGCCCTATCAGCGCCCCAAGCGCTGAACGTCACGGAACGGAGAATGTCCATGGCGCGGGTACAAGAGACCCTAAGGCTGCGAATGTGAGCCTCCCAGGTGAGGCGTCGGTCGAATACAAGACCAAGGAAACGGTGCGACTCAACCACATCCAGGCGCACCCCATTAAGAAACAAATCTGGGTCGGGGTGAAGCCGTGGGTGGCGGCAGAATGCACCACCTTAGTCTTGGCCAAAGAAAACCGAAACCTGTGCGCTTCGGCATAGCGAGAGACGCGGTTCAATGCCTGTTGGAGTCGGCGCTCCAGAGTTGGCATCTGGGCCGCGCCAAAAGAGATCGAAAGGTCGTCCACGTAGAGCGTAGCGAGAACATCTTCCGGCAGCACCGAGGTGATGCCGTTGATGCTCAGGGCAAAGAGTGTGACACTGAGGACACTTCCCTGCGGGACACCCTCTTCCTGCTCCTTTGGGCCGGAGAGGGCTCCCCCCACCCGTACGCGGAATCGACGATCTCGCAAAAATTCAGATATAAACATTGGGAGGCGTCCCCTCGCCCCCATCGTGTGGAGAGTCTCCATGATACCGTATCGCCATGCGGTATCATAGGCCTTCTCCAGATCAAAAAACACCGTGGCGTAGTGCTGTCTATGAAGGAAAGCCTCGCAGACGGCATTTTCCAGTCGGAGCAGAGCATCCGACGTGGAGTGGAACTTACGGAAGCCGCACTGTGCAGAAGACAGATGGCCTCCGCTGTCCAGGAAATAGGCTAATCTAACATTTACCAATTTCTCCATCAACTTGCACACGCAAGAGGTTAGAGAGATTGGGCGGAAACCGGTCGGAGTAGAGTGATCTCTCCCTGGCTTGCGAAAGGCGAGCACAGTAGCGATTCGCCAAGAGTCTGGGAGAAGACCTTCCACCCAGATCCTGTTGAACAAATCTAACAGAAAGGCCATGCCTCGCTCACCCAGGTGTCGAAGCATGGCGTACGGGACATCGTCCGGACCATGGGCGGTGTCCGCGCACGAAGCGAAAGCGGAGCGCAACTCACTCACAGTAAACTTGTCGTTGAAGGGTTCTCCGCCTCTGGAGGTAAAGTCCAGCCGGCGGCTTTCCGCGACATCACGAATGTGGCGGAGCAGCATCACGGCTAGAGAATGCGGAAAAAGCAGGCGCTAAGGATTCCGCCACGGACGCGGGGTCCGAGATTGCGGTCCCATTCTCCTGGAGAACGGGAGGGGGGTCCTGCGAGAACTTGCCCCGAATCCTTTTGACTCGCTTCCACACCTCAGCTAAAGGGGTCTTTCCCGTTAAGTGAAGACACTTATGCCCGCCAAGAAAAGCGGCGGGCGTGCTTCGAAATATACCGGAACCTAGCCCTAGCCCGACGAAATTCAGCGACAGTGAAATCGTTCGGGCGGCGCTTATAGCGCATGTAGGCATAACGCTTCTGTTTGAGGGCCGTCTCACACTCGGCCGACCACCATGGGAGTGGTCGGCGTGCAAAACGGCCAGACGTCCTAGGAATAGTAGTCAGGCCCACGGCGATGAGGTTGCCGGAGAAGAACTCAACGGCATCATCTACCGACCTAAACTCCTCGACTGAGATAGAGAATTCAGTCATTTCCTGAAATGCAGGCCACGGCGCCCGCGCCAAGCACCACCGAGGTGGTCTCTCAGGCGGCAGTTGCCCTGAAAATGATATTTGAATGGGAAAGTGATCACTACCATGGATGTCATCGACCACCCCCCAATCAAAATCAGGCTGTGCATCCGAAGAGCACAAAGATAGGTCAAGGCAAGAAAATGAAGCGGTTCTGGGACAGTGATGCGTAAACTCATCCACGTTTAGGACACCCATCTCAAGCTCTTCGATCAGATCGGCAAGGACTTGTCCCCTGGGATTTATGGAGTAATCTCCCCAGAGAGGATGCCTGCCGTTCAGATCTCCAAGCAAGAGATAGGGCCTCGGCAACCGTGCAACGACGCGGCGGAAGTCCCCCGCGTCGAAGTCAGCTGACGGTGGAATGTACGCAGAAATGATAGTATACCTCCTATCCAGGTGCAGCTGCACAGCCACTGCCTGAAAGGAGGTATCTAAAGAGAAAGGAAGAACGGAGACATCATGCCGGGTGTAAACTGCGCATCCCCCAGCCCGGCCATCCCGAGGTGGTGGGGTCGCAAGACCCTTATACCCCGGGAGGGCAGGGAGGGGGCACGCACCTAGCATGGTCTCCTGCAAAAAAATAGCTAACGGGGAACGGGACGAGACGAGCCTCCGCAGCTCCTCCCAGTTGGCCCGGAGTCCACGGCAATTCCATTGAAGGAATATGCCCTCCAGGCCTAGCTCGGAGGAGACGCGGGGGCCCTCCTCGAATTGAAGACCCTCACGGGAATGGCCGTACGCTTCCCGGGGGCAGAACCCCGGGCGCTGTTGGCCGGACAAAGCGCTGAAGGCGCTGTCGCCTTCGAGGACTTATTGGGGGAGGTTGGGCTCGCCATGCGAGTCTTTTCCTCCCTCCGCCTCGAAACCTTAGGCGGGCGTTGCGGCTTCGGAGGCGGGGGGCCCTCTTTTCGAGGAACCACCGTCTCCGAGCCACTCGCTCCACCTCGGGACGTGGGCGAAGGAGCCGAAGCTCCTTTGTTGCTGTCCTCCTTTCGGGGGACAGCTTTAGGAACCCTGGAAGATGGCCTAGCGACCATCTTCAGACGTGTTCCCTCCTGTGAGTCTAACGACTCGGTGGAGGCGCGTGGCCGTTTCGCCTTACGGGAAACGGTCACGCTGGGGGAAGAGGGGGGAGCCCTGGTTTTAGCCGGGGCAGGGTATGAGCCCTTTTTGCCGCCAGCTTTACCAGGGGAGCGCCCGGGTTGGGTAGAGCCCGCAGAAGGGCTCTGAATGGGCGCGGAAACAACCGTGCTCGTTGGCCTGGACTGGTCGGGAGCAGAGGGTGCCTTCCTAACTATTCAGGCATATGACGTCCCAGGCAGAGCCGGGCGCGCCAGGACCAAGTCCTTTGCCTCGCGGAATGAGAGTCGATCCTGGGCCTGAACGGCCAGGATTTCTTTCTCAAGGAGATATGCACCACATTGCTTCGAAGAAGCAGGGTGCGGCTCTCCGCAATTGACACACTTGGCCACACACGATTTGGACTTATCGTGTGCGACCTTGGAGCAATTTACACAGACTTCGGGTGACCCCGACTTTGCACGTCTACATGAGCGATTCGTATGGCCGAAGCGGTGACAGTAATAGCACCGCCGCGGCAGTGGCACGAATGCCTTCACGCGGTAGCGGTACCAACCGGCACGCACCGACTCAGGGAGCTTGTCACAGTCGAACGTGACGAAGAGTGTAGGGGTGGGTCTCGAGGCCCCTCCCTGTTTTCTCATCACACGTTCGACCTTGACCGCCCCATGGTCGGCCAGCTCTAAGGTGATGTCCTCAATGGAGTAGTCAACGAGTTCCCTCGCATAAACTACTCCTTTCACAAAGTTCATGGTAGAGTGCGGCGTCACACTCACCGGGGTGCCATGAAGTGTCCGAAGAGCACTAATCCTGGCCGCCTCGGCGGGATTCGCCGCATTCGCCAGAAGGCTCCCGTCCGAGAAACGGGTTACCTTCGGCTCTCTACCAATTGCACTAGCTAATCCTCTCCGCTGATGGATCATGTTGCCCTTGGACAACATGGTGCCATCAGTGGAGCGAATAACGAGGAAGCGTTTGAAGCCAGCGGGCTCGAAAACGCCAGGTAACCTCTGAATCAGGGGCCCCGATGTCATCGAGGCTCCGCCCTGTGCACTCTTGGTAGTAGTCTTCTTTGTCAGGGGCTCCGCAACCGGGGGGGCAGAGGGGGGCGGATGTGCCGATCTTGGCTTGGTCGCTTGCCAGAGTGGCAGCAGACCCATCCGTCCCCGCAGCCCCCGCGGATGGAGAGGAGCCCCGAGTCTTTTTGGTCTTTTTAGTCTTTTTCTTTTTCGGAGAGGAGGGCGGGGAATGAACCCGCTTTTCACCTCCGCCGGCAGAAGTCCCCAGGCCAGATGGACCAGCCTCAGCCAGGTCCCTCTCCGAAATGGAGAAGGTCCTGGTTGTCGTAGGGGCACCTGTCGGAGGAGATCCCTCCCCTCCTTCTACTGCCTCGGAGCCCTCAGCCATTTGAGGAGGACCTTGCATAGGGGCGGATTCGGGTTCGGTGCTTGGCGCCGAGCCCGAATTCCCCCCCATGGAAGGCCCTACCGTCTGGGGCTGGGTCTCCTCAAGGACCATGTCTATCACAGGAGGGGCCTCCAATTGGCCATCCCCTCCCAGGACATCGCAGGTCCCCTTAGGCAGTGTCGCCAGTCTTGTATGGGGAGGCACAGGCCTTGACCCCGGCAAGGTTTAAAATTCTTGCCAGCAGGTCTTTTGAGGGAAGCGACCGAAGGGGCCTGGCTTCCCTCTCCCCCCTAAGGGGGTTTGCCCTACCGAGCCTCTTTGATGGGAAGCGGCTGGCTAAGGGCTGCCTGCTGGCTTTCTTGGCAGTCCCCTTGAAAAGAAAAGATGGGACTGCCACTGGGTAAAGGGAGGTGCCCGAAAGCACCTCCAGAGAAGGGGGTGAGGGGGAGTCCCCTGCACCCGTGGCGAAGGAGAGGAGTAAGCCTCCTCTCCGGTTAGAGAAATATGGAGGGTCCCCTGTGCAAGCACAGGGGGGGGGACCGCCATTTTTTCGGTGGAGCTGCCCAAGGGCGGCTCCGTCGATGAGCAAGGGGGAGTTAAAGGGGTTTGGGTTTTTTTTTTTTGTTGTTCATCTATGGGCATGGTGACCCTATTTTTGCCACGGGACGCAATAGCTCATCACCCCTCGCAGTAGCCCGCACTGCGAGAGGTGCTTACAAGCCCGGCAGAGCCAGGTGCCGCCATTCGGGACCACCCCTCCCGCCTGGTGGCCTGGCAGTCCATCGGCATGGCGGCTCCACCTTGGACACGGCGTAAAAAATATAGGTTGTGAAGAGGAGAGGAAAAGGGATGTGAGGAAGGTATGGGTGGGGATGAAGCAGGTTATTAAAAAACCCCCATCCCGAACCGGAGCTCAGGGGTTAGGGGACAATGTCCCCTCCCCCCTCAGCCCCGATCCGGGGTGTTTGGCTTGAGAAGAAGGTCAGCATTCTACCCTTTGAAATTAGAGGCTGACCAGAGAAAGTTGTGGGAGAGGTTGTATGAAGAGCGACAAGGTAGGGGAGAAATCGGGCTATCTGAAGGAAGGAAGAGAGGCTAAGCTGGGGCCGGACGGAGCGCTGGATCCCGTCAGCACGGCGGCCAGGATGGCAAATCGCCGCGCCCCTTACGGGGCCGTACGAGTGGTGTATTGCCACCAGCTCGGCCGTGAAGACAGACGCAGCGCCTGGTAGAGCCCCGCTGACTTCAAACAGAGGGGATACGGCGTGAAAGCCGACTCCCTCTTGGTACTTGGAGCCATCTGTATACACTGGCAAGGTACCAGCGTGACACGATGTGTGCTCCAAAAAGGTCGAACGCAATACTCCCGGCGCAGTACAAGCTTTGGAATCATAGGCGTGGCGACAAATAGCCAAATGTGGTACCCTCCAGGGTGGCGTCCTGGGCAGAACCAGGGGCGCCCCCGGCCTGAGAGCGATATCTACCTCTCGAAGGAGTACCTGGCCCTAAACCCAAAGGGCTTAGGGTATGACTGGCGTCTATCGGCGGCATAGGCACCATCGAGATTAGCTGCGGATGCAATGAGAGCTGTTGGCGACTGAGGGAGGCGCCGGGCTCGCGCGTACAGGCGAGTGATGCACTGCACGCGGCGCAGAGCGAGTGGCATCTCCCCAGCATCGACCAACAGGCTCTCAATGGGGAAAGTGCGGAAGGCACCGGTCGCAAGGCAAAGGCCGGTGTGGTGGATCGAATCCACCTTCCGCAATAAACGCTCTCCTGCGGATGCATAAAACTCGGTCCTTAGTCGAGCTTCGAGCAAACAAACGATCGATAAAAAAGTAAGGCGGTAGCCCTATCAGCGCCCCCAGCGCTGAACGTCACGGAACGGAGAATGTCCATTGCGCGGGTACAAGAGACCCTAAGGCTGCGAATATGAGCCTCCCAGGTGAGGCGTCGGTCGAATACAAGACCAAGGAAACGGTGCGACTCAACCACATCCAGGCGCACCCCATTAAGATACAAATCTGGGTCGGGGTGAAGCCGTGGATGGCGGCAGAAGTGCACCACCTAAGTCTTGGCCAAAGAAAACCGAAACCTGTGCGCTTCGGCGTCACAAGAGACGCGGTTCGATGCCTGTTGGACTCGACGCTCCAGAGTTTGCATCTGGGCCGCGCCAAAAGAGATCGAAAGTTCGTCCACGTAGAGCGTAGCGAGAACATCTTCCAGCAGCACCGAGGTGATGCCGTTGATGCTCAGGGCAAAGAGTGTGACACTGAGGACACTTCCCTGCGGGACACCCTCTTCCTGCTCTTTTGGGCCGGAGAGGGCTCCCCCCACCCGTACGCGGAATCGACGATCTCGCAAAAATTCAGATATAAACATTGGGAGGCGTCCCGACGCCCCCATCGTGTGGAGATTCTCCATGATACCATATCGCCATGCGGTATCATAGGCCTTCTCCAGATCAAAAAACACCGTGGCGTAGTGCTGTCTACGAAGGAAAGCCTCGCAGACGGAAATTCCAGGCGGAGCAGAGCATCCGACGTTGAGTGGAACTTACGGAAGCTGCACTGTGCAGAAGACAGATGGCCTCCGCTGTCCAGGAAATAGGCTAATCTAACATTTACCAATTTCTCCATCAACTTGCACACGCAAGAGGTTAGAGAGATTGGGCGGAAACCGGTCGGAGTAGAGTGATCTCTCCCCGGCTTGCGAAAGGCGAGCACAGTAGCGATTCGCCAGGAGTCTGGGAGAAGACCTTCCACCCAGATCCTGTTGAACAAATCTAACAGAAAGGCCATGCCTCGCTCACCCAGGTGTCGAAGCATGGCGTACGGGACATCGTCCGGACCATGGGCGGTGTCCGTGCACGAAGCGAGAGCGGAACGCTTCTCACTCACAGTAAACTTGTCGTTGAAGGGTTCTCCGCCTCTGGAGGTGAAGTCCAGACAGCAGCCTTCCGCGACATCACGACGTGCATTGAATGCTGGCGGAGCAGCATGACGGCTAGAGAATGCGAAAAAAGCGGTCGCTAAGGATTCCGCCACGGACGCATGGTCCGAGATTGCGGTCCCATTCTCCTGGAGAACGGGAGGGGGGTCCTGCGAGAACTTGCCCCGAATCCTTTTGACTCGCTTCCACACCTCAGCTAAAGGGGTCTTCCCGTTAAGTGAAGACACGTATGCCCGCCAAGAAGAGCGGCGGGCGTGCTTCGAAATATACCGGAACCTAGCCCTAGCCCGACGAAATTCAGCGACAGTGAAATCGTTCGGGCGGCGCTTATAGCGCATGTAGGCAGAACGCTTCTGTTTTAGGGCCATCTCACACTCGGCCGACCACCATGGGAGTGGTCGGCGTGCAAAACGGCCAGACGTCCTAGGAATAGTAGTCAGGCCCACGGCGATGAGGTTGCCGGAGAAGAACTCAACGGCCTCATCTCCTTACCTAAACTCCTCGACTGAGATAGAGAATTTAGTCATTTCCTGAAATGCAGGACATCTGCGCCCGTGCCAAGCACCACCGAGGTGGTCTCTCAGGCGGCAGTTGCCCTGAAAATGATATTTGAATGGGAAAGGGATCACTACCATGGAGGTCATCGACCACCCTCCAATCAAAATCAGGCTGTGCATCCGAAGAGCACAAAGATAGGTCAAGGCAAGAAAATGAAGCGGTTCTGGGACAGTGATGCGTAAACTCATCCACGTTTAGGACACCCATCTCAAGCTCTTCGATCAGATCGGCAAGGAATTGTCCCCTGGGATTTATGGAGTAATCTCCCCAGAGAGAATGCCTGCCGTTCAGATCTCCAAGCAAGAGAAATTGCCTCGGCAACGGAGCCACGACGCAGCGGAAGTCCCCCGCGTCGAAGTCAGCTGACGGTGGAATGTACGCAGAAATGATAGTATACCTCCTATCCAGGTGCAGCTGCACAGCCACTGCCTGAAAGGAGGGATCTAAAAAGAAAGGAAGAACGGAGACATCATGCCGGGTGTAAACCGCGCATCCCCAGCCCGGCCATGACGCCGTGGTGGGAGCGCAAGACCCTTATACCCCGGGAGGGCGGGCAGGGGGCACGCGCCTAGCATGGTCTCCTGCAAAAAAATAGCTAACGGGGAACGGGACGAGACGAGCCTCCGCAGCTCCTCCCAGTTGGCCCGGAGTCCACGGCAATTCCATTGAAGGAATATGCCCTCCAGGCTTAGCTCGGAGACGCGGGGGCCCTCCTTGAATTGAAGACCCTCACGGCAATGGCCGTACGCTTCCCGGGGGCAGAACCCCGGGCGCTGTTGGCCGGACAAAGCGCTGAAGGCGCTGTCGCCTTCGAGGACTTATTGGAGGAGGTTGGGCTCGCCATGCCAGTCTTTTCCTCCCTCCGCCTCGAAACCTTAGGCGGGCGTTGCGGCTTCGGAGGCAGGGGGGCCCTCTTTTCGAGGAACCACCGTCTCCGAGCCACTCGCTTCACCTCGGGGCGTGGGCGAAGGGGCCCAAGCTCCTTTGTTGCTGTCCTCCTTTCGGGGAACAGCTTTAGGAACCCCGGAAGATGGCCTAGCGACCATCTTCAGGGGTGTTACCTCCTGTGAGTCTAACGACTCGGTGGAGGCGCGTGGCCGTTTCGCCTTACGGGAAACGGTCACGCTGGGGGAAGAGGGGGGAGCCCTGGTTTTAGCTGGGGCAGGGTATGAACCCTTTTTTTCGCCAGCTTTACCAGGGGAGCGCCCAGGTTGGGTAGAGCCCGCAGAAGGGCTCCGAATGGGCGCGGAAACAACCGTGCTCGTTGGCCTGGATGGGCCAGGAGCACAGGGTGCCTTTCTAACTATTGAGGCATATGACGTCCCAGGCAGAGCCGGGCGCGCTAGGACCAAGTCCTTTGCCTCGCGGAATGAGAGTCGATCCTGGGCCTGAACGGCTAGGATTTCTTTCTCAGGGAGATATGCACCACATTGCTTCGAAGCAGGGTGCGGCTCTCCTCAATTGACACACTTGGCCACACACGATTTGGACTTATCGTGTGCGACCTTGGAGCAATTTACACATACTTCAGGTGACCCCGACTTTGCACGTCTACATGAGTGATTCGTATGGCCGAAGCGGTGACAGTAATAGCACCGCCGCGGCAGTGGCACGAATGCCTTCACGCGGTAGCGGTACCAACCAGCACGCACCGACTCAGGGAGCTTGTCACAGTCGAACGTGACGAAGAGTGTAGGGGTGGGTCTCGAGGCCCCTCCCTGTTTTCTCATCACACGTTCGACCTTGACCGCCCCATGGTCGGCCAGCTCTAGGGTGATGTCCTCAATGGAGTAGTCAACGAGTTCCCTCGCATAAACTACTCCTTTCACAAAGTTCATGGTAGAGTGCTGCGTCACACTCACCGGGGTGCCATGAAGTGTCCGGAGCACTTATCTTGGCCGCCTCGGCGGGATTCGCCGCATTCGCCAGAAGGCTCCCGTCCGAGAAACGGGTTACCTTCGTCTCTCTACCAATTGCACTAGCTAATCCTCTCCTCTGATGGATCATGTTGCCCTTGGACAACATGGTGCCATCAGTGGAGCGAATAACGAGGAAGCGTTTGAAGCCAGCGCGCTCGAAAACGCCAGGTAACCTCTGAATGAGGGGCCCCGATGTCATCGAGGCTCCACCCTGTGCACTCTTGGTCTTAGTCAGGGGCTCCGCACACGGGGGGGCAGAGGGGCCGGATGTGCCGATCTTGGCTTGGTCGCCTACCAAAGTGGCAGCAGACCCATCCGTCCTCGCGGATGTAGAGGAGCCCCGAGTCTTCTTTGTCTTTCTAGTCTTTTTCTTTTTTGGAGAGGAGGGCGGGGGATGAACCCGCTTCTCACCCCCGCCGGCAGAATCCCCCATGCCAGATGGGCCGGCCTCAGCCAGGTCCCTCTCCGAAATGGAGAAGTTCCTGGTTGTCGTGGGGGCACCTGTCGGAGGAGATCCCTCCCCTCCTTGTATTGCCTCGGAGCCCTCAGCCGTTTGAGGAGGACCTTGCATAGGGGCGGACTCTGGTTCGGTGCTTGCCACTGAGCCCGGATTTTCCCCCATGGAAGGCCCTACCGTCTGAGGCTGGCTCTCCTCAAGGACCATGTCTATCACAGGAGGGGCCTCCAGTTGGCCATGCCCTCCCAGGACATCGCAGGTTCCCTTGGCAGCGTTAATAGTCATTTGTGGGGTTTGTGGGGAGGCACAAGCCTTAACCCCGGCAAGGTTTAATATCCTTGCCAGCAGGTCTTTTGAGGGAAGCGACCGAAGGGGCCTGGCTTCCCTCTCCCCCCTAAGGGGGTTTGCCCTACCGAGCCGCTTCGATGTGGAGCGGCTGGCTAAGGGCTGCCTGCTGGCTTTGGTGGCAGTCCCCTTGGAAGGAATAGAGGGAACTGCCGCTGGTAAAAGGGAGGTGCCCGTAAGCACCTCCAGAGAAGGGGGTGAGGGGGAGTCCCCTTCATCCGTAGGCATAGGAGAGGAGTAAGCCTCCTCTCCGGTTTTAGAGATATGGAGGGTCCCCTGCGCCAGCACAGGGGGGGAGCACCTCCATTTTTTTTGCTGGAGCTTCCCGAGGGCGGTTCCGTCGCTGTTATAGGGAAAGTTGGGGGTTGGTTTTTTTGTTTGTTTTACATACATGGGCATGGTGACCCTCTTTTTAATACGGGACGCAATATCTCATCACCTCTCGCAGTTGCCCGCACTGCGAGAGGTGCTTACAAGCCCGGCAGAGCCAGGCGCCGCCATTCGGGACCACCCCTCCCGCCTGGTGGCCT
The DNA here is from genome assembly GCA_963969495.1 of Ceratothoa steindachneri. Taxonomy (NCBI): domain Eukaryota; kingdom Metazoa; phylum Arthropoda; class Malacostraca; order Isopoda; family Cymothoidae; genus Ceratothoa; species Ceratothoa steindachneri. The sequence continues at coordinate 148,089,117 of OZ018320.1, read as the reverse complement.
GGCAGTCCATCGGCATGGCGGCTCCACCTTGGACACGGCGTAAAATTGATAGAATGTGAAGAGGAGAGGAAAGGGGATGTGAGAAAGGTATGGGTGGGGATGAAGCAGGTTGTTAAAAAAAACCCATCCCGAACCGGAGCTCAGGGGTTAGGGAACAATGTCCCCTCCCCCCTCAGCGGGGTGGTTGGCTTGAGAAGAAGGTCAGCATCTACCCTGTGAAATTAGAGGCTGACCAGAGAAAGTTGTGGGAGAGGTTGTATGAAAAGCGACGAGGTAGGGGAGAAATCGGGCTATCTGAAGGAAGGAAGAGAGGCTAAGCTGGGGCCGGACGCCGTGATAGCAAGTTGGAGCTGTATATCAATTGTAAGGTTACTAGTAAATAGCTAGGTTGTCGGTAGTGTGTGCTACTCATGGGATGGAGAAGAGAGATGACCGTGTTCATTACAAAGGCAAGAGGAGGATGCTTAGGACTGATCCCCGGCGAATGTCCCCCTCCTGTGAGTAGGAACTGGAGTATGAGGACCCTACAGGAATGGGCTTGCAAAACCCCCGCAGGAATCCACGCAGTCCAGAGGAATATAGACTAGAGATGATAATATAATAAATGAAATACAATATTGATGCCATTAATAAGCCATAGGTTCAAGACTTTAGTCAATAGCTAGGTCATAAGGACTTCGGGGTCGCTGGATGAGAATTACCTTCCTTTGAAATGAAATAAATGCGATATCATCATGTTTATTTTATATTCACACATTTTACATTTTATTCCGAAATGGTGACTATAACCATAAATTAAAACAAATATACATAACCTTTCATTCTTAATGTGAAGTTCACTGAACAGGCCACAATGGACTCTTGTAAGTTGTAACAAAGGGTATATTCAGAATCAAGGCCAGGAAATATAGGTCATATTCTTGGTTTACTCTGAGTGGAGGGACTGATACTTACTGCAAAATTGCAGTATTATTTAAAATATACAGAAATACAATGTCATGAGAACTTTAATTATTATATATATGGTAAATTAAACTTTTCAACCCACCACTTTTCGAATGCTGGGGGACCTTGTTGTGTTTAATAGGGTGTAAGGGTGAGGGGGTAATTTTAGTTGCATTAAAGTGAGCCAACCCAACTTTGTGGCAAACTGGTAGATGTTGAGATGTTGAAATTAAACTTTAAATGCTGGATATATATAATTATTCAGTATCTACTGCATCTGTTATATTATCAATTATGGAAGTTTTTAATTGTAAACAATTTGTATTATATACATTGAATTAAAATCATAAAGGAAATGTTTTAAATATACAGTCAGTTTAGTATTAAAATACAAGTACAAAATAAATACAGGGATGTATAACTATTTCGTGCAAAACATTTACTAAAAACTAGTTTTCGTTGAAAAGGTTGTCTATATTAGACCATACTCTTATCCTAAACAAACTAGGCGAGTAACTCTAGTTTCCCAATCTAGTTAGGGGAAAAATTATTTACATCTTAAATAAAAGGTATTTTGACAATAGTCTCTCTTATATTAATTATAACAAAAGCTAAGATATAAAATCTTCAACAAATCTAAACAGTTTGCCTTAGCTTTTCATTATCATTGTTGTCATTATTAAAACAAAGATCACAATTTATTTCTTTATATCACCGTGGTACTTGCATTAAATTTCATTATCTGTTGTGATTTATAATCATTAAAAGTTTGATAAAAAATGTGATATTATTTGTGCTTGTTTATATTAGAAGTTCAGAACATGGGGGGTTGTTTAACCTCCAAAAGTCCTAGGAGTGATTTAGTCACTGAATGATTAAACTGATACAAATTTGCTGATTCTGAACAAGTTCTTAACTATTAAATACAAAAACTACGCAACCCTCGCTATAATAAATTCTGAAGTAATTTGTGTACCAATGAATTAAATCCACTTAAACCTCATTAGTTTCTCTAAAGTTGATTGATCACATAGAACGTGATCAGAGATTGATATTTCCCTATTTCCCCTTTGAAATATGTCACCATATATTCTTATTCAAATGTTCTAAAATGTAAATAAGTTTTTATCAGGGGAAATTGATGATGAAATAAAAAAATGGGAAAAATTTCAATTAGTAATTCATTTCTTGTCAGTTTAATTTCTTGGTCAGAAACAATAAAAGAGACAAGAAATCAATGAGATATCGTAGCTTGTCAGCTACAAAGTTCTTCAGGAAAATCAAAGTAGTTACAACTCTACAGAGTGAAGATTCAGACAATTCAGTGACAAAAGGACAATAAGTGTGTTTTACACAAATGGGACAATAGTTTTTACATTTAACAAATTAAAACACTCATTTGAGCTACATGTCAACTGAAGACATGGGAAGTGAGTTATAAAAAGTTTAAATCTCAAAAACTTAAAATGTAAAAAAAAAAAAATATGGAGAGTTCATTAAATTAACCATCACATCACTTAGTCCCAATCTCTACCGTAGAATCCTTGTGAGGGAAGATGAGCTGGACTCAGGTACGGCCGGTTGGTGAGAGGAAGTCGACCGTAGATATGTGCATATGGTGATTCTGTGTAATCAGAGTCTGTGGCAAGTAAAAGAAATTAGTCTCAATTCTTTGTTGTTGTTGTTTTCAATTAAAAAGTTAAATAAATTAATGATTTTAGAAAAAAATCTGCCAACTTTTCTGAGGTGAAATTGACCAAATGCTTTCACAGAATAAAACATTTTTCAATTGAAGTTTAATTCCCCTCTAATTAATATTATAACATAAAATGTGTTAGTTTAGATAATTTAGCAATATTAGTTTTTAGCTAGGTGATTGAGTTCATGCTGCATTTAAATATATAGCAGAATGCGAGTGCACTAATTTAACTATTTGGGCAGTTGCAATTTCCCTCTATCCTTTCACACTTTCGTAAATACTCTCGAATTCAGATTATTATTCCATGCCATTCAAAGGTTCATTCCAAGCTCACTAAAGGACTAATCATGCTGTCTTTAGTTTCTAGTGTATGTTGGTGTATGTGTATACAATGCAGATTGAATTTATAAATAGAAATTTTGTTAATCTGTAAAATTTCAAAGGCAAATTTTAACATTCAAAAGCTAAACAACTGACAATTGATATTAATGGTTATTGTCAGCAGCACTAAAATAATGGAATTAAATATCAAAATAAGCTCCCCTATGCTAACACCTGAGCAAGTAAGAGTCAATTGATCATTATGCATATACTCTGTTTGATGCTTACCTAAGATTAATCACTGGGCATGAAAGGGCATTTTCTCTTTACGATACCCAGTAGTTTTCCCAGTCTGAGGCTACAGAAATCGAAAATACCACATAATTAGACACTGCCGCGTGAAGACAGATTAAGGAAATAATACCCTCGGTCTTTTGATCATGGAGAGAAGGTTCATAAAAGTCAGTTGTCTGTCGGGTTGCATTTTGATTACTTTTTGTAGCTTCAATCAGGTAACACTTGCGCAGTGAGGGCGAGTCTTCATTAATTAATTCGATAGTCTTATTTTTAAACATTTCTTATTTATATTTCAAAGCGGATAATAATAATGATATAAGCAATGAGCTATCCTTGTATAATTCTATATATCTTTCGTGTCTATTCAAGCAAGTCTACTCATTATGGATATTATTAAAACAGAAAATTACGTTTATAGTCGAATGTCTAAATCACAAATCACAATTTCCTGTCAGAATCATCATTAGTACTAGATAGTGTTTGATGATTATAAGTTTTCTGGTTATATAGTGTCATTAGTTACAGTCTCTTCTGTCCATTTAAAACCAGGTAGAAAGTAAAAGAAAGGCATATTTAAGTCCTCAATAATATTAAGAACAGAAGAATTTTTAAAAATAATCTATAAAAAGAACTTTTAAATCAACCATTCAAAAGAATCAGTGCATTATAAATGAACAGACGTAATGATTTATAACATGCTTTTTCATTAATAGGCAAAATATTTTTAATTATTGATAATAGTTTAAATGTTTTAAGATAAGATTTATCTATAGCATGCATTCGATTGGATCACTATATTAACTTGTAAAGGGTGATTATAGTGCAAAATCAAAGAAAAAATTAAAGATGGGATTGGTGTATTCAAAACTTATTTGCAATATAATTATGTGCTCTCTATTTCTTTTACATAATTTTTTTAATTTGTTATTCAAATACTTGCTGTGTTCTAGCACGCACCTAGCATATCCTCCCTCCCCTGAGAAACCTACTGCACACTATATAAAACATCATCAGTAGTTAAGTACAAAAGATCCGATGAGGTCGGAAGGCATTATAAATTTAATTTCCCGATTTATTTTCTCTTCAGAACTTTTATTATCTTTGTGAAAGGCTTATAACCAACTTTCACATAACTAATGGGTAGAGATTTATTTTTTTATAATCCTTATCGACATAGAATTTTGCAGTGATCTTTGATGCAAGTACTTTATCATTCTAGTTTGGGATCATTCGTATAATACAATCAAACCTTAATATCCTATAGCCTTTGTTTTTTTTCTGGTTTGCTCATGCTACATATTCTACAAGATATGAAGTGGAATTTTCCCCTTTAAGTTGAGATTAAAACCCATGAGGGTGTTAAAGTTGGTTACCTATCTTGCATTGGCATTCATTATCGCACTTGGTGATAAGGGATTGATGTATGCATTAAGTAGAATACTGACATGCGTCATAGATGCCTTGGTTAGATAACTCTAGCTATCAATTCAAATTCAGATCTATTTCAGAGCATGTGGCTGTGCATTCTACATTTCAAAGACTTAAGTATGTAAAGTGAAAACAGGAAAAATGATTGTCCTCTAAAAATCGCTAATTTCCATCAATAATAATTTTTGTCTTCTTTTTAAACTTCATTCTGGAGCATCCTATTCCTTTATTTTGAATTCCATTCATTCCCCTGTGAAATTTTAAATAATAATAATCATGCTTGAAGGCACCAAGGGATGAGTAGGAGCATATTACAACAGGTAGATCATTCAACATCATAGGAGTGAAAAAAAAAAAAAAGAAGACGAGAAATAAGCAGTATAGGGGCAGATCCTGAATGGAGGCATCTCAAGGGCCAGGGTAGGTTTATTGACTAAAATGGGTAAGAGGTGCTGTTGCATTTAAGATTATATACAAAAGAAGGAAGACCTTGAAGGCGCTACAGGAATGGATGGGTATTCAATGCTACCATGAAGTAGGAGGGAGCACACAAGAGAAACGTGTTCAATAAAGAAGAACAATTGAGTGAAGAATGGAAGCGTGCAGGATCATGTTTCGGGGTGGGGTCATATCGAAAGTGTAGATGGTGGTCATGAAACTATTTTAATTGGGGTGAGATAGAAACCATTTAAATGATAGATGAAGCAGAGATTAGTGGCATGAGTTTTGAGAGAGAATTTATTTGATGCCCAGATTTTTACCAGTCTCGCAAAATGGCACCTGGGAGCAACCAGGGATATGAAATTGGAGGAATATTTTCATGGTGATCGACATCCGAAGGAGTACCTACCAGCTTTGTCATGATTGAGTTTCAGAAGGTGGCCTAAGAACCATTCAGTAATGGTGTCATATGTGGTTGGAAGATTTCTAATAGTCTCAACATACTAGGCTTGGGAGAAAGATAAGTAGACTTGTATGTTAATACCATCGAAATTAAAAGATAGACCAAGGTGATGCATGAAAATGATAAGAGGAAGAAGATAGGTAAGAAAAAGGGGTGAACCAAGAACTGAGACTTGTGAAACACCAAAAAAAAGATGACGAAGAATAACAGTATTGAGTGTTGCCGAGGGATTGTGAAGTAAGAGAATGGAAGGCTGACCGGCATCAGCCAAAGTGGAAGATCTGATCAATGTTCAAGAAGATCAAGAGCTAAGGATCAATTTTAGAAAATCTGTAGAGCAAATGCGAAGGGATAGAGGGAAAGGGGCAGTTGTTCTCAATTCATATTGATACAATTTTACTCTAATTTAAAAAAAAAGAAAAGTCTGACCACAACTGAATCCAACTATTTGTGGGCAAATATTTATAAATTTTAGTAAAGGAAGTTATGGAATTTGGGAGAAAAGTGGACAATGCTGTCCCATTATCAAGGTTTTTCACTAACCCAAGTTAATTTTTTATTTTTCTTCTGAGAATTTTAATTTGTATAAAGATAAGATGACACTCAAGTATTTATCTAATCTACTTTTTAAATGAATTAATTGCACTTGCTTAATCCACACTAGCAGAAAGAAATTCAAACAATTGACCACCTTGGGTGTAAAAAAATATCTTTGCCATATTATTGAGAAATCTCCCCACTTTTAATTTAAATTTTAAACCCATTTTCTCTGGTTATATCTCTATCAATGCACTATGCAATCTTCCACAGATTATTTTAGGTTTCTAAGGTTAAGAATCATTTTGGTTGTTCTGCGTTCCCTCTATTGACCATTTAAACATCTCTAGTCATATATTGGTGGAATCCCAAACTGCCCACCTTATTTCACTAGTAATCACAATATGAAGTTAAAAAGTTCAATATAAATCTCCTAAATTCGGTTCACCTTTTTGCATTGTTCAGAGCATTATCAATGGCTCTTCAGATCAGATTTCATAATTATTCTTAGACCATTTTCTTTTGCTGTTTCCATAAGGAGCATACAATTAATTATGTATAAATAATTCACATTACAGTGTCAAAGTGAAGAACCTTGCATTCATCAATATTTAAACCCATTCTTTACTTCTTCGATCATTCACATACTTTTATCAAATCTCTTGGCAATTAAACACCTTTGTTATTTGTCACTTAGCAAGCAAACTTTATATTAGTATTTATTTCATTATCTATGTTATTCATTGCATTTAAATGATAATGAACTCGAGACAGTTACTAAACAGTATTTTTTTTTATGTCTATAAGCAACAAACTTTAAGATCTTGTGCACTTGATTGAAATTCATTCCACATCAAAAAAGTAATTATTGGAATTTCTTCTAGTTCTAGTTCTTTCATGTACTGTTAACGAATTGTCGTAATTATCTCAACAAGTTAAAGAATCAGTGATATTATCAAACAAATATTAGCTCTTCCATACAATGGCCGTGCAAATTTGAGACTAATTTCTATCAATTCTTGATGACAACTTACCATATCCTACTGGATGTGAAGGCATCACCGAACAAGGATTTCTGTCAAGCTTGTATAGATAGGGGGCATGGCTCTGTTGCATATAAGCTAAAAGGGAGAAATAAGATACATGCTATAATATCACCTCAAAGCTCTATGGCAGGCTTAAGAAAGCAACCCCTGCAGTGATTGTGCTTCAAAGCAAATTTATCTAGACATGCCTTGTTTGCTTTTAGATTCCAATAAGAGTCGTTTTAATGGAAAATTTAAAAGCCTGTGGTTTGGAAATTAAAAGTTTGTAATTTCATTGGATATTTTCTTTTTTTTTAAGCCATTTTTTTATAGCTACCAAAGTCAATGAAGCGGTTACAAAGCAATTGGCCAATATGCCTTTTGTTTAAAGTCTGCACAAGAACTACCACCACAGGAAATCCGGGTTTATCCAGTCACCTGGTCAAGTAATGAGTGAGGAGTGTCAAGTGTCATGCATTAAACGTCCTCTAGCAAGGTCAAAAGAATATGTAACAACCTTGTAATGATTTAAGCCACGAAGTTGTGGTCTAGTCATTTTCAAAGGCTATAACCCCAAACCTAACAAGAGATTGCAAAATGTCAAATATACAAATGAACATCGAAGGTCACGGTACTGTCCATTTTGAAGGCCGAGGGTGAACAATTTTGGTCAGTTTTACCTCACAGGTCGAAAAATCCAGATATAAAAAGAGGCTTGGTATCCATTATAAAGGCATATGTGCCCAACAGTCAATAGAGGAAAGACCAAACATCAATAGAAGTAGCGTCCATGCGAAAAAACAAGGAAGCTAAGAAAGACAATGATTTATAGTAATGGGAAGATGCATCATCATTATGTATTATCAATTGTTTTCTACAAACTGGATACTGAACTCATCGATGGCATTAAAAAACTACCCATTCCTCTATACCCTATCAAGTGCAAAGCCTCATTACAAATCCCCTCCACACACACCTGTCAGATACAATATCATTCACTTCCTCTTCTGTCAGACCTTTTTCACTCATGCACTCATTCTAACCCTTCTCTCACCCTCTCATATATTCTCTTTCACAAGTCTATTGCCATTTATTCTTCTTACATGCCCATATCACTTTAGTCAACCCCATTCACACCATAAATACTTCTTATCCAGTCATACAGTTTGCACACAAAGCATCCCTCTAAAATTGTACATTTACCCTCTTATCACTCTAGATGTCATTCTTTCACCATCCCATAGCCTCACTTCCAACGCCAATGTGGGTACCAGCATACTCTCATGCAGCCTCCAGGCGCATTCAACATTCAAACCCTCAGCATTCACTAATGACCTGTTCTCCCCTGACACTTTCTTACCATTCAGTTTTGTGGTTACTATCATTCACAATACACCCATGATGCTTACAACCTCACACTTGTTTAAGGGTAACACCACAAACCCTAACATCACACCACAACACATCCTCGACCATAAACATTTTTTCCGCCTTTAGCCTCCTCACACATACCCAGTCAAACGCTTCGATCAACATTCCTGAATCACTCTGACTTTCAGCCAGTAACACCAGGTCATCAATATATACTAACATAGATAGAACCCATCCCTCATAAAACTCAAACCACTTTCCCATTTGTAATTTCTCAGTAGCTATTTTCATCTTTGTTGCCAGAAATTGCTCATTTCCGAGTATCTCATTTCAGTCCGTTCCTCTTCATAAGGGATGCTTGGAGGGTGGGGTTGGGGATAAGGTCTTCAGAGGATTATGAGCACCGATTCACACTCTAAAGAGCCGAGGACCGAGGAGATTGACCCTGTTGTCCCTACCGTTTAGCTTGACAATCGTTTTTTCTACTGTATTTCTTTTAAAACGTCTGTTGCCACCTTGGTTTTTCGCCACTTAGGACATTGACTGTATGCCACCTTTCCAGGAATTTGGGTCGATGCCAGTGTCCTTGCGCGTCTTCAGTTGCTCTTTTTAAAGGCATATGGGACAGTGATAAGGGCAGTTTTCGGCGCTCAGCTCACTTATTAAGACCATCTTAGGCAACCTCATATCTTCCATACAATTCATCTGCCCAAACCATCTGAGGCGGCACTTGGTGATCATCGCCTCTATGTTAGCGATTCCTCTGTTGAGCAAATTGTCATTGATGACATAGTCCTACTATTTGATCTGCAGGATGGAGCAGTATCTTCTTTGGGTGGAATTGTTCAGGTTTTTAGTCAGTGGTATAAAGTCAATGACTTGCAGGGCAGAAACAATGGCATGGTATCCTATCAATTTGAGTCGGAAGGCCAGTTTTTGTTGTTGAAAAATGCCTGGTAGTTTCCCAGAGGCAAAACTGGTGATGGGAGCTTCTTTTCTATCTCTTTTGATGATGTTCATTTGATGGAGAGGAAGAAGGCTTCCAAGGTATGGAAAGTACTCAACACATACAATATTAGTAACGGCGATTGAGATGTTACAGTCAGGAGGATCTGAACGAGGTTGTAGTTGACAAAGGATTTTGGTCTTGACTTTGTTGACAGTTGAGCCAAAGCGAGAGTACGTTGCATAAAATTTATTACTAACTGCTGCAGCCATGGTGACATAATACACCCTTGCGTCACTGCCCTACATATTTATATAAAACCACTCACTCCAGCCATCTTTCACTTGAACGCATGTCTTACTTTCAACATAAAACTTTTCACACCATTCCAAAGTTTACCACTCACTAAATTCTTAGAACTAACCATTTCCACCACACTTTAAAACCACCTTTCTCATCCTCTAGCAATCCCTCAAGTTATCCTTCATACACACTGAATGAGGAATTTTCCATCTATCTGGTCTAAAAAAAACAACAGATAAATTCCCCTATTGTTCTTGCATTCACTTTTCTCCACTTTACCCAGCATTCTTTCAGTCCTTAGGCACTCTTCCACTTTCAAATACATTACAGCACGACCACCAGACCCATTTCATAACACAATCACCACCACTTTTTAGAATCGCCACTATATCATTTACTTCAGCTGCATTTGTATTTTTCAAACCTCTAACAGCACTAATAACTTCTAACCTACTTATCGCTTCCTCACCCTGATACAACACATGGTTTACAGCCTCAAATCCATCATATTCACATTCACTTCATCTTCCATACCCACATTATATAACTTGTCAAATTACTCTCGACATCTACTTCTGCCCCCTCATTGCTCACAAGTACCCGCCATTCTTATCCTTGATGTTTGCACAACTATTCCTCTCTTGGTTTCTCACATTTTCCACATCTTGTTCCCATTCGGAATTTCATTCCTTTTCTCTCCAAATGCTTTATTTGCTGCTTTCTTACTCCGGTTCTCACTCATTTAACTTTTCTTTTCACTTCCTTGATGTATTCATTCGCATCTCACTGACATTCTCATCTGTACTATTAATCATTTGCAAGTGTAATGTGAAAACTGATGGTTTCAATTGAGTAGCGTAATAGTTTTAAGGATTCTCTAATCTTTCAGCTGTACAGTAAAATATGAGGAAACGCGAAAGCTACTTAAAAGATTTCTAAATCTTTCTACACAATGTTCATGCATAACTACATTAACTTTTTTCCCTCTCAACCTGAGAAAAAAAAGTTAAAAGACTTTTATGGTATGGTTAAACATAACTTTCATTATAATTTCCAAGGAAGTTGTTCTATAATAGGAATCATTTTTTTGTCTGATTGGTGTCACCTAGCTGCTATACACGGATTTAAACTGTAGCCATGCATACTGAAGACACATATGGCATTTTGGTACAAAGAATGGCTCCCTACTTAAATAGCTTTCGCATTTTCTTATATTTAATTTGAGATCTGAAGGATGAGGTAAGAAACCATGAGACTAGTCGTGTACTTGAAACAAAAAGACATGTCTCACTCACATTGCTTTCATTCAGTCATTTGATCAGCGTGTACCGTAATGCCTCAACATGTCACTTGCCATCTCCTTTTATTGCTCTATTCTTCTTGCGCACAGCTTTTGCCAATATGGTACAATCAAGACCCTCCAGGATTTGCATGTCTGAAACATGTCCATCCTACCATTTGGTATGTATGGAATCATATCATAATGGCATCATTTTTATATAATTTTCTATATTCTTGATTCTATACAAGATGTCAATTTTTCCCTAATAAACCACTCTTAAAACCTTGTAACTTCTGTCCATGAGCAGTTGGTCGTAGGTGTTTAGTCAAGCTTTAAGTTTTCTTAATTTTAGACTACTATTATGGGTACTCAGTGAGGACATGGCAGCCAAAAAATGTTTTGTCGTGAGTCCTCCCCCCCATCCACTTCCAAACTCATTCTTTTGGAGAAACCATAAAGTTTTGACATTTTTCCTCTTACTCTGAAGTACTAAAGAACTAACTGTGCAACAATAGTGCAGTAAATACTATCTATAGTCAAGAATTTCACTTTACTTTTATTTTTTAACTTTCCTGTCATTTACTTAAATTTTATATTCCAAAATTTGACCGCACAAAGAGTACCTAAAATAAACTTTAAAAACAAGGGAAGAGATGAAGAACTTAATGAGTTCTGAGGTCTTCTTACCAGTCAAAATTTCTGGTTCTTCAGAACCCTAAGTTTATTCTTACCCATGCCTGAATCAACGCTTCGGGAATGGAAAATGGTGGAGTTTGGCATTCCAGTTTGGGGGTGAGGGGGGTACTGCAGTCTATTTTGGTCTATTTTCTCCTTTCTTTTGGGCTGCTTGGCAAAGTTAGGAATCCGGGCGCGGAGGCCGCAATAATATGGATCATCTGGTAAAAAAAATGAGATTTATTAACCCAAATTAATAAGACAAATCATTCACATCTCTTGACCCCAACTTAGAGTCAGCTACTATAGGGAGGCTGGCACAATGCCAGTGTCCAAATAAGAGCAAGCACTACTCAGGGGCCAAACTTGGCAGGAACCAAGGAAGAATCCTCAAACTCCTTGACAAGGGCAACAAAATAATATATTAAAATCAATGGACAAACTTTCTTACTATTATTATTTTATAAAACTAAAAAGCAAAAACCAATGAATGCATCCCTGCTAAAATGTTTGTGATGTGGTGTTCGGAAAGAAAATAATAAAATTAAGGGAAGTAAAAGTGTGTGGAAGGTACATTGGTGTCATCTATAATGAAACCTACTTCAAGTTTTGGGGGCTGGGAGGGGACGCAACACTCAAGGGCCTGCCCAAATTTTGCATTTAATCACTCATCCCCCCCCCTTAGTGAAAATGCGTGCGCTCATAATATCTATTATTTATGATATTCCTCGGCAATCTCGGAGTGGATTGTAAACAAAGGGTTCAACATCAGCACTGAAAGATTAACTAGTGGTAATTTTTTTTTCACTCAAAAAATACCTCCATTTTTTTCTGTTTTTCTTACTTTCCTTCCTGATGGGCCTTAGGTGAGTGTAGATTGGCTATTTAGATGATACTAAGAATGTTTTGGGGTTAAATTAGTATTTTTTTTACCACCAATTGCCACAATCTAATGATTATCTTAGTAGGGAGCTTAATTTTAACATGGAATCTGAACTAAACCCTTGGCCAAATGTATAAAGTACCCCTCATAGATTTATGAGGGCCAAGAGAGATTTTTTTATAGCAGGCAAGAATGAAATCCATAACTTATACCAACATATTGTCACAAGTTTTGGGGGTCATCTATCCAACACCAAGAAATGAAGTTGTATTCCACCAGGACAACAACACAATTTCATGAATGACAAAAACCACAAGGGCCTATCAAAGGTCATGTGCATCCATCAAAACACTCCCACAAACTGCATCCATAGGATTGTGTCAGATCATGCATCTACAATATACAATTTAAACCATCTACATGAATGTATTGAAAACAAAAAGCATACCCTCAGTCTATCTCCATATTAAAGGTGTTTCAGGGAGGGTATTAATTTTTTGCCCTCCTTTGTACTGACTCTAACAGGTCGATATCATGCCTAAAATGTGGTGACCATACTTGTATACACTACTTTAAATGTGGCCTGACATATGAGTTGTTGAGTTTAAGTATAACCTCTTTACTTTTGTAGCTAACATTCCTCTTAATGTATCCTAGTACCCTATTTGCTCTATTTTTTGCCTCAATACACTGCTTTGAAAACTTCAGTGACCTATCTACTACTAGTCCTCATTCTCAAACGAATTAAACCAATGCCCATCCATTTCATAGCTAAATTCCTTATCCCTTCCCATGTTAATAACTTTGCATTTTTTAAGGTTACAAGACATCTGCCACTTCTGAGCCCAAGCTAATAAGTTATTAAGTCACTCTGCACCTTAAAGCTACCCTCAACTTCTTTGACTACAGCTGCCAATTTAGTGTCATCAGCAAAAATTGACACTTTGCTATTTACAGCCTCCCCAAGATCATTTATATAAAATATGAATAATAATGGTCCTAGAACTTATCCCTGAGGTACACCACTGATAACATCCTTCCATTGTGACCTCACCCCATTCAATACCACTCTCTGTTTCCTGTCTTTCAGCCATTCAATTCAAAACTTTCCCACATATCCCATGTATTTTTAATCTGTGAACAAAGTCTCCTATGTGGAACATTATCAAACGCTTTGCTAAAATCTAAGTAAATTACATCAACATTCTCTTCCTTATTTAACTGTTTAGATACATAATCCATAAAATCCAGTAAATTTTTAAACATGATCTACCTCTTCTTAAGGCATGCTGAACATCATTTATTAACCTACCACTCCATAGATGGTCAGAAATTCCCTTCTTAGCTATCTTCTCATGATTTTTACAAACGATACAAGTTAAGCTTACCGGCCTAAAGTTATTTGGGTCCTCTTTACTTCCCTTCTTAAAAATGGGCACTACATACAATTGCTAATTTCCAATCATTAGACATTTCTCCAAACTATAGTGATCTATTATATATCTTCTCAAAAGCTACTGCAATACTATCTACACCTTCTTTGAGTAACCTAGAATGAATGTTGTCTGGACCAGATGACATACTAGTATTTAACTCCAATATAATCCCTTTAATTATTTCCCTATCCACATGTAAATACTGAATAAAAATGATCATTAAGAAGCTCTACTATTTCCTCATCAGATTCTTTCAAAACCTCTTCATACCTATTAGACGCTATTTTATCACTGTTAGATATGTTATTGATTTTATAATAGCTAAAGAATTTTCTTGGATCTTTATTATTTTGAGCAAAATTAATTTCTGCCACCCTTTTGCTATTCTTAATAAGGTAAATATGTAGACGAGCGGCCCGGCCGTTAAGATGTACTATTTCGTCCGTGTTCCAAAATGTTTCACGTTTTTTTTAGTACATTTATAGGGGACGGCTCGTGTGTGTGTGGGGGCGGGGGGTAAACACGATGCGTGGACCGCACTACGATGATCCTGAATTCCATTAAATTGAGGGGGAGGGGGGTCTGGGGGGCACAGCCCCCCAATATATAATCTTAATTTTTATAATGTTCTGACGTTTACAGAGGTGAATGCTTTAACTACATCATGTCAGCGCCTTTAATCGTTTTGCGAATTATAATGGGGGTTTGGGGTGAGGTATGACGTCAGAAATGATTGATTCGGGTGAACGATAATATTTACACAAAATATTTTTTTCCGGCCGGGCCGCTCGTCTGCATGTTTACCCTTAATAATCTTATTTAGCTCATTTCTTGTCGACCTATAACGATTTAAATAGTCAACAGTACTTTCCCCATTATCTCAAGTATGCACTTTTCTTCTCAGGAATTTTCCTAGCTATCTCCTGATTCCACCACAATGGCTTCCTACATTTCTTCCTAATAGCCTTCATTGGAATACACTGCTCCTGGACTATGTTTAATAAAGTCTTAAAAGTGTCCCACATCTCATAAGTATTCTTACCACTGAATTCTATATCTCACTTGACCTGATTTAGCAAGTTAAATAATTTATCGTAATCTCCCCTATAAAACTTGGAGTTTGATGATGTTCTAAATGTTTGTTTGTTTGTTTGATTATATTTATTAGAACCTTGAGGTATATTCTATTATTATTCCATTGATGTTCACTGCTGGGGGATTTATCTCTCTTCTGGTAAAACACATTGCTTTTGTCTTTCATAACTGATAGTAAGTTTACTTTCTTCCATGTATCTATAAATTTCCTCCAAGGCTTGTTGCATCTTCCGATGACATTGTTCTGGGTTCTTACCCACCGCTAATATGCCAATGTCATCTGCGTACTGTAAACACTGTGACCTCTCCATTTATTGGCATATTTGCTATGTATAAATGAATAGAACAGGACTGAGGGTTGATGCTTGGGGTATACCAATTTGCAGGTCTTTCTCTTCTGACAGTTTTCCATTATATATAGCCCTGAATCTTCTGTCTAATAAAATTTTTTTAAACCATTGCAGCATATTTCCTTTCAATCCCTTTTGTTCGATTCTTTGTATAGATTGATCATGTGGAATGGTATCGTATGCTCCTTTGAGATCCAGAAATGTTGCTATACAAACCATTCTAAATTCTCTATGTTCCATGTCATACATTCAACCATACTAATAATTGGTTTGAAGAAATGAGGATCATCCCTTCAGGATCCTTCAGAGTGGCCACCACAGAGGCCAGACATAAATATAATATAACCTTATGACAGGAGCTTGGAAAAGCAACAAGAACTACTACAAATACAAATAAACGGAACTGTATGAAAAATTACAAGCCAAGTTGGGAAAGATAGCGTCAGAAAATTGTAAAAATTGGGTGAAATCCACGCCAAGAAGAATTATGGATGTAAATAAAGCTATAGGGGTTGCAACGAGTATTAAAATAATTCAAAATAAATACTGAATCCACTTACAACTAATGTATAATTACATTATATGATTCCATAGGATGCTTTTGCCAGAGGGTGTCTGTCCCCTCCCATAAAAATGAGAACAGAATAACACATCCACTAACTCTGTGAAAAGACCCCAGCTTAAATGGGCTGTTGCACCTTTCGATCTATGCTCGGATTCAAGGGATCATTGGACGTCTATGTGAATTGGTGTTAAGACCTGCACTTTGCGTTAATCTCTAAATACGATCACACAAATTACCATATTTCCGCTCTTTTTCTTTCGTGTTGGAATTACTGTTATTTTTCTTGGATAATTGGAATCTCCTGAAGACGCTCTCTTCGGGCGAATCGTAGTCTCCCTGGAATGGAAAACTCCTTTATTCACTCAAGCTAAGGAACAGACATATAAATAGTACAATTAAATACAAATGTTGATGAAAGGAAGGATAAAAAAAATTACGAAAAAAGAAAAAAAATAATGGATAAGAGAGTTGTGGCATTAAAATAAACTGGGTACAAAGTTAAATCAACTGAACACCACATAGAAAAGTACCAAAGAAAAATATGCTCTGCTTATTAGAATACTGGTAATTCGGTATATGATTCTTTATAAAATAATAATTCTGCTGAGATAGTCTCAACTATAGAGTATTATGCAAGATACTAACGGTTGAGGGTTGCTCTACAGTTGTTGTTTTTTAATGAAATACTGTATTTGACTTCCTGTAAATAGCCAATAAATGGCCAGAAATTCATCTAACACGCCCCAAACTGAGACTTCAACTCTTCCTAGATAGAAATCCAAATGGAACAAACCCGCGCTTTGAATTGCCTTGGACCGGAAACTTTGGTCAATACTTTAGGGAATCATATCCCAATCATTCCTAACAAGATAATTTCGCGGATGACAAAAACCCCAAGGGCCTATTAAAGGTTATCCGCATCCGTCAAAAAACCCCCACAAATTGCATCCATAGGATTGTGTTAGATGATGCATCTACAATATAAAATTTTAATCATCCACAGGAATGCGTTGAAAACAAACCATCACATCAAGGCTCGTCAAAATCCCAATGAAGAACTTGTATTTTCGTCATATCCTAATGAGGAGCTTGTACTTTCATTATTGTGGTTTAATGGAATGCTATTGAAAATTACAAATGCTAGTTAAGGAAAATCAATAAAAAGGGCTAGTTTTCTTGCGTCCTCAAACTAAGAAAGGAAAGGATGATGAGTAAGCTAAGGCCAAAAGCTTTGGGAATCTAACATAATCCAGGATAGAGATAAGATGCAACGGAAGACGATTACTTTGGAGGAGGATTTGTTCGAAGCGGGATTATCTCTGGGAGGAAGCTTGGGTGGTTTATCTTTGCCGGGTTTTTCTTTTCCGGAGGATCCCCCTGATGACGTGCCAGAACCCACTCCTGTCAGAGAGTATGGGTCTTCCTCGGGGACCGGGAGGCGAGGCCGATTTTTGATGTTGGGAACCTTGACTGTGGATCGAAATGAGCAAAAATGATTAATAAACCTTGAGGGGTCAAATTTTTTAGCATTTGCTTCTAAAAATGGCTAGATGTGAAGAAACCAATAAATTTATGAGTAGAATGTCACTAATCCTTAATAAATGCAAACCTCAAACCTCCATGGAGAAAGGGGGTGGAGCATCATGCCCCTCCCCCCCATTCCCCAAGCGCCGTGTAGCATTTGTCTAAAACCACAACAAACCATAACATAACCAAAATCACATCTCATTTCCCCCAGAGTCCAATCTTCTTCAAGGTAACAATAAACCGCAAAGATAAACCGCTTGAGAAGCTACATAGCCTGATATGAGGACTAAAACCAGAAGCAGCAGCAACAGTTGGTCCTGAAAATTACGCCAAAATGTCTTTCCTACAAGCCATTGTCCATCTTCTTTGCATTCCACATCCTCTTTAACTCAATTATGAGCTTCAATTCTCTTTACAGCCTCGAGTGGAGACATAAGAGTGGGAGATAATTCTTCAAATCCAATTAAATAAAACCCCAAATGATGTGAATCGAACCTGGCTAGGAAACCTTAATTGTCCTGAAACGTGTTTTGAAGGCATCCCATTGGAAAGGTCGCGCCATCGGTTAATTAACCCCTCATTTCTGAGTCAATAAATTAACTTGTTAAGTAAATGGAAAACTAATGGAATAAGATAAACGTGACCAACTTTGATGCTTGTTTATAAACTGTTTAGTTCTCTATTTTCTCAGTTTGAAACGATAAGATGCGAATCCCGAATTTGTTTTTATTGAGTATCCCGATCAATTTAGAGGAATACAAACTCTGGCTCGCGCGCAAACACCCACATAAATGCACTTCTTTACCAGGAACAGGAAGAATCAAACTTTGAACAATTACTTACCGTACAATCCTATGGGTAATCTACTCCTGAGCATGTCCATAGCAACGATATTAATAATCATAACCCAGCTAGGGCACTGGAGGACGTGACCGGGCTTGGAAAAGGACAAGGCCATAATACACTGATTCTCGAGCTTGGTCCTATTAGGATACGCTCTCCGAACTTCACGAGTGACGTTATGTTCAAACTTCTTTATGTCGAATACCTGCAAAAAGGTCAATGTGGGAGAGTCGTTAGGATTCATTTTTGTCTTAAAAGGAAACTGGGAAAAGACCTCGTGAGGAAGGATAAGAAACGGGTGGTTGCTACCTCAGGACTTTAAAAGTCTTTTGGTCAATCGGGGATGGCAGATTCGAAACATCCCGTACGTTCGTAACTGGAAATCAGTCAGAAGGACCATGTACTTTACGAGGTGCTCAGAGTAAGACAACCATGCAATATACTTTAAGGAAGGAAATTCCAGAAACATTGAGGCAAAAGGGATCGGGGGAACACACGGGTTCGACGTGAAACCTCAATGCGGTTTGTCACCAAGACTCGGATCATGATGTATTTTAGTAGTTTATGATATACGTGACGGGAGATCACTCGTAAATTGTTGTGATTGGAGCCCTATAATTAAGGGTAGGCCAAAAAAACACAGGACGAGACATGGATTCCGGTTACCATGACAACTAAAGCCTTCGAGTCGAAAATGCCAAGAACGAACTCGGGTCTCTAGCAGGTAAAGACTATATCCTGAGTCTATTAATTTCATACTACTTTAACCTTTTGGCATTGACGCATGCCGACCCTACTCTTTGAGCAAAGTAGCTAATGATGAAGTGGCTGATGACAACTGATGCTGATATATTGTCTCAAAGAGCGAGTTTTAGTCAAGAAGTTTCAATTAAGAGGGAGGGCCCCCCCCCCCCTCTTAATTGAAACTTCTTGAGATGAGAGCTCACTCTGAGAGAGACAAGGGCGACTTCGCCACAGGAACAATAAAACCCGGTTATCTCACGATGAGGACCAAGAGGAAACGTACGAGGCCCCAATGAAGATCCCAGAAGTACATACGATCTGCGAGGAACTTCTTGACTGAACATGGGGTGGGGGATTCTCCACCAAAGGAAATCATATTTGTACTCTTAAAATATTTAATTATATTTTAATTTCTCCCAACTTCATTGTTTTCTTTGCGAACCTAACAAACTTCCTGGGGAAGATGCTCTAGGGGTGTTTGCTTTAGTTTTATGGAAAAGTAAAGATTACTTCTCCTCCAGGTGAGGCGCGATTTAGGTAGCCACCCTTTCGGCAACTCCGGGTATTCACTTATATTTTCACTTACCCTAACTTAACCATTTTCTTTAAGAACCTATTTTAAAAACTTTCCTGACGAACATAACCTCGCTCTATTATATAAATTCCTTTTATTCTTTGCAGTATGCACGAGGTAGGAGGATAAGAATTAATTTACCATGGTGTAAGTCGCGCGTCGTAGAAATGCGCTAAATGTGATCACACCATTGTGTCAAAATTGTTTAAGGTACCAGGGCGGGCGCTGTCTCCTGTATAATAAACATGTGGATGCATCCAATGAATGGATATGGTTTGGGGGACTCTCCGGGGTCGAGATCCATAAGGAAACTGATCTATCTATTTTCTTTCCTATACTATTAATAATAATGGGACATTTTGGGGGGTATGGCGATAGGTGAAGGTGATGAACCTTCACAGAGCGCTTAGGAGAAGATGGGGGCGGGAGGGAAGAGGACTTCCAGGCATAAGGACAGGGAGTGGGGGTGTATAGAAAGGGGCAGATCATTAACACATACGAAGGCCAAGAGTTTGGACTTAGTATACAACTAATGATGGTTTTATTTCTTTCGTCGATTTTCCTCATCTACCATAACACAAAATCGAATGGATAACCAATCGCTCCTTTAAATCGACCATTATTCTCTCTCTTACCACCGAATCAATTCTTGGGTGAGAATGAGCTCCCTTTCGCCTTTTGGTCTTCCCGTATACCAAATATCAAGAACCTATTCCTATGTTTACCACGCACTAACCAATAAACTTGGCAATAACTAAATGTTAGTCTTGTAAGTATAGAAACGGTATTTTCGAATTCACTATCCAATTGACATTCTCCCAAAGTTCTAATTTCAGGTTTTGGTTTCACGGTAACCTTAGCATTTAATGAATGTTTTATTGTCATTTAGTTTACATTGTGTATGCAGACGGATGTATGTGTACATTGGTGCATGTGTCATTTTATAGCGAAATTTAAATGGCATTAAACTTATTCGTGTCGTTAAAAAAAAAATAATATGGCGAGCTTGACAAAGAGGTGTATGCGGGCTTTTTCATGTACATGTCCACATTGGCGGAGTCTGGAGAATTCAAATGTCATTTACCATTTGTTTTTCCAAATCTAAAGTCATGTTGGGTGTCTTGCAGATCTCGTCGCTAATGGCATTCTCCTCGCCGAGGGGCTTCGCGTAGACATTGTACTGACTCATTTTCTTTACTTCAATGTTGCCTTTGTTGTCCATCCGAATTTTCACCCCCTGCGAAAAGGGGTGAACATCAGTACCTTTGCTACCACCGTAAGAGGATAAACAGGGAAGTAGACGATAAAGCAGAAAACACAGAGACATAGGAAGAGACAAAAAAATACACTAAAGAGAACGTACACAAAGATACTCAAAGGCAGAAACATGGGTAGAAAAAAAACTAACATACTGATAAAATAGAGACTGTATTAAACCTCCTTGGATAAAGACAAAGCTCTTAACATACTAACAAACAGGGTGCTTGACTGCCTTGGCAAAGCTGAAGCAATAAAAATAAATAACTTTATGTCGGTCTTGGTCACCTAAACAAACATATATCACGCAAAATCTGCGAGAAGAGAGGAAGGATTTTTCCACGAATTTCCTCAGACACGACTGGAAATTCGTTCTGTCTAAACCAGAGCATTCACGTCCTATGGCGCCGGTCTAATTTAGAGGTATTTAACGGAGTAAGTAGAGGGTGGGAGGAAATATAGAAACAAAACCACGATAAGAATGAAGAAGCATGAATATCCCTCCCCTCCCCCCCAAAATAGGCACATCTGATTGTTTGAAGCTTGTGAAAACATTCTAACAACTCTCAACTTGATTCAAAAGAACACAACTACTCTGTGAACATTAAATGTGCTCTAAAGCACCTAAAAAAAAAACCCACTAGCAGGTGGTAATGGGGATAAATAGTAAATATAATCGAGGACGGGATTCCTCGTGGCAACTCCATCTCCCTTTATTTGAAGGGGAAAGATGCTCCTCCCTTGCCTTCCAACTTCTTGAAACCTCCCTTATACTCACAGGGCCGACGTATCTCGAGATGACTTCGAGGGTCTTGGCATCTCTCATGGGGTTGTCGAAGCCTCGTAGCCCGATTCTGGAAAAGTACAAAAACATCCCAGAGTTAATCCCAGGTTAGCACCCCACCTCTCAAGGTCGGAGGGGCTGGCTATCGCGATATACCTCGCTATTCCCGATCCTTTTTCACATTAATCTCATCGTGATGCATTATGGTTATCCTGATCTACCTATCCTAATTGGAGTGCCATCGTTGGTCACTTCTTTTCTCTATCCTTTTAAATAAGAGGATCAATACCTCTGAGGTGACCGAAGAACCCTTAATGCCTAGTAGACCCCAATTCCATCTCCCTCCCTTATAAAGAATAAATAGGCATGGAGTCACAAACCTGATTAAATCTAACCAACCATGATTAAATCTAAATTAACAAAACCTAATTAGACCTAACTCTCTCTAACCTAACCTAAATTAACTGTGACCCGTCGTGAATTTTCGCCAATTGTAAATGATGACGTCACGATTACTCATTTACATTCCCGAAGTGAGTGACGTCATTAGCCGAAAACATCCATTCTTCCAAAAGGGAATCGCCACTCCCCAATATAATCCAAAGACATATGTTCAAAAGGCGAAAACCAACGAAGGCATCTCTCCGAGAGAGTTTTTGAAAAAGTGGTTAATAGAAGGGGTGAATTAGGGACTATGGAAATATGTGGAAGTTCTATAAATCCGAGTAACCAAAAGAGGAAACTACCTGGAGATTTGATAACCGGGAAAGCACCTAGCTCCCATGAACTTGTCCAGGTCCCCTTAGTCGGTGCGGGAATGGGCGGGGGGTGAGGGAAAATGAAATCCGTAAAAAATGATCGACGAAATTAAAGGAAATGGAAAAACAACACGAAGTTGGGATAAAATTAAGAGAAAGAAAATAAGTTATGGGAAGAATGAGAAGAACATGAAAATTCCAAGAATAAGGAAAATAAAGAATAACAAACAGCTCAATACCAAACCCAATCAACCCTGAAACCTGGTAGGGGTATTATAAAGCACCGGTTCGTACACAGAAAATATTGCGCTCGAAGCTTCCCCACTTGATGGATATTATAGTTATTATATATATATATATATATATATATATATATATATATATATATATATATATATATATATATATATATATATATATATGTGTGTGTGTGTGTAAAGTGACAAACGAGGGTATTCCCGCCATTTTGTTTTCTCATTTGAAGCGCAATAGCAATGAGGGCATAACCCACCCCTTTGTTTTCTCTCATTTAAAGCGCAATAGCAACGAGAATGTCTCCCGCCATTTTGTTTTCTCTCGCTTAAAGCGCAATAACAACCAGGGCATATCCCCCCATTTTGGTTTCTCATTTAAAGCGCAATAACAACGAGGACGTATTCCGACGAAAGTGCGTGAGAAAGAGGGGGTGTGAAAATACGTGGAAGATATATTAGTTGCAGATACTCCTGCAGGTATTGGGGCCGGAAGGGCACACGATCAGCGGTAGTTAGCTTACCCCATGATACACGTGACACCCTCTTGCGGGGGCGTAAAATGATGGATAAGGAAATGAAAGATGGGGTGGAGGCAGTAGTAGGAGAAAAAAGGAGGGAAGGCAGTAGGAGGAGATAAGGTGGGGGGGGATTCCGACAGTCCCGACCGGAGCAAAAAGGGAGGGGTGATCCGCCTCCCCCCGCCTCCTCCTAGTCTCGAAAAGGGCTGAATGGACGAAAGCTGGTCGGCCACTAGCGTGCGAAGTTAGCCGTCGACCAAGATGGATAGGGTGAGAAGAGGCTTATAAAGAAAAGGGTGAAATGGAAATTGCAATAAAGAATAAAGCTCAGGTAGGCTCAAATTAGTTTGAGACTAAGGGGCCAGGAGGGCGTGTCCCGCCTCTGTAAAGAAGTAGTGAAGATGGAGTAAGTGAACATGTGTGGAATATATGTATAAAGACGCAGATGCATCAGAAGGCATTGAGGATGGGAGGTCACGCAATCCTCGAGATGTCATCGGTAGTATGGTTGCCCATGCGCCCCTCTCCCCTTGCGGGGAGAATATGCTGTATAATGTGTGTGTGTTTGGACCTAAACATTTAAGTATAAACTTTCCACGTCTTGTACAAACAGGCAGGCAGTAATAAATGAAAATTCTAGGATTTACAGCATTTGGGACTTCCCCCAGCTCCCCCAAGCATAGGGGATTCTCAGAAAGTGGAGGGTGAGATTCAACATGAAGATTTGGGTTAAGCGTGGCTGGAAAAAAAAGAGGATATTATTGGTAGTGTAATTAAGGTTTATAGACTGCTCCTACTTGGGAAGAGGGGGGGGGGAGTAGCTCTTCTGGCGGCCGCCAGCAAGGATAGAACCGTCGAAATTACCCCCCAAAAGCTTATAGTAGGCCAAGCCAATTAAAAAACAACAAAAAAACCCGCAAACTAAGACAAAAAACATGAACAACAAATCTGCAAAACAGGCTCAGGTATTGGATATAGGCCCACCTCCCTCCGGGGCTTGAATGTGCAGCCAACAATTTAAATAATTATATATTGTGGAGGAGGCCCGCCTATATATACACAATCACGCCACATACCGCAGGAGTCACTCCCAAGGACTCGGGACAGGTTACCGGTAGCAACCCTGCTTGTCTCGGTATTGGTACCGGTACAATTCACTAAGCTACCCCTGACTAGAACATTCAAGCAAAATCTGTCTCCACCATCCTGGAGCCAAATAATCTTGGCAAGAAGGTCTAGGGCAGATCTCTATTAAATTAAGCTGCATCCGCTCGACACGTAGTAACTGTGGCATAAGAGATAGTGCAAACTAGGGGCTGCGGAGATTCTAATGCCTCAAGAGCATTCGGGGCGCTTTGTGAGCCGCTATGTATTACAAAACGGTCTCCGAGCCGTACGGTATATGGTTAGCAGCTCGGCCGTGACGACGAATACAGAGACCGGAAGTGCCAAGTTGGGTTCAAACTGGGGAATTCCGGCCTAGAAACCAACTCCGCCTCAGACTTGGAGCAGAAGCATGGCGACAAACATTCACTGATAGTATCCTCTAGAGTCTAGGGCAGCGTCTTACGCAAGACCATGGGTGTCGCAGCCCCGAGAATTACAGCAAACTTAGCAAAGAATTTCCTCCCCCTGAACCTGAAAGGCTTAATGCAGGATTGCCGTCACGCATCGGCTAGGCACCATCAAGATGGTCACCGACAAAATGAGAACCATTGGTCGCTGAGAGAGAGAGAGAGATAGAGAGAGAGAGAGATAGAGATAGAGAGAGTTGGAAGAGAGAGAAAGAGACTGAACTCCACCGCATCGACAAGAAAGCTTTCCATAGGGGACATGCGGAAGGCACTTGTTACCAACCAGAGACCAGTGCGGTGGACTGAATCCACCATAAGCACCAATGGATTGGATGTGGATGAGTAAACTTGTTATCGTAGTCTAGCTTAGAACAAATAAAGTAACGATAGCACATCAAGAGTGCCCTATCCGCCAGGGTGGTTTTCGCCAGGGGCGGTGTATCAGCACACTAAAGCTAAAGCGCAATGAACTCGGTTAGGGAAAAAACCCGAAGGGTATTCTGCCTGTAGAGGTGAAAACTTTATGGCATGCCCCAAAACCTCTGCAAGAGAGGTGCTCCCATTAAGTGAAGACCCTTTGCCCGCCAAGAAGAGCAGCGGGTGCGCTTCGAAATAAAACGAAATCGGCAAAATTCACACATGCTGAATGCGCACTGACAGCACTTAACGGCGTTTTTGCTTCTTTCGGAGGACCGTTTCACACTCGGTCGATCAATATGGGAGCGGACAGCGTGCAAAATAGCAAGGCGCTCTAAGAATATAAGTCAGGCAGCAGCGATGATGGTGACAGCGAACTCAACAACCTCACCTACCTACTCCATGTCTTTCTCCAGAATTATGATCCGACACTTTAAAAAAAAAGCCTTTCACCCTCTTAAAAAATCATAAACAAACTCATCTTTCTTTTCCGTTTACTAATTCTATGCGTATTTCATTTTGGGCCAGGCCTTGAAGTGGACTTGGTTCGTGCTTGGTGCTTTCAAAATAGCAAAAGCCTCCTCAAATGTGTAGAGAAGTCAGTCATTTTCTCCAAAGCAGACCATCGTGTTCAATCCAAGTGCCACTGAAGTGACCTCTCGAGCGGTTGCAGCTCAGCGAAAGTGATCTGAATTGGAAAGCTATCGCTTTGGTAGAGGTCGTCAATCACCTCCAATCCAAAGTCCACTTATGCATGAGAGCACAGAAAAATGTCAACGCAAGAAATGAAGCTATGTTATGATATATGTTTACTCTCTTCAGATTAAGAACATCAATATCCAATTGTTCGACCTGGTCTTCTTGGACCCCACCTATATGACTGACCATATAGGTTCCCAAGGGATGTGTTTACTGATCATGTCTGCGGGAAGGAGAAAGGGCCTAGATTACAGTATTAAAACGCGTCCAGACTCCGCTGCATCGAAGTCGGCTGACTGTGAAAAGGTTAATAGAAACGACAGAATACCTCATCTAGGTGCAGTTGGAATACTACCGCCTGAAAGATATTAATAGTCAAATAGAGACCAGAAACATCACATCAGGTGTACATTGTGCACCCCCCCCCCCCCACCCTCATCCGGAGGCGAGAGATGGGTCGCGAAATGCTTATACCCACGAAGGGTTTGCAGGGGGTATGCAACGAGCATGTTCTCCCGAATGCAGACATTGAGTGGAGAAAAGGAAGAGACGATTCTCCTCAACTCATCGCAATTAACTCGGAATCCGAGGCAATTCCATTGAAGGAAAATACCCTCCAGATCTACTTCGAAGTATCTGTTGGAGCCTTCTTCGAGAAGACCATCACACGAATGACCGTAGATCGTTGCGACCTTCGGTGACTTAAAATATGATAGATGATGGCGGTGTGGCTTTAGGTTTGACGCTCCCGCGTTTTTTTTGGAGAGTTGAATGCCAATTGCACTCCGACCTGCTTTAGGCATGGGCGAATGAGTGAAGCTCCCTTATTGCTATTATACTTTTGCCGGGTAGACTGGGCTTGATGACCTATCCAAGTTTAGCGACTCGGTGGAAAAATGTGGCCACTTTGTATTTCTCGAAGTGGTCACGCGAGAGTTTTTGCCCAAGCAGCTCATCAACTCTTTGTGCCGCCAGCTATAGCAGGGTGGAGTTCAGGAGTGATAGAGCCCACTGTAGTTCTTAATAGGCGCTGGAGCTACCGCACTCATAGGCCTAGAGGGGGCAAGGAGTGAGGGGCATCTTTTTCTAGAGAGTCGTAGGAGGTGCCTGGTCACGCAAACCGCGATTGGATTATCTCCTTAACCTCTCATTACGAAATACGGTCCATAGTTTGGACACCCAAGAGTTCTTTCTACAATTACGAATCGCTTTGTTAGATGAAACAGAGTGTCATCCGCCCCACTTCACATACTCGACTTCACACTGACAGTTTCTGCGTAGCCAGCCTTATAACACATTTGGGGTCGACCATTCTTTGCACATCGACAATTTTTGTTCTTGTGTCCGAAGCAGTGGTAATGGTAACATTATTAAGGTTTTGGCATGAATGATTTCACACGGTCGCGATACTATCCAGCACGCACCGACTCAGGGAGCATATCATGGTCAAACATGGCGAAGAGTCTTATACTGTGCCTCGAGATTTCTTTTTCATCCCACGTTCAACCATTAATACCTCCGGGTCAGCCAGCTCATCCATTGTCTCCTGGTGAGTAGTCAATCTCTTACATAGACTACCTCTTTGACAAAATTCCTAGTAGATTGCGTGGTCACCCGCACAGGTGTGCCATCGAGCATTCGTAGAGCAATCAGTAGGGTACTTTGGGCAGGATCCGCCGTGTAAATAGGAAGGCTCCCGTCAAAAAAACGCGAGACCTTCGGTTCTATACCGAGAAGTCTAGTTAATGCCTGACGTTGATGAAGCATGTATCTGTCAGACACAATTGCTCCGGCAGTGGCACGAATGACTAGAAACCGTTTAAAGCAACTGTCGTCCTCAAGGTTCAACCCATCTTTTGGTTGGTCTTTTTAAGATGTGGAGGTGTGGACTTGTTCCGTTTTATCACCTTCCTCCGAGGCTAGCCATACTTGCCTGTCCTGCGTCGAAACGATGAAGGAATCTCCCGAACCCGAGGTCACCCCGGAAGGGGAAGTAAACAACCCGCTAGTGCCTCCCGGGTCTTTCTAGGGGGATGGGGTGAACTTGGGGTTAGTTCTCACCAAGCCTTGATCCTCCTCCGGAAAGGGTTTCGAATATTGAGCCAGGACCGCCATAGTCCCGTTATCGGAGTCCACGCACACATCGGTAAGGGTCAGTTTCTTGCCATTTCCCTTTCGATGTATCGGAGATCCATCTCTCTTACTAATTGGCCCTAGGTGAGAGACATACGTGGGAGCACATCGCTGCTGGAATCCATGTTAAAGATGAGGCGAGACGTCGCGCCCTCGCCAAATGGGAAAACACCGAGGCCACCGCGCCGGCTCTCAAGAATGCCACTCTCCGAGGCTCGAAAAGTAGGGGCAGAGGCTCGTTGGGCCTGCCATTTATGGTCCTCCCTGAGGGGGATTCTGCTCGCTCTATGTTCACATCGGCAATAAGTAATCAGCCTTAGGGACATGTTTTGTTGTTTTGAGGCGTCCCTGTGAAATCATAGAGTGGGCCGCCTCCTCTCGAAAAAGGGAGTTGCCTACTTAAAGTGGGTGAAGTGGAACTCCCTTCACCGTCAGAAGGGTTTTTTTTTGAGGAGGGGGTGGCGTCAAAAGCACAGGATAGCCACCTCCTCTCTAGATGGAGAACTGGTTTGGGAGGGAGGCAGCTCAGACGAGGGCAAAGGGGAAGGAAGTCTCCTCCGCCAGGCAGAGGAGTATTGTAGCAGTTCTTGCCAATCCCAACACCCAAGTGTGGCGAGGTTTTATATTTTAGGAATCCCATCCAAATTTGGGGAATCTCAGGAGACAACAGAAATTTTCAAAGCTCGAATCCAACTGCTCCCTTCTCAGATTTCGGACCTTTCAGGGACTCGTATTCTTGGTGCGTTAAAGGGTGGTACGCACACTACCCGGAAGTTGCCCAGCGGCCGGTCACTCCCTCAATTCCGCAGTTTCTAAATGCTAAGAAAGAGGGGCACTAGTCTTCGACCAGATGGCGAAGATCTGAAGATCTGTTGTGGCAGACCCAGAGGCGGGCTTTTAGGCATTTAATCGTCTGGTCAACCACATTGGGAGTAAAGCCCGCACCACCCCCCACCCGATATAAACAGTGCAGTCCTATTCACCCAAGAACGATGCAAGCTGCTCATCTCATTAATTGCACCCCACCGCCCAGGAATCCTCCAGTTTGCTCTTTGCAGCCTGGGGATGTTCAATGGCGTCGTTTATAGAGGTTCCAAAGCCTCTTTTCTGACAAGGTTTGATGTAGCTCGTCAGTTCCTAAAACCTAGGAAATGACAGTTGGAGATTTCAAAGAGGCACAGAACGAGGGCCCGAAAGATAGCAGCAGTTTTTCAAGGCAGTGACTGTAGTGGTGAGAGGAAATTACCACAAACGTCAAAGCATTCTTTCCGTGTGTGTGTGGGGGGGGGGGGGCACGTAGAGAACAGATTTCTCTAGAAATGTCTGCTGTGTTATGGTTTCCCATGCTACACCTCGTTGAAGGTCAGATAACACGTATTGCGATATATTACGATGTCCTTTGGCAAAAATCTCACCATGAAATTAGAAAGACAAAAAATAGATGTGTAATACTCCAAACCAGACTTCTCTTTCACCAGGACAAAGCTCCACCTCATTCGTCAAGACTCTGGATGTCAAAACTGCGAGACTTTCGATGGGAATTGGTCACGCCCACCTTACTACAACCCTGATTTGACCCCCTCTGAATTCTTTTAGTTTCCCAATTTCAAGAAAAGCGTCAAAGGGACTCATTTTTCAGCGAGTGAAGAGGTGAAAGAAAGAACGGTGAGAAGAACTTGATTTAATTAAAAAAAAAAAAAAAAGAATGATCTGTACGCGAAAGGGCTAAAATGTTGGCAACAATTCGCAAAAGTGATTTGTCAGCTGTAGCTTAAGGAACAACAACAATTTCTTTTATAGTTTTATTATCATTTTCCGGGACTTTCTTTAACGTAAATAAAAAAAGGAACTCGTCCACCAACATGCGAATCAGCCCCCTCTGCCTTCGGACATGTCAGCGAGCGTCATTCTGAACTTTATATGAATTTCACCGTCCCCTCAGAAGATCCGGTCCACGATTGACGGGTGACGCATTTAACGAACATGGCCGACTGTGCGGAGATGAAGAAAAAGAGACATCTCAAGTAAAAGAAGGGGAAGAGAAATTGAAGATGTCAAGATAGCAATTCTCATTAACTCTTGTGCTAATTATGGCGGAAGCAGGCGTCAATCACACACGTACACACAAAAAAAAATCATAGTGAGATCGATATATTTAATTACTTCCTGTGTAATTGGAAAGAGCAGCCACTGAACCTTGAGATACAGTGTTCGCAACCTCAACGCCCTTAAGGAAGGGGGAGGGCTAATGTGCTCCCCACTGGACACCTCATCATTTTAGGTTGATCAAGAGGATTTGCTCTAACTATCCGCTTCACCTTTTTTTAATTATCTTTTTCATTCTTTCAATTCTTTAAACTGTCAACGTGCTCCTCTTCGAAAAAAAGAGTAAGCAACGAGTGAAAGGAGGACATTAAACTCCGTCACAAAAGCCATTTCCCACGCTCTGACCAAGGCACTTTTTTCTTTAAGAGAGATTTTGGGTGGAAAGTCATTTCTCATTAATTCCAAGGTCAACAAGTCACTTTTTACTATTTCCCCAAGCCGTTTGTCGTATGTCTAAGGCAAGTGGAGTACTCCTTGGAGCGTTGATTCCTTTCCGAGTACTTTCCAACCTCACCTGAAAGAGTTGGGCATGCCAACATTTCTGCCGCTCCAGCCCACCAAGAGTGTTCGAATGCCTCCTTTAACTGTAGACCCTTCCGAATCCTTGTGCCCATCACCCGTCTATCTCCACCTCACTTTAATACTCCTCCCCATTAATATATCTCGCTTACGGAAGGAATCCCCCCTCCCACCTCGACTCATCTCCTTCGCATCGCTACAAAAACCACGAGCGGAAGAAAGGTTGGGAAAAGGGCGGGCGATCAGGAAGCGTTGATGACCAGCCTCTGAGCCGCGGGAAGGAGAAGAGTAGTGGTAGCTGCTGAAGGAGGGAGAGAAGGGTCAGGGAGGATGGGGGGGGGCATCGAAGATGCGAGTGAGCGAAAGGGAATATTCGCAACCCCCACCCTAAAGTAGGAGTGACTTGTGTGGGAGCCGTCGGAGAGAGGCGCCATAATCGTGCCACGGGCACAAGGACCGCCACTGATATTCAAGGTTCCTGAAAGTCCGATCATTCGAGCACTTGGCGCAATAATAAGAATAATAATAAAATAATGATAATAAAAATAAATAATAATAATGATAATAGAAATGATAATAATAAAAATAAAATGAAATAATAATAAAAATTAAATGATAAAAATAAAATAATGATAATAATAATGGAAGGTGCAAACGCCACAGTTGACTAGAAATTAAGCAACACAGTTGTCCATCCTTGAGGATGTGTGTGTAGATGCAGATGATGAATCGGAGGAAAAAAAAAACGTGACAAATCTTTATTAATGGCTAGAGACGTTACACAGACGGGGTAAAAAGCGAAAACAAACAAGCACATATCTACCGTATTTTATAAGGGAGGTTCACAAAGAAGAAGTTAAGTGACAATTGCAGAAGAAATGAAGCGAATCTTGGTTTACAAATTATGTCGAGAGAAAACCTTTAAAAATGACGCAGGAAAGCAGGGATATGATTTCAGAGAGCCATGGGGAGAGACGCTGAAGTTGCTAAAATCTTTTTAGCGATATCATAAGTCATGGGAATAGACGCTGAAGATGCTAAAATCTGTTTAGAGATATCATGAGGCAAGACAAAATGATTCGAGAAAAGGCTTCCACGCCCTTCCCACACGCCGGAGCATTTGGTCTCACCAAAAAGGATTAAAAACAAATAAGATTTGTCGATTTTTGCATCTTTGGACTGAAGATGATTTTATGCACCTCGATGTCCCAGCGATGGGATTTTGTGGCGTCTGTCCCTCAACCAAATTGTTTAAGAGGAGTGGATATGGTCACCTCGATTAGAAGACATTGATTTTTTTTAAGGTTCTGGCGACAGCCAGCGAGGGCATAGTCGCCGATAGAAGACATTGAAGATGATGAACTCTGTCAGTAGCTTTAAAATAAAGTGGGTTATCAAAGTAGCTGGTGGTGCTTCTAGGAACAGTGCCTATTATTTATCACTAAGGTATGTTTAGAGAAAATGTTATTCCTTTTCTTTCTCAGCCACAAAATGTTATAAATACATCTGAAGTTGTTTATCTTCATGCTGTTGCACCATACCATCGAACCATTTCTTCACAAGGACTCTTAAAACAACCTGGAATCGACTTTTTTGATAATAAACAAAGGCCCGGCGTCAAGAGAGAGGGTGTGATCTTCGTCTCCCGCCCCAGAGCGGGTATGAGACGACGGAAGCTGGTTGGAGACTAGCCTGCCAAATTCGGGCTTGTAAAGAAAGTGGCCACAATGGGTAAAATGGAGATTTCTAGAAGAAAAAAACCCTCCAGGTAGTCTCAATCTAGTTTGAGAGTACCGGAAGCACTGGAGCCGAAGGAAGTGCCACTCATCCAGATGTGCACAAACCTACGCGGGGCCTCCCCATGGGGGCGGGGAAAAGAAAGGGGAGCTGGGGAAGGGATAAGGGAACATTTGGCTAGAAGAGTCGAAGGGAATTGCCTGTGATTGCGGTTGTCTTAAATCATTCGTGGATTGAGGCATACTATTAGCAGATCGGGAAAAGAGCATACTATTCAGGAGATCAAGGAGGGGGCATACTATTCATCATTCAGGAGATCAAGGAAGGGTCATATATTCAATATTCAGGAGATCAAGGAAGGTGCATACTATTCATTATTCAAGAGATCAAGGAGGAGCATACTATTCATTATTCATGGGATCAAGGAAGGGGCATACTATTCATTATTCACGGGATAAAGGGAAGGACATACTATTCATTATTCATGGGATTAATGAGGGGGCATACTATTAATTATTCATGGGATCAAGGAAGGGGCATATTATTCCTTATTCTTCGGATAAAGGAAGGGACATATTATTCATGGGATCAAGGAAGGGACATACTATTCATTATTCATGGGATAAAGGAATGGGAATACTATTCATTATTCAGTAGATCAAGGAGGGGGCATAATATCCATTATTCAGGAGATCAAGAAGGCGGCATACTATTCATTATTCAGGAAATCAAGGAGGGGTATACTATTCATTATTCAGGAGGAGATCAAGGAGGGGGCAAACTCTTCATTATTCAGATCAAGGAGGGGGCATACTATTCATTATTCAGGAGATCAAGGAAGGGGCATACTATTCATGGGATAAAGGAATGGGAATACTATTCATTATTCAGGAGATCAAGGAAGGGGCATACCGGTATTCAGAATGGTTAGGGAAGAGTAAAGAGGCGCATTCTACTCGCCATATTGAAGAGATAATTGTTGCAAAAGAACTTGTCATAAAATGATTGAAACGTTGCACAGATGTGGTTCGTGCGTCTAAAGAGCAAACCTTGTGAAGGGGCATTTTCATACTCGACTCCAGGATGCCAATCTTTCCAAGGCAGAGCGACAATCATTACCTGCGTCATTGGTGGCGAAACCTTTCTAAATATGCGGGACAAAATAGTGAGAATATTTGGCGAAACTACTCCGGTGCGCCATTCGTAGCGTTGAAAAAAATATTATTTACTTTCCAAGTTTTACTTGACAAACTTATGCTAAAAAATAATACAGATACTACTGGTCCTGGTTACGTTAGTAGTTCTGATTAATTAGAGGGTTTGTGTTTTATAAAATTTTATTGATGAAGCTCGAAATAATAATAATAAAAATGCATTCCATTAGGGCGAAATCCCTTCTTATAATGAATTTTGGATTCGATTTGTTCAGGCTGCCCTCAGCATCCATGGTAGAAAAACTTACAAGACGTGCCACTTTGGTCACGCGTGCCATAGGTTCGCCACCTTTGACCTAAGCACTGTAGAGAAGATATCCAATCTTGGAAAATAGTTGGTTGGCCAATTATCGAAAGCCATTCTGCAACCACCGAGACGCGACTTTGCAGCTGACCCTCTTTATATTTTCGTAGCGATTTGAAATACTAATCAAAATCGAGGGACGGGGGGTAATTTGGCTAATTTATGAAGACATGACTCGACAAGAAAGATGTTAAGGAAAGTGAAAATGCATGGGGGGTACAAAAAGACGAGGGAGAAAACAAACTACATATAACCACACTTGGGTGAAAAGAGTACGCGAGCAAAAGTTTGATTTCCTATTAGTGGGACAAATCTGGCGTTGCTACATTCGTAATTATCAAACCTAATTAATGTCCATATCTAAATTCAGAAGTGACGCCACAAGTGGCGTCGACGCGGCCAGATCTTACATCAGAGTTTTTGATTTACCACGACCGAGCTAAGCTGGCGGGTGCAGATGCAACGCTACAACAGATTTAAGACTTCCACTAGGAACTGCGAACGATGACAACACATCCCGGCAATCTCGCTGCACCCAATTGGCTACGAACCTCCGTTACCCTACTATAATAGGAGGAAAAAAAAAGCGTTCTAAAATCGTGTCCGTTGGCAGGATAGGGGGTGCTCCGTGTAGACTGTTATAGATAGCGCTTTCAAGCGACATGCACCCCAAAAGCTCAAACTAGATTGATACGCCCTTGTTGTTATTGCCCTTTAAATTGAATATAGAAAAAGGGACGGGTGGCACATTTAATTTTTACCATAGGAAGTGGTGAAGTTAGGGAAAGTGGAACACACTTATTTCCTGCCAAGTATATGAATTTCTTCCCTTGAGGAACCAAGGCAGATTCAGGAGAGGATTTCGACCTCCCATCCATAATAACCGAAGTCGGGTGACATTTTTACTTTCTCTAACTTTGTCACTTTCCTAACAAACCACCATTCATAAACAATGTATCTAAAATTCCCTCGTTGGTTTTCACTATCTTTCACTACGATATTTTACTAACACTTTAACTCCCGGATAATCCCTCGACCTATGCCCTAATCACGGACACACTATCCCCCACTTATCAGTCCAAGCTTACTCCCCATGAGCATCAACCCCAAGGAATCTTCACTCCTGCAGGCTACGACCTCGACGAATCACACCCATATACACACACTATGAGCGAAGTCGAACCACATTGGGTGTGAGCAGCGCTACGCGGGTCAAATTTTGCTTGGTTCGGATCACAAGTAAACGTTTCCCATAGTGATGGAAGGTGGTAATTGGTGGCAAAACCCGAACCGCGACAACATTGGCGGTCCTTACCGGTGTCCGTCGAAGCCCACGTCCGAGCCATTGATGGTGAGGATCGGGGGTCTGACGTAGGCCTTGGCCACGCGTCGATTCTTCTCGAAGACGATCGCTTTCGCCCAGATGCCGTCGTCGATCTGCTCCCACTTCTTGAGGATCTCGTGGATGTGCTCCTGAGGCAGAAAAGAGAAACCACGTCATATGTATGTGTATAATGTATGTACGTGTGTGGTGATACCAATCCTATACCCTACTCCAACGCAGTCGCGAAAGTATGCGCGCGCGCATGCAAATCCTTGGATCGACTTATTTAAGGACTCCACCTCCGCCGGAGCTCTGGCCTGACCCGTTTTGGGGAGGTAACCCTGTATATGGTACCTTCAGGCTACAGTGCCCCCTACAACCTCAAACTAGATTGAGAGTACCTAGACTTTATTCTTTCTAAACATTTCCATTTTACTCTTGATCGAGGGAGGTGGCGGGGAGGGAGGGGCACCGGAGTGAGAACCCTATCGAACTATTACTTGCACTTTCTTAGCCTACTTATCAGACCACTTTCACGTCTTTGCAAAGACAACTTGCAGCCAATCGTACACTTCACCTCATACACAAATCTCCCTTAATTCTTTCTTCTCGCTCTAATTCCCCTTTCTCACCATTAGGGAGTTTGGTATATCCTCCCCATCAACATTTGCGGTTTACGATGTCCGCGAAATCAGTCCTTGTCACAAAGGAGGCCGAGGGTAAGTTGTGGGGCGTCCGGGTCTCGAACGTCCTAAGTAGTCTCCCCAGTCTACTCGGGCTATATACTTTCCACACATTTTCACTTCCCCTTCACTCCCTATTACATGTATGTCAGGTATGCCCTCGTTAGTTTTCGCTTCTTAGTTTTAAATAATAATAATAATGCCACCTTGGACGCCTTTTTTCTGCCTTTATTTTTAGTTTATTTGATCCTCTTCTCTAGTTTCTTCCTCACATTTATCACCTGAATCAACCATTCGCTCGTTAATTTCGCTGCGTCCTCAATGATAGGAAAAGGCCGTGTCATCTCCAGGCGCGAGGGGAAAATGCCGCTTGTCTCCCCACTTCCCTCCCGCAGTAAGATTTAGAAGCGGTATAGAAACGGGAGGAGTTTATCACGTCGCCCACTAGGGCACCGCGTCAATTTTCTCCGTAGAAATCGCTCTTAGAAAACGACCCGAGGGTGGAGATGCGGCCAGCATCTCTGAAACAGGCGACAACTAACCGCAACAGAAGCGGTCGAGAGGGGTGAACAAAAAGAACAAGAGTGGAGGATAAAAGGACAGAATAAAAGGTAACAAAAAAAGATAGCGAGAAGTGGGGTATTTTTTTAATTTTTTTTATAGAGCCCATCTGGCAACTGCCCACTCGTCCCGAGTAAAAGGGACAGGCGGTAGCGATCCCGCCCATCTAGGTACCGGGACAGGTATCGTGCGCGAAGATCACCCAGAATGGGACATTCAACAAGAATGTGCCGAACAGTCTGGGGCGACGCAGTCGTCGCAATAGGGCGCTGACGAGCGCTCCATCAGATAGCGATGCGTCACACGAGTGTGCCCAATTCGGAGACGACAGAAAGGAATCTGAAGCTGTCGCGGCATTGGGGGATAGGTCCCTGGGAACAGTCGCGGTGCAATGGCACGCAACTTCAAGTTCCCTTCGACCGTCTCCCATCTTCTTTGCCAAGCAGTCCGAAGAGCTGCCCGTATTCCTGTTATGTAGTCGGTGTGAGGAAGAGCAAAACGCTGGTCCGGTCGCAGAGTCCTTTCGGACACTTTGGCGCCTTCTTTCCCCGCAATTCCTACATGTCCAGGAACCCAGCAGAAGATAATCTCGACATCCGCCCGGCTCGCCAAAACCATGGCGTCACGGATATCGCGAACCAGGCGATACGGATATTCCAATGCCTCGAGAGCACTCAGGGCGCTTTGTGAGTCGCTATAGATCACAATCCGGTCTCCGACCGGGCACGTCGCGTAATCTCCCGCACCGAGTGGTGTATTGCTACCAGCTCGGCCGTAAACACAGACGCAGCGCCTGGCAGAGCCCCGCTGACTTTAAACAGAGGGGATACGGCGTGGAAGCCGACCCCCTCTTGGGACTTGGAGCCATCCGTATACACTGGCACGGTTCCAGCGTGACACGATGTGTGCTCCAAAAAGGTCGAACGCAATACTCCCGGCGCTGTACAAGCTTTGGGAGCAGAGGCGTGGCAAAAAATAGCCAAATGTGGTAACCTCCAGGGTGGCGTCCTGGGCAGAACCAGGGGCGCCACGGGCCAGAGAGCTCTACCTAGCTCTCGAAGGAGTTTCCTAGCCCTAAACCCAAAGGGCTTCGGGTATGACTGGCGTCGCTCGGCGATATAGACACCGTCGAGATCAGCTGCGGATGCAGTGAGAGCTGTTGGCGACTGAGGGAGGCGCCAGGCTCGTGCGTACAGGCGAGTAATGCACTGAACACGGCAGAGAGCGAGTAGCATCTCCCCAGCATCAACCAACAAACTCTCAATGGGGGAAGTGCGAAAGGCACCGGTCGCAAGGCGAAGGCCGGTGTGGTGGATCGAACCCACCTTCCGCAATCAACGCTCGGCTGCGGATGCATAAAACTCGCATCCGTAGTCGAGCTTCGAACGAAAAAAGGATCGATAAAAAAGTAAGGCAGTAGCCCTATCAGCGCCCCAAGCGCTGAACGTCACGAAACGGAGAATGTCCATGGCGCGGGTACAAGAGACCCTAAGGCTGCGAATATGAGCCTCCCAGGTGAGGCGTCGGTCGAATACAAGACCAAGGAAACGGTGCGATTCCACCACATCAAGACGCACCCCATTAAGAAACAAATCTGGGTCAGAGTGGAGCCGTGGATGGCGGCAGAAGTGCACCACCTTAGTCTTGGCCAAAGAAAACCAAAACCTGTTCGCTTCTGCATAGCGAGAGACGCGGTTTAATGCCTGGAGTAGACGCTCCAGAGTTGGCATCTGGGCCGCGCCCAAAGAGATCGAAAGGTCACCACGTAGAGCGTAGCGAGAACATCTTCTGGTAGCACCGAGGTGATGCCGTTGATGCTCAGGGCAAAGAGTGTGACACTGAGGACACTTCGCTGCGGGACACTCTCTTCCGCCTCCTTTGGGTCAGAGAGGGCTCCCCCCACCCGTATGCGGAATCGACGATCTCGCAAAAATTCAGATATAAACATTGGGAGGCGTCCCCTCGCCCCCATCGTGTGGAGATTCTCCATGATACCGTATTGCCATGCGGTATCATAGGCCTTCTCCAGATCGAAAAACACCGTGGCGTAGTGCTGTCTACGAAGGAAAGCCTCGCAGACGGCATTTTCCAGATGGAGCAGAGCATCCGACGTGGAGTGGAACTTGCGGAAGCCGCACTGTGCAGAAGACAGATGGCCTCCGCTGTCCAGCAAAAGGCTAGTCTAACGTTTACCAATTTCTCGATCAACTTGCAGACACAAGAGGTTAGAGAGATTGGGCGGAAACCGGTCGGAGTAGAGTGATCTCTTCCAGGATTGCGAAAGGCGAGCACAGTAGAAATTCGCCAGGAATTTGGGAGAAGACCCTCACCCCAGATCCTGTTGAACAAATATAAGAGAAAGGCCATGCCTCGCTCACTAGGTGTCGAAGCATGGAGTACGGGACATCGTCCGGACCATGGGCGGTGTCCGCGCACGAAGCAAGAGCGGAGCGCAACTCACTCACAGTAAACTTGTCGTTGAAGGGTTCTTCGCCTCTGGTTTAAGTCCAGCCGGCGGCCTTAAGCGACATCACGACGTGCATTGAATGCTGGCAGAGCAGCATCTCGGCTAGAGAATCCGGAAAAAGTGGTCGCTAAGGATTCCGCCACGGACGCGGGGTCCGAGATTGCGGTCCCATTCTCCTGGAGAACGGGAGGGGGGTCCTGCGAGAACTTGCCCCGAATCCTTTTGACTCGCTTCCACACCTCTGCTAAAGGGGTCTTCCCGTTAAGTGAAGACACGTATGCCATCCAAGAAGAGCGGCGCGCGTGCTTCGAAATATACCGGAACCTAGCCCTAGCCCGACGAAATTAAGCGACGCTTATAGCGCATGTAGGCATAACGCTTCTGTTTGAGGGCCATCTCACACTCCGCCGACCACCATGGGAGTAGTCGGCGTGCAAAACGGCTAGACGTTCTAGGAATAGTAGTTAGGCCTGCGGCGAAGAGGTTGCCGGAGAAGAAGTCAACGGCCTAATTTACCGACCTAAACTCCGTTACTGAGATAGAGAATTCAGTCATTTCCTGAAATGCAGGCCACCGCGCCCGCGCCAAGCACCAACGAGGTGGTCTCTCAGGCGGCAGTTGCCCTGAAAATGATATTTGAATGGGAAAGTGATCACTACTATAGAGGTCATCAACCACCCTCCAATCAAAATCAGGCTGTGCATCCGAAGAGCACAAAGATAGGTCAAGGCAAGAAAATGAAGCGGTTCTCGGACAGTGATGCATAAACTCATCCACGTTTAGGACACCTATCTCAAGCTTTTCGATCAGATCGGCAAGGAATTGTCCCCTGGGATTTATTGAGTAATCTTCCCAGAGAGGATGCCTGCCGTTCAGATCTCCAAGCAAGAGAAATTGCCTCGGCAACCGTGCCACGACGCGGCGGAAGTCCCCCGCGTCGAAGTCAGCTGACGGTGGAATGTACGCAGAAATGATAGTATACCTCCTATCTAGGTGCAGCTGCACAGCCACTGCCTGAAAGGAGGTATCTAAAGAGAAAGGAAGAACGGAGACATCATGCCGGGTGTAAGCCGCGCATCCCCAGCCCGGCCATCCCGCGGTGGTGGGGTCGCAAGACCCTAAAATCCCGGGAGGGAGGGCAGGGGGCATGCGCCTAGCATGGTCTCCTGCAAAAAGATAGCTAACGGAGAACGGGACGAGACGAGCATCCGCAGCTCCTCCCAGTTGGCCCGGAGTCCCCGGCAATTCCATTGAAGGAATATGCCCTCCAGGCCTTGCTCGGAGGAGACGCGGGGCCCTCCTCGAACAGAAAACCCTCACGGGAATAGCCGTATGCTTTACGGAGGCAGAACCCCGGGCGCTGTTGGCCGGACAAGGCGCTGAAGGTGCTGTCGCCTTCGAAGACTTATTGGGGGAGGTTGGGCTCGCCATGCGAGTCTTTTCCTCCCTCCGCCTCGAAACCTTAGGCGGGCGTTGCGGCTTCGGAGGCGGGGGGGCCCTCTTTTCGAGGAACCACCGTCTCCGAGCCACTTGCACAACCTCTAGGCGTGGGCGAAGGAGCCGAAGCTCCTTTGTTGCTGTCCTCCTTCCGGGGGGCAGCTTTAGGAACTCCGGAAGATGGCCTGGCGACCATATTCAGGGGTGTTGCCCCCTGTGAGTCTAACGACTCTGTGGAGGCGCGTGGCCGTTTCACCTTACGGGAAACGGTCACGCTGGAAGAAGAGGGGGGAGCCCTGGTTTTAGCCGCGGCTGGGTATGAACCCTTCTTGCCGCTAGCTTTTCCAGGGGAGCACCCGGGTTGAGTAGAGCCCGCAGAAGGGCTCCGAATGGGCGCGGAAACAACCATGCTCGTTGGCCTGGATGGGCCAGGAGCATAGAGTGCCTTTCTAACTATTGAGGCATATGACGTCCCAGGCAGAGCCGGGCGCGCCAGGCCTAAGTCCTTAGCCTCGCGGAATGAGATTCGATCCTGGGCCTGAACGGCCAGGATTTCTGTCTCAAGGAGATATGCACCACATTGCTTTGAAGAAGCAGGGTGCGGCTCTTTGCAATTGACACACTTGGCCACACATGATTGATTATCGTGTGCGGCCTTGGAGCAATTTACACAGACATCGGGTGACCCCGACTTTGCACGTCTACAAGATCGGTTCGTATGGCCGAAGCGGTGACAGTAATAGCACCGCCGCGGCAGGGGCACGAATGCCTTTACGCGATAGCGGTACCAACCAACACGCCCTGACTCAGGGAGCTTGTTACAGTAGAACGTGACGAAGAGGGTAGGGGTGGGTCTCGGGGCCCCTCCCTCTTTTCTCATCACACGTTCGACCTTGACCACCCCATGGTCGGCCAGCTCTAAGGTGATGTCCTCAATGGAGTAGTCAACGAGTTCCCTCGCATAAACTACTCCTCTCACAAAGTTCATGGTAGAGTGCGGCGTCACACTCACCGGGATGCCATGAAGTGTCCGAAGAGCACTTATCTTGGCCGCCTCGGCGGGATTCGCCACATTCGCCAAAAGGCTCCCATCCGAGAAACGGGTCACCTTCGGCTCTCTACCAATTGCACTAGTAATTCCCCTCATCTGATGAATCATGTTGCCCTTGGCCAACATGGTGCCATCAGTGGAGTGAATAACGAGGAAGCGTTTGAAGCCAGTGGGCTCGAAAACGCTAGGTGACCTCTGAATCAGGGGCCCCGATGTCATCGAGGCTCCGCCCTTTGCACTTTTCGTCTTTTTCATAGTCAGGGGCTCCGCACCCGGGAAGGCAGAGGGGCCGGATGTGCCGATCTTGGCTTAGTTGCTTGCCAAGGTGGCAGCAGACCCATTGGTCCCCGAAGCCCCCGCGGATGGAGAGGAGCCCCGAGTCTTCTTTGTCTTTTTGGTCTTTTTCGTCCTTTTCTTTTTTGGAGAGGATGGTGAGGAATGAAGCCGCTTCTCACCTCCGCCGGCAGAAGCCCCCAGGCCAGATGGACCGGCCTCAGCCAGGTCCTTTTCCGAAATGGAGAAGTTCCCGGTAGTCGTAGGGGCACCGGTCGAAGGAGATCCCTCCCCTCCTTGTACTACCTCAGAAACCCTAGCCGTTTGCGGAGGACCTTGCATAGGGGCGGTTTCGGGTTCAGTGCTTGGCGCCGAACCCGGATTCCCCCCATGGAAGGCCCTACCGTCTGAGGCTGGGTTGCTTCAAGGACCATGTCTACTTCAGGGTCGGGGGGGCCTGCAGTTGACTATGCCCCCCCCCCATCAAGACATCGCTGGTCCCGTTGGCGGTATTGTCATTAGTCATCTGGTGTGGGGAGGCACAGGCCTTGACCCCGACACGGTTAAGTATTCTTGTCAGCAGGTCTTTTGAGGGAAGCGACCTAAGGGGCCTGGCTTCCCTCTCCCCCCTAAGGGGGTTTGCCCTACCGAGCCGCTTACACGAGAGGCGGTCGGCAATGTCCTGACTGCTGGCTTTCTTTGCAGTCCCCTGAGAAAGAAAAGGAGGGACTGCCGCTGGAAATAGGGAGGTGCCCGAAAGCTCCTCCAGAGAAGGGGGTGAGGGGGAGTCCCCTTTACCCGTAGGCGTATGAGAGGAGTAAGCCTCCTCTCTGGTTAAAAAAATATGGAGGGTCCCCTGCGCAAGCACAGGGGGGGGGGTACCTCCATTTTTTCGGTGAAGCTGCCCGAGGGCGGCTCCGTCGATGTACAAGGGGTAATGGGGAGAGATTTGGGTTGTTTTTTTTTGGTTTGCATACATGGGCATGGTGACCCTCTTTTTTATACGAGACGCAATAGCTCATCGCCTCTCGCAGTTTCCCGCACTGCAAGAGGTGCTTACAGGCCCGGCAGAGCCAGGCGACGCCATTTGGGACCACCCCTCCCGCCTGGTGGCCTGGCAGTCCATCGGCATGGCGGCTCCACCTTAGACGCGGCGTAAAACTGAGTGTGAAGAGGAAAGGAAAAGAGATGTGAGGAAGGTATGGGTGGGGATAAAGCAGGTTGTTAAAAAAAACAACATTCCGAACCGGAGCTCAGGGGTTAGGGAACGTTGTCCCCTTTTCCCTCAGCCCCGATCCAGGACGGTTGGCTTGAGAAGAAGGTCAGCATCTACCCTGTGAAATTAGAGGCTGACCATAGAAAGTTGTGGGAGAGGTTGTATGAAAAGCGACGAAGTAGGGGAGACATACAGGCTATCTGAAGGAAGGAAGAGATGCTAAGCTGGGGTCGGACGGGGTGCTGAGTCCCGTCAGCACGGCGGCCAGGGTAGCAAATCGCCGTGCCCCTTACGGAGGCGAGAAGTGGGGTAAAAAGGAAAATCGCGACTATAATGAAATGGCAAAAGACGCTTGACTGTATCTCTCAATTTTGTATAAAGATCTAATAAAAGGGTTTAAAATAAGAAAACAAAACAAAAAAATAAAAGACATGAAAGAAAAAGGAAATAATGTAAGGTGAGACGCCAATTTTTAAAAAAATGAACAGAAATATAAAGATTCGGATAATGAGAAAGAAAGGAAGGAAGAAATAAAAAAAGAAGTAAATAATGTTCTTAAAGATAGGACCAGAAAGTGTGTAAATCACCAAATGCAACCTGATCGACTCACACCCGTTCGTTCATGTCGAAAACTATGCTTTCGACAAGATTTCGCGTTTTGCCATAGCCACTAAATTCGATTCATCGGCGACACCACAGAATGGAAATATCTGACAGCAGTGACGTTACGGAAGAAGTCCCGCGTGGCGGCACCTACGAAGGGTCTATCCAACCGAGGCCCCAAATGAGGCAATTAAACAAGTGTTCTTCAGGGCAAAAATTGGCGAATCCTTTGCAAACAGCTGTGCGTAACGTAAGCAAACGCCCCTCCATCACGGGGTATGGAGCTTTAAGTTCCAACAAGCCCACAGGGAAGGACACATGAATAAAGAAACACTTCATAACCTTGCTAA
Source organism: Ceratothoa steindachneri (assembly GCA_963969495.1). Classification (NCBI taxonomy): domain Eukaryota; kingdom Metazoa; phylum Arthropoda; class Malacostraca; order Isopoda; family Cymothoidae; genus Ceratothoa; species Ceratothoa steindachneri. The sequence goes on along the minus strand of OZ018320.1, from coordinate 148,045,128 downwards.
ATACGCTAGAGGCCACCCATAAGCGCTTACCCCACCTCCTTCCTCAAAGACGTCGCCTTCTAAATGGGGTAGCTGTCTCCCATGCCCATAGGTAGGAAGGCTTAAGGGGACGATAATAAGGAATTATGAATAACGGCTGATGGAAGCCTGAGGGCAGTTGCTGGGTTGCCAGAAAGTTCCTTGGCCTTGACTACTCCCCGACACTTGAGCCCAACTCAACACCCTCCAATGCCTACTTCCCTCCCGTCTGATACTCCTCAATACCAGCAACCAGGGGATTGGGGTGGGGTGAGGACACCGAAATACCAGTCAGATTTACCAGCAATTTTCCAGCTCCTTTTCTCCCAAAGTAAAGACTTATAGATTTCCTCCTCACTCATGTCACACGATTTAGGCCCGATCCATCAACACATTCAGCCCTAACCATTCAAGGTATTTTGGTCGGATCCATCACCCTATTTCCCTCTAATCAGTGAAAGTATAAAAACAATCCCTAAACCAGATGAGATAACTATTCTGTCATCACTAAAAGTTACTATGTCGACTCGCAAATGTTATAACTTCCATTAAATACCGTCACATTATATTGATGACATCATTATATAAATTGAACTATACTCCTATGGTGCCCAAACAATTGGGGTACAACGCAAGGCACCAGTATAACTCTGATCAATGCAGCCCCCCTCACCTCCACTCCAAAGGAGTTCGTCCTTCATATGCCCCTCATCCCAATTAACTCAAATATAATTGTCATAAATTAAGTTAGGGTATCATCCAAGTAAATTATTATAAGAGACCAGACTATTACCTACTATTATTTTTTTAAATAGCAATAAAGTATCGTTGTTACCACTCTCCCACGCGATTACATGCTATTATCAATTAATAGACAGAGGTATTGGGACTAACGTTATTGCACAATTTAATGAAATTCGCCGTTTTCAATCAAAATCCAACAAGATAGTAAGCATCTTAAGCAGAGTTGCTTTGTACCAAACAGGAAGGTTCAAGATCGAACTTTTGAGTACCTGTAGTCTTGAACGAACTGTCCCGGGGTTTATAAATCGAGAATGCTCCATAACAAGTGTCTTGACCCGATTCAGACCTGTACACACGCATCTTTCGGGACACTTTAAGCGCGCATCCCGATCTGAATATTCTGGATTGACCACCTGATTCGTTTTTAAAGTCTCTATTAGTTTTCCACTATTCCCGTTCTTCCTATTTATTCACTAAACCCTTTCCCTACCACCTGCCATCATTGGTTCGACCTTGAAAAAATAAATCAGCCACTCTGTATATAACTGAAATCCGCAAAGCCAAGATTCATTTCCTGCCGAGCGCTGCACCGCTCCAGGCTTATTATAGCCCGTCAGCTCTTGCAATCACGTCTATAGCGCTAATTTAAGGCGGCTATGGGACGCGAAGAGTATTATGGGGCTACGAATCAGGTTTGGACGCGATATGTCAATTGCTAAAGAGCCTCTGAGGTTCTGGACCGAGCAAAACGATTATAGCGTAACAGTCCAACTAGAATTAGCTTTAGTGTTTATGAGGCGGCATAGGATCCCATGTTAGATGGCGATATTAAGAATGAGGGGGGGGGGGAGATTAGCTTATTGGTCGCAGGATCGTAAAGCCTACATATAGACGTTGGAATCAAGAGGTCAAGCCAGCCGAAATGACGCGGTCACGAAGCTCTCGAGGAAAGGGAAAAGACATTTGCGATGTGAAAAAAAAGAACAAGGATGACCCCCCCCCCAAGACAAAAAAAAAACAAGAGCCCAATGTTTAGTAGTGGTCGAAAAAACAGGAAAAAAACAAATGCTATCTACAATCAGTTGGGAGTCCAGAATGCCTCCACAAACAAGTTCACAGATCGAAACAGGAATACAAATGTACGAACTTCGAACAAAGACCCTAAGGGTGAATATTTCCGACCCGGACGCCTCTATTCACCGTTCGACTACATCACCCGAACCCCCGTCCCGAAATCAAGGCTCCGGCCTTTCTTTCTGACACAATATTTTTCATGGCATCCCTAAGGTAGGGAACTGGGGGCAAGGGTTGCGCCATACGGAATGCCAGTCGGGAAGGCCCTCAACAAGACTCATACCCACGCATCTCTCTGAACACTCAAGTCTTCTCCTCACCCACCCACGCCAAAATAAAATATGCTGGTATATCTGGGTTCTACACATAGACACCAGGTCGTGTGTACTTTCGAACTACATGGAGTACATTGTCGTCCTTACCATTAGGATTGGGTGGTGTACAGCGATGTACGCACAACGCGTACTATGTACAATTGAATTTCATGAGATTTCTATGGAAATAATGTGAGTGTATGTTGGGTTTATCCATACATCTTAAACCCCATCACGGAGGGTTGAAACATGCATTACGCCGTCAGCTGGTGTCTCTTAGCGCCTATGGCCCTGCAATAAAGCCCCCACCCACACACACCAATGCGACACTCAACAGGGAGAAATGGAAAATTGCGTAATTCAACGAGGGTAGTTTCCCTCGGTGGAAAGAAGAATGATGGAAGACAAGATAAAAAAATAGACGAAAGGAGAATCAGAATGATGAGACAAGGACGGACTGAGGTGAATGGGAATTTAGGATCTCTGAGATGATCCCATGTGTGTTTATATGGGTGTGTACATTTTAGTACACGTGTTCTTTGTACAAATATATTCAAGGGAGGATTTTAGAGTCCCCTTTCGACCCCGGCAACCATGGTTGAGTTCGGTACTACATTCCTTTTCGCCCTTGACCATTTTAATCTTCTCATTTTTCTCCTTCTCTCTTCCTTCACACCGACTGGTCGCAAATTTCCCGTGTGCTTGAAGTGTGTGACGTATGTGTGTGCGCGCGTAATTATATATAAAAAAAAAAATCACTCCAAACCATCGTTTCAGGTTCCCCCCCCCAAAAAAAAAAAAATCCGGGAGCGGGACCCCCTTCCTTAGGAATCTGCTTAATCAGGAGGAAATATCGACACCATCCAAAGAGGGCAGAAACGCCCGCTGTGACGATCATGGACGGCACTCGGGGCCAAACGCCACCACTGCCCCTCTAAAACCTTCTCCCCATCCCCCCGTCCCTCAGACAGGCATAGAAGCAGGAGTGGGAGTGGAAGTGGGGTGGGGTGAAGGGGGGGCATCACCACCTGGTACAACGAGAAGGCGGGCAGAGGTCAGCCTGGAGATGGCGCCAAGGCTCCTCTCTGACCTTTGCGCGAGAGCCGGAGAGCCGCATTCCTAACACCCCTACCCTTACTCCTTCAGCCCCCTTCCAGTCATAGTCTCCCATGGGCTGGGACAGAAGCTCTCGGAAACCACAACGAAAAAGACACCGGGAGAAACGTTTCGATGGTGTTACGATGACGTCACCAGGAAGAAGTAGGCGGCGAAAACGGCTATAGTAACGAGGTACGTCATCGGGGATGAATCCTTGGCGAAAACGGTGCCAAAACGAGAACGATCAAAAGGATTGGAAAAATCGAGAGAAAACTTAAAATATATATTTTTATTTAGAATAAATGGGGGAAGTTAGGGAAAGTGAAAATGTGTGTGAAAGTCCATAAGTCGAGAAAACCGGGGAAAAGTGAGTGCAGAGAATTTTGATGTTATTGCGATAACGGGGTCATGGCTTGATTTAGCAGGAAAGAACTTTAGACCGGAGCTCTACATTGATCGTTATAATATGTTTCATAGAGATAGGAACAGGAGGAAAGGAGGAGGGGTGATTATTTATATTAGAGTTATTATGGCTAGATGTTAAGGAAGGAAAAGATAAATTTGTCCTAAGATATCTTATTGAGGATGTTTGCTGCCCTCTGGGGAAAGATATAGAGAATGTGCATGTAGACGTAAACATGAGTGTATAACGAGTGATTTTAATTATAGAAATATAGAGTGGGAAGTTCTTGCAGGTGATCGAGAAGTTGAGGAATTTTTTAATATGGTGTAGGATAATTTTCTTAGACATATTACAAACTAATCCACTAGGGCTGGTAATATATTGGATTTAGTTCTAACAAAACGGGAAGGTATTAGCGATACAGAGATTTGGAGAAATTTGAAGAATAGCGACCATTGCGAAATTAGATTTAAGTTCAAATAGAACAGGGTTCTCAGTAGAATAAATAAGGTTAAAATCACACTTTAGAAAGTTGATTATAGTGGTCTACGGAGCTATCAGGAGACTCGTTTGGGGACTAGCGAGTGAGGTCAGTCAGGTCAGGAAATATGATGTTAATGAGATCAGTCGAGGGGGAAGATAGCTCTCAGGTAGAGAGGAATAATGTAGATCAGGAATATGAAACAATGATTAAGCAGTTAATTGTCGGAGAGAATATGAATATTCAATATAGGAAAATTCGAACCAAAGCTGTCGTTCCTAAATAGATGTCAGATAAAATTAAACATTATATCGGCATGAAAAGGAGCATATTTAAGAAAATAAAAAACCGGTGAGGGTCAATTTAGGCAGATATATAATGAGCTAACTCAGGACATTAAAAAGTTAATTATGGTAGCAAAGAGAAATTATGAAATTAAAGTAGCAAATAAGGCAAAGGACGATCCCAAAGGTTTCTTTCAATTATACAGAACTAAGAATAGATTTAATATAGGACAACTTAAAACTACAGATGGAGAGTTAGCGTGTGATAGTGATTCAATGGCTACGATGTTAGATAAGTATTTATACTCGAGGATAATCGAAATGTACCTGATGATGAGACCTTGATCTTCAGGGAATAATGATGGGGAGAAATCAGAGGATATTTTAATTACCGGGCCCTGATGAGATTCTCCTTGGATTTTGAAGGAATGTTAAGTTGTGTTAAGTGAGTCCATACCATGCCTATTTAGAAAATCGTTAGAGACTAGCATTGTACTAACAACATGGAGAAGAAACCTAATGTGATATCAATATTTAAGAAGGGGGATAAAACGATTGTGTCAAATTACCGGCCAGTGAGTTTAACAACATGGTGGAGAAAATGATGGAATCTGCAATAGCGAAATCTATTAGGGATCACTTAGATAAACATAGATTAATTAAAGAATCTTAGCACAGCTTTACATACAGGGCAAATCGTATTTGATTAATTTACTGTCTTTTTATAAAAATAGTGTATGATGCTACCGATAGAGATAAGAATTATGATATTGTTTATTTCAATTTTTGTAAAGCTTTCGACAGGGTGTCACACTTACGACTTTTGGATAAAGTTAAAGCGCATGGATCGATGGAAGTATTTTTAGGTGGATTCAGTCATGGTTTAGTGACAGAGAGCAAAGTGTTAGTATAGACCCGAGCAAGTTTGCCGAGGATGCTAAGTTATGTAGGATTATAAAGGCTAACTTTGATGCTGAAGTATTACAAACTGAGTTGACCATACTATGCCAATGGGAAGAGAAATGGCCAAATTGAATTTAACATAAGCAAGTGTAGTGTACTTAATGTAGTTAGGTAAAATCCACTGGATAATTATCAATTGAATGGAAAAGTCTTAGGAAGGTCAGAATGCAAAAGAGACTGAGATGTCTTGGTAAGTTCAGACCACCGGCCTAGAGGGCAGTGCATAAGTGGTAGGAATAGAGCTAATAGGCTATTGTGGTTAATTGGGAGAAGTCTAAGTAAAAGGAGTGCTAATGTCATTCTGAAACTGTACCTGGCATTAGTTATGCCTCAATTCAACTCAATAAAAGACGCCCTAAACTCATTCCTTTACTGTTTAATTACCCCTCGCCAGGTCAAAACAACCAGTACGTCTCGAGGTTGAGCTCGCTGCTGCACAGAGTATCGAATCTCGGTTCAACGCCGCCTTGCTCCTGGTGAGTCTCTTTTTTCTTCCCCCTTCCCTGTGTTACTTCGTATCTCTTGTGAAATATGACGGAACCATTTAATTCCCTCTGGGAAGCCATAATATTAACTCTTTTTTTCCTTTTTATGTCAGAATTAGATCGCCGCGACTACATTCACCAATTTCCTAATTGTTAATTAGTTACCTAATCCTACTTCCTGAAGTAGCCAGACAGTGGAGCTCTTGTTTCAAGTTCCAGAAGCCTCCCTAATACAACTTCTTCAGAGGACCGCAACTCCATCCACTTTTCTTGCCACAACAACTCGCTCTCTTTTCTTGCCCTATCATATCTTTCGGCTACCTATTTTTCACCCCGTTTTCTTGCCCTACCCTATCTTTCGGCTACCTATTTTTCCTTGCCCAAAACTGCCCTACAGAAATCAAACAATTTATATATACTATCTCCTTTTCTTAAAACCCCGATCTCGAGCAGGAAATAACGAAGTAGTCCTACCACAAATCGGATACTCCTTGAAATTGACAACGCGGTGCAATTTAGGATGGATATTGGTTTGCTTGAGTCTGGTGCAAAAAAGGATGACTGAGATGATCCATAGGTTGAAGAGCTTCCCTTATGGTGAAAGTCTTAGGAGGCTAAATCTACATACGTTAGAAAGGAGAAGAATTCGAGGGGACTTGAATGAAGTCTTCAAGTAGGTAAAAGGTTATATATAATAGGGGAGAGAGGTAATGTTCTTATTTTTAGTGAATATGATAGGACAAATAACAATGGGTTTAAGCTGGACAAGTTTAGGAAAGAAATTGGTAGAAAATGGTTTACAAATCGAGTGGTAAATGAATGGAATAAATAGACTCAATAGTCATGTGATAGAAGTCTCCTTCCTGCGGAGTTTAAAGAATAGATTGGGTAGATTTATGAATGAGGATGCTGTGAGGTGGAACTGAACTGGGTGATGGGAACAGGTGCTGCCTCGTATAGGCTATTTATTAGCCTTTTGCACACTCCTTCTTTTCTTATGTTCTTATGATAGATGGCTCAAAAACTTGTGACAACATGGTGGTATAAGTTGTGGAATTTATTCTTCCCTGTAAAACAAAACATTTCCCTTGGCCCCGAGGAAGACATGCAGATCTAGGCCATAATAAAACCAGCTCCATGTTCACTGTTGGGACCACGCAAGCTGGAAACATGCATCTCCTACTATTCGTCTCGCAAAGGTAGCCCCTCAGAAGTCCCGAAAATCTGAAAAATTGTTACAAAGAAGTCAAATTTTTAAATAATTTTCTTCTAAGATATTTAAATGGAAATACATGAATTATGTGTAAACAACAATTACATTTTTGTGATCTTTGGTCCACTGAAGACAATTTTTTCTGTTGACCTTAGATATCCGTGGCTTCTTTCTCGCCTTGCATCTCTTTAGTCCTTGATCTTTAAGTCTACTTCTAACTGTTATGGGTGATATTTTTGAACTTCAAGCTTCACTGAACTCTCGAGCAAGTTCAGATGGTTGTTTTTTTTTAGGCGATTCTGTAGTGAAGCCGGAATAATAGATGTCTTCTCTAGGTGTTGCAAGACGTTATCTGCCATTTCTCTTCCTTGATACAAAGCGCTTGGTCTATAAAACCACTTTGGAAGCGAGATCTCAATAATGATAATAAATGAAGGGAATTATTATTATTGAATGAAAGTTATAATCTAATTATAGTGTTTCATTTCGCTTCTAATGTACGAAATATTTTTTTCACCTTTAGTCTCATCAATATCATTGAAATAGACATAAAGGCTTTTAGTGTGTATCTCATTGTATTTGTTACTCCTAAAGTTTTGTCAAGGAATTTTGAAATCTTGAGAGAAAAATAAAGTAATTAGCTACCCAATTAGGAAATATACATAAAATCCCTGAAGATTTAACTTGTCCCTGGCATAGTATTAAAAACAACATATATAATGAAGAACACGTGTTTATTATTCCTATGAAAAATAATACTGAGCCTAAATACGAGGAAGTTATTTCGTAATCAACATATTAATATCATTACTTCCGGTTTCCGTCTAAATCCTCATTCATCTTCCTGATTAAAATTTACTTAAAACCAACGAGAAGACAACGCGCGAAAGCTTCTTTTTACGATTTTTTTTTTTAATTAAGGGGCTATCTGGCGACTGCCGACTTAGGCATAAGTTGCCGTAAACAAACAGCCTAGTTCTAGACTACATTAAAAAATTGAACAGGAAACAATAAAAAGAAATAACAAAAACAACAACAACAATTAAACCGGGTTAAATGAAAGGGAGAAGGCCGGCCTCCCCCCAAAAGTCAATAAGTCCACCAGTCAAAGTGCACGCACTCGTCCCGAGTACAAGGGACAGGCGGTAGCGACCCCGCCCATCCCGGTACCGGGACAGGTGTCGTGCGCGAAGATCACCCAGACTGGGACATTCGACAAGAATGTGCCGAACAGTCTGGATGACGACGCAGTCGTTGCAATAGGGCGCAGGCGAGCGCTCCATCAAATAGCGATGCGTCACACGAGTGTGCCCGATTCGGAGACGACAGAAAGCAACCTGAAGCCGCCGCAACATTGGGGGATAGGTCCATGGGAACAGTCGCGGCGCAATGGCACGCAACTTTAAGTTCCCTTCGACCGTCTCCCATCTTCTTTGCCAAGCAGTCCGAAGAGCTGCCCGTATTCCTGCCATGTAGCCAGTGTGAGGAAGAGCGAAACGCTGGTCCGGTCACAGAGTCCTCGCGGACTCTTTGGCGCCCTCAACGGCGCGCTCATTCCCCGCAATTCCTATATGTCCAGGAACCCAGCAGAAGATAATCTCGACATCTGCCCGGCTCGCTAAAACCGTGGCGTCACGGATATCGCGACCTAGGGGATGCGGAGATTCCAATGCCCCGAGAGCACTCAGGGCGCTTTGTGAGTCGCTATAGATCACAATCCGGTCTCCGAACCGGGCACGTCGCGTAATCTCCCATACCGAGTGGTGTATTGCCACCAGCTCGGCCGTGAAGACAGACGCAGCGCCTGGTAGAGCCCCGCTGACTTCAAACAGAGGAGATACGGCGTGGAAGCCGACCCCCTCTTGGGACTTGGAGCCATCCGTATACACTGGCACGGTACCAGCGTGACACGATGTGTGCTCCAAAAAGGTCGAACGCAATACTCCCGGCGCAGTACAAGCTTTGGGAGCAGAGGCGTGGCGACAAATAGCCAAATGTGGTACCCTCCAGGGTGGCGTCCTGGGCAGAACCAGGGGCGCCACCGGCCCGAGAGCTATATCTACCTATCGAAGGAGTTTCCTGGCCCTAAACCCAGAGGGCTTAAGGTATGACTGGTGTCTCTCGGCGGCATAGGCACCATCGAGATCAGCTGCGGATGCAGTGAGAGCTGGTAACGACTGAGGGAGGCGCCGGGCTCGCGCGTACAGGCGAGTGATGCACTGCACGCGGCGCAGAGCGAGTGGCATCTCCCCAGCATCGACCAACAGGCTCTCAATGGGGGAAGTGCGGAAGGCACCGGTCGCAAGGCGAAGGCCGGTGTGGTGGATCGAATCCACTTTCCGCAATCAACGCTCGGCTGCGGATGCATAAAACTCGCATCCGTAGTCGAGCTTCGAGTGAACAAAAGATCGATAAAAAAGTAAGGCAGTAGCCCTATCAGCGCCCCAAGCGCTGAACGTCACGGAACGGAGAATGTCCATGGCGCGGGTACAAGAGACCCTAAGGCTGCGAATATGAGCCTCCCAGGTGAGGCGTCGGTCAAATACAAGACCAAGGAAACGGTGCGACTCAACCACATCCAGGCGCACCCCATTAAGAAACAAATCTGGGTCGGGGTGAAGCCGTGGGTGGCGGCAGAAGTGCACCACCTTAGTCTTGGCCAAAGAAAACCGAAACCTGTGCGCTTCGGCATAGCGAGAGACGCGGTTTAATGCCTGTTGGAGTCGACGCTCCAGAGTTGGCATCTGGGCCGCGCCAAAAGAGATCGAAAGGTTGTCCACATAGAGCGTAGCGAGAACATCTTCCGGCAGCACCGAGGTGATGCCGTTGATGCTCAGGGCAAAGAGTGTGACACTGAGGACACTTTCCTGCGGGACACCCTCTTCCTGCTCCTTTGGGCCGGAGAGGGCTCCCCCCAACCGTACGCGGAATCGACGATCTCGCAAAAATTCAGATATAAAGATTGGGAGGCGTCCCCTCGCCCCCATCGTGTGGAGAGTCTCCATGATACCGTATCGCCATGCGGTATCATAGGCCTTCTCCAGATCAAAAAACACCGTGGCGTAGTGCTGTCTACGAAGGAAAGCCTCGCAGACGGCATTTTCCAGTCGGAGCAGAGCATCCGACGTTGAGTGGAACTTACGGAAGCCGCACTGTGCAAAGACAGATGGCCTCCGCTGTCCAGGAAATGGGCTAATCTAACATTTACCAATTTCTCCATCAACTTACACACGCAAGAGGTTAGAGAGATTGGGCGGAAACCGGTCGGAGTAGAGTGATCTCTCCCTGGCTTGTGAAAGGCGAGCACAGTAGCGATTCGCCAGGAGTCTGGGAGAAGACCTTCCACCCAGATCCTGTTGAACAAATCTAACAGAAAGGCCATGCCTTGCTCACCCAGGTGTCGAAGCATGGCGTACGGGACATCGTCCGAACCATGGGCGGTGCCGGCGCACGAAGCGAGAGTGGAACGCAACTCACTCACAGTAAACTTGTCGTTGAAGGGTTCTCCACCTCTGGAGGTAAAGTCCAGCCGGCGGCCTTCCACGACATTACCACGTGCATTGAATGCTTGCGGAGCAGCATCCCAGCTAGAAAATGCGGAAAAAAGCGGTCGCTAAGGATTCCGCCACGGACGCGGGGTCCGAGATTGCGGTCCCATTCTCCTGGAGAACGGGAGGGGGGTCCTGCGAGAACTGGCCCTGAATACTTTTGACTCGCTTCCACACCTCAGCTAAAGGGGTCTTCCCGTTAAGTGAAGACACGTATGCCCGCCAAGAAGAGCGGCGGGCGTGCTTCGAAATATACCGGAACCTAGCCCTAGCCCGACGAAATTCAGCGACAGTGAAATCGTTCGGGCGGCGCTTATAGCGCATGTAGGCATAACGCTTCTGTTTGAGGGCCGTCTCACACTCCCCTGACCACCATGGGAGTGGTCGGCGTGCAAAACGGCCAGACGTCCTAGGAATAGTAGTCAGGCCCACGGCGATGAGGTTGCCGGAGAATAACTCAACGGCCTCATCTACCGACCTAAACTCCTCGACTGAGGAGATAGAGAATTCAGTCATTTCCTGAAATGCAGGACACCGCGCCCGCGTTAAGCACCACCGAGGTGGTCTCTCAGGCGGCAGTTGCCCTGAAAATGATATTTGAATGGGAAAGTGATCACTACCATGGAGGTCATCGACCACCCTCCAATCAAAATCAGGCTGTGCATCCAAAGATCACAAAGATAGGTCAAGGCAAGAAAATGAAGCGGTTCTCGGACAGTGATGCGTAAACTCATCCACATTTAGGACACCCATCTCAAGCTCTTCGATCAGATCGGCAAGGACTTGTCCCCTGGGATTTATGGAGTAATCTCCCCAGAGAGGATGCCTGCCGTTCAGATCTCCAAGCAAGAGATAGGGCCTCGGCAACCGTGCCACGACGCGGCGGAAGTCCCCCGCGTCGAAGTCAGCTGACGGTGGAATGTACGCAGAAATGATAGTATACCTCCTATCCAGGTGCAGCTGCACAGCCACTGCCTGAAAGGAGGTTTCTAAAGAAAAAGGAAGAACGGAGACTTCATGCCGGGTGTAAACCGCGCATCCCCCAGCCCGGCCATCCCGCGGTGGTGGGGTCGCAAGACCCTTATACCCCGGGAGGGCAGGCAGCGGGCACGCGCCTAGCATGGTCTCCTGCAAAAAAATAGCCAACGGGGAACGGGACGAGACGAGCCTCCGCAGCTCCTCCCAGTTGGCCCGGAGTCCACGGCAATTCCATTGAAGGAATATGCCCTCCAGGCCTAGCTCGGAGGAGACGCGGACCTCCTCGAATTGAAGACCCTCACGGGAATGGCCGTACGCTGTTGGCCGGACAAAGCGCTGAAGGCGCTGTCTTCTTCGAGGACTTATTGGGGGAGGTTGGGCTCGCCATGCGAGTCTTTTTCTCCCTCCGCCTCGAAACCTTAAGTGGGGTATGCGGCTTCGGAGGCGGGGGGCCCTCTTTTCGAGGAACCACCGTCTCCGAGCCACTCGCTCCACCTCGGGGCGTGGGCGAAGGGGCCGAAGCTCCTTTGTTGCTGTCCTCCTTTCGGGAAACAGCTTTAGGAACCCCGGCCCCGGAAGATGGCCTAGCGACCATCTTCAGGGGTGTTGCCTCCTGTGAGTCTAACGACTCGGTCGAGGCGCGTGGCCGTTTCGCCTTACGGGAAGCGGTCACGCTAAGGGAAGAGGGGGGAGCCCTGTTTTTAGCCGGGGCAGGGTATGAACCCTTTTTGCCACCAGCTTTACCAGGGGAGCGCCCGGGTTGGGTAGAGCCCGCAGAAGGGCTCCGAATGGGCGCGGAAACAACCGTGCTCGTTGGCCTGGATGGGCCAGGAGTAGAGGGTGCCTTTCTAACTATTGAGGCATATGACGTCCCAGGCAGAGCCGGGCGTGCCAGGACCAAGTCCTTTGCCTCGCGGAATGAGAGTCGATCCTGGGCCTGAACGGCCAGGATTTCTTTCTCAAGGAGATATGCACCACATTGCTTCGAAGAAGCAGGGTGCGGCTCTCCGCAATTGACACACTTGGCCACACACGATTTGGACTTATCGTGTGCGACCTTGGAGCAATTTACACAGACTTCGGGTGACCCCGACTTTGCACGTCTACATGAGCGATTCGTATGGCCGAAGCGGTGACAGTAATAGCACCACCGCGGCAGTGGCACGAATGCCTTCACGCGGTAGCGGTACCAACCGGCACGCACCGACTCAGGGAGCTTGTCACAGTCGAACGTGACGAAGAGTGTAGGGGTGGGTCTCGAGGCCCCTCCCTGTTTTCTCATCACACGTTCGACCTTGACCGCCCCATGGTCGGCCAGCTCTAGGGTGATGTCCTCAATGGAGTAGTCAACGAGTTCCCTCGCATAAACTACTCCTTTCACAAAGTTCATTGTAGAGTGCGGCGTCACACTCACCGGGGTGCCATGAAGTGTCCGAAGAGCACTTATCTTGGCCGCCTCGGCGGGATTAGCCGCATTCGCCAGAAGGCTCCCGTCCGAGAAACGGGTTACCTTCGGCTCTCTACCAATTGCACTAGCTAATCATCTCCTCTGATGGATCATGTTGCCCTTGGACAACATGGTGCCATCAGTGGAGCGAATAACGAGGAAGCGTTTGAAGCCAGCGGGCTCGAAAACGCCAGGTAGCCTCTCAATGAGGGGCCCCGATGTCATTGAGGCTCCGCCCTGTGCACTTTTGGTCTTTGTCATCGTCAGGAGCTCCGTACCCGGGGGGGGGGAGGGGCCGGATGGGCCGATCTTGGCTTGGTCTCTTGCCAAAGTTGCAGCAGACCCATCCGTCCCCGTAGCCCCCGCGAATGGAGAGGAGCCCCGAGTCTTTTTCGTCTTTTTAGTCTTCTTTGTCTTTTTCTTTTTTGGAGAGGAGGGCGGGGAATGAACCCGCTTTTCACCCCCGCCGGTAGAAGCCCCCAGGCCAGATGGACCGGCCTCAGCCAGGTCCTTCTCCGAAATGGAGAAGGTCCTGGTGGTCGCAAGGGCATCATCCGGAGGAGATCCCTCCCCTCCTTGTACTGCCTGAGAATCCACAGCCGTTTGATGAGGACCTTGCATAGGGGCGGATTCGGGTTCGGTGCTTGGCGCCGAGCCAGGATTCCCCCCCATGGAAGGCCCTACCATCTGAGGCTGGTTTTCCTCAAGGACCATGTCTATCACAGGAGGGGCCTCCAGTTGGCCATCCCCTCCCAGGACATCGCAGGTCCCCTTGGAAGCGTCATAAGTCTTTAGTGGGGAGGCACAGGCCTTGACCCCGGCAAGGTTTAATATTTTTGCCAGCAGGTCTTTTGAGGGAAGCGACCGAAGGGGCCTGGCTTCCCTCTCCCCCCTAAGGGGGTTTGCCCTACCGAGCCGCTTGCACGAGGGGCGGTCGGCAATGGGCTGCCTGCTGGCTTTCTTGGCAGTCCCCTTAGAAAGCAAAGGAGTGACTGCCGCTGGAGATAGGGAGGTGCCCGAAAGCACCTCCAGAGAAGGGGGTGAAGGGGAGTCCCCTACACCCGTAGGCGTAGGAGAGGAGTAAGCCTCTTCTCCGGTTAAAGAGGTATGGAGGGTCCCCTGCGCAAGCACAGGGGGGAAGACCTCCATCTTTTCTGTGGAGCTGCACGAGGGCGGCTCCGTTGTTTTAGGGGGAATTAAGGGAAGATGTGTTTTTTTTCATCATTGGGCATGGTGACCCTCTTTGTTTTACGGGACGCAATCGCTCACCACCTCTTGCAGTAGCCCGCACTGCAAGAGGTGCTTACAGGCCCGGCAGAGCCAGGCGCCACCATTTGGGACTACCCCTCCCGCCTGGTGGCCTGGCAGTCCTTCGGCATGGCGGCTCCACCTTGAAAACGGCGTAAAAAAGATAGATTTTGAAGAGGAGAGGAAAAGGGATGTGAGGAAGGTATGGGTGGGGATGAAGCAGGTTGTTAAAAAAACCCATCCCGAACCGGAGCTGAGGGGTTAGGGAACAATGTCCCCTCCCCCCTCAGCCCCGATCCGGGGTGGTTGGCTTGAGAAGAAGGTCAGCATTCTACCCTGTGAAATTAGAGGCTGACCAGAGAAAGTTGTGGGAGAGGTTGTATGAAAAGCGACGAGGTAGGGGAGAAATCGGGCTATCTGAAGGAAGGAAGAGAAGCTAAGCTGGGGCCGGACGGAGCGCTGGATCCCGTCAGCACGGCGGCCAGGATGGAAAATCGCCGCGCCCCTTACGGCGTTCTTTTTACGAGGTCCGTAAAGCAAACGGTGAGGTTGGGAAAAGGTAAAAACCTGTGGGGATAAGAACATAAGAAAAGAAGGAGACTGCAAAAGACCATTCATGGTCTGAATATGGGACTACCCGTGTCACTCGGTACCTGATGGGTGCCTCCGTGGGACGGGAAGGGACAGCTGAGACGAGACTCGATACTACAAGGGAAGGGTTGGTGGCGCACTCCTTGCTATCCACCCACACGAGACACCACGTGACAGAAGGAGCGAATGCATAGCCAAGAAAGACCCAAAGAGACCCGCAGGCAATAACCCCCCTCCCTCTTCCCTTCCTCCCTGTAACACTCGGACGAATGGAGTCCTCTGAAATACACCCACGTACACGGGCAAGTATAAGAAAAGCTAACAATACATGTACGAGTGTAAATATTTAATAATGACCCTAAATGCTTTCCGGAGATATCCAATACACAAGGATTTGCATCCCACACAAACATGCTGCATCACATACTAGTACATACATTCATGTTACACTACACTTATACAGTAACGCATACAATGCATCATGCATTCATATTACATTGCACTCGTACACTATAGCGGACGTTGCATGCAAATTCCACACACAAATGTTGCAGCACACCATCTGCTACATCTCATACAGAAACAACGGTGCACCCCCCACCCCTTGCTCACGTACGCAAACTATCAGCAATCGCTTCTGCCCCCGCCACGGGACGCTCTAGAATATCGGGTGTGGCGACCCGACAGGAAGAGCGGACGGACGCCACCGCTGACCTCCAAGTTCAAGGTGACTCAACAGGGGTGAAAAGAACCCGGGGATAGTCCGACGCAAGCTCTATGAAGGAACGCGTGTCACCCACGGGATCGAGAGAGAGAGAGAGAGAGAAACGGCCACCGGGGTGGGGGTGGGGGGGAAGAAGGCTTCCAAATAGAGCATTAATGAGCTTGTACACCCCCTTTGCCTCCCTCATACCATTTGGCTCAGGTCCAGACAAAATAATTTCACGTGTAATATATATATATATATATATATATATATATATATATATATATATATATATATATATATATATATATATATATATATATCAAGTTTCGTGGCAAGTGGATTTGTAAAGATGATCTTAAGGTATTCATTGCCTGAGATATTCATCGATCCCTGACCACTTAATGTTCACGTGAAGAGATTTCTTAATTAAAGCCCGGGGCGCGACTTTTGAGACACCATGTATATATTTATAAGTTTGAGGGAAATGGTTCATAAAGTGGTGAAGTTAGGTAATTAAAAATGTGTAGAAGTAGAACAATTGGGAAAGCTAGTAACAGGTCAGGCACGCAACCCCCCGGAACCAGTTTTCTAGCTTGTTCCGGGAAGTTGGTGACCGCTAACTTTTTCCACTCCTAGTAAAAACCCTCGTCACTCACGCCCGTTTTCCAGGAATAACTGACAACAAACATGAGAAGAGGAGATGAGGCAGAAATATACAAGCTGATCCAAGTCTTCGTTGAAAATTTGGTTTAGGTTAAGATTACGTTAATTTAGGTTACGTTGTTAGGTTATAGTTACGTTAAGTTATGTTCGATTATGTTAATTTAGCTTTAATTAGGTCATTTGTTGTCTTGGTAAGTAATTTTAAATGGATATGTTAGGTTCATTTGGGTTAAATTAGGTTATATACTCGTTAAATAATCATATTATGTATTGAAACATTTACCTTATCCTAGAGTGTCGTAGTGTGTGGGCGAAAAGTTGGTACGAGCAGCACAGATGATAATACAAACGTTTTATTTTTAGGATGTGTGGTAATATTTCTACGGGAGTTCTACTCCTCCTTTTAGAACGGACTCTAAACAAAACCTTGTTGCGAAAGATAGTGGTTTTAGTTATGTAGACGATGAATCTTAACATCGACATCGATATTTAACATCCTTTCACAACATCCACCCTTCGCTCCAAGCCACAAGAAAACACAAAAACAGCTGTAACAGTTTACGAGAAAGAGCATGGGTGCTGGATTATATTTTATCGTGTCCTCAGTGTCAACTATCTTTGCACCACCATTTTCTCTTGAAAAGATCTCCAAAAAGTGTTGCGAATGTCAAGGGAAAACCAAAAAAAATAAATGTCCACTTTTTTGACAATGCTTGGTTTTACCTTCAAGCGTGGCCAACCTCATCATTAGCACCATCAACTTGAGTGCAAGGAGCCTGGAGCTGTGCGCGGCATCCAATTCCAGTGACCATTTATAAACTTTTGGAACCAATTTGACTTTTCGACACCAAGAGAATACCGTTGCCACAAACTTACTAAATGTTCCAAACCGTTTTTAAGGAACGCGTTTCTTTCGAATTTTGAAACCAAATCATCGAGGCAAAAATCTTGATACTCTCTCTTGAGGACGACAGATTATTATCGTCGATTCTTGCTTGGACAGCGTTTCAATAGTACTTTATATTTTCAAGGCCTACGCGTCATGCACGGACCAACTACCATTTCGATACTTTAGTAGCAATATTATCTTTTTAAAGAGACCCCAGTTTCGAAAAGAGTGGCTAAAGCCCCCAATGGAATAAGCATCGGATAGCGTGAAAGTGCCCAAACCAATACCAAGAACGATTAGTCTCTCAAGTTGGTCCAAAACGTAATAGATCTCCCGAGATATAATACCCTCTTGTAAGACAAAATGAGAGTGAAGAGAACTTATTATGCACACACCTACTTTTTACCTATTTACATTTAAACATAAAAACTATATAAAATTAATAAGATAATTATACATTAAATGCTTTTATAATTTTACTTCATTAGTCATTCCAATTCCATGACGGAGTATAATACAATTACCTTCCCCACTTAGCACAGGGGGTGAAGGTGGGTATGGTGGAAGATATGTGTGTGTAAGTTGTATTAAAGTGATTATTAAGACAACTTGTTGTAATTAAAAAGAGATAGCAAGAACCAGTTCTGCGATTTCTTAACTATTGCGAGTGTGACATCGTATTTCAAGATCTCCTAACTCCGAACAACAGACCGAAGGGTCTCAAAGGTACGCTCTTCATGAACGGAAGCAAGAACGAAGAAGAAATCAATGATTGCAAATGCAAAGAACCAGCAGCGCCCAACCGTCCGAATCCAATAAGAACCCTAAGTCAGAACTAAAAACACCTTCAAGAAAAACGTCTAGTTCAGTGCTAAGAACCTTCGATGTCAGAACTAAGAACTCTCTTGGTTCAGATATAGGAACCTCTTCAAGAACTTTCGAGGTCAGAACTAAGAACCCCCCCCCCCTATATCGAAGACCGTTAGGGCACTCCCATTTGGGGGGAAGTAGGGGAGAGCGGGATCACAGGGTATGGAGGTCGCTCAGGCACCAGAACAGAGCCTTGCAGGATAATTCCCCTGGGGCGTTGAGTTGGTGGCTCCGTGGCAGAGCGAGACCGAGGTCTATGACCCCATCGCCTGCCCATCCTACTGGCCCGGACTGGGAGAGGAAATATCAGGAGCCGAGTCGCCGCGACGCCTCCGCACATCCCACGTCCCGTTAGCCGCCATCTAACACCCAACACCTGATACTAAGGATCTCGACAAAAACCTTAATTGAGCGCCATTCCTCAAATAGGACATCCAGAGTACCACCTTCCACTCCATTTGCGGGGGTCAGGAAAATCAAACCAGACCAAAGACTGTAAAGAATACGGGAACGACGCGAGTTCGAGTACAATCGCCTTAATTGCGCGAGGCCACGGACTCCTTTCCCGACTGGGCGTCGAATAAGCGTGCGGTAACGACTTTTTAAAAGGGCTCTTACTCCCTCTCCCCCTTATGCGACGAGGCTCGAGATACCGGAGCATCTCCCTTAAAATGGGGGAAAGAGGGTATAAATAAAGGGATGAGTGGCCTATTGGCATGACAAGGCGATTCGTCTGAAGAAAGGGCGCAGCTTTCAGGGGTAACTAATAATTGATTTCCACGGAAAACTCTTGGGGGGGGGAGGGGGTGATGCCAATCAAGCATAAGCCAGCTGGGGGTATTAGCGGAAGGGGACGAGGAATAAAACAGGAATGTGAATAACCAAGATTCATCGAAGTGTATTCGCGTACCTTAAACAAATTAAAAGAAATGGCAGAAACCAATTAAAGGGCGGGACACTCCTTTCCTCAAATGGGATGCACGGGGGACACCCCAATCACTTCTACAGCAGCTCTCGAACTCACTAATTGCGTTAAGAAGGTTCTGAAACCATCCATCTTCCTCACCGAGGCTGAGATGAGACGATAAAGTTGAACGATCGACTTTTCCCAATCTCCTATTAGTTGAATGGGCACAAAAATCTCCTCCGAAACCGTATACGGCATACACGTACATACATATGTGTGCATTATAAAAGAAGGCTCCAAGGGAAGGTGCGCCTATAAAAGGTCATAGTGTGGGGGCGACCAGTTCAAGACGAATCATTTGGCTCCGCAACACGAGGGAAATGGAAAGCGAGAGACTAAATACTATTGAATTGATCGTTAGTGATTGAGAGAGAGAGAGAGAGAGAGAGAGAGAGAGAGAGAGAGAGAGAGAGAGAGAGAGAGAGAGAGAGAGAGAGAGAATGGGGGTGTAAAGCGCTCTCCAATTGCAAGCTGAGTGAATAATGGCATGTAGAGATTCGAAGACGAGCACCACCTCTTAGGCGGTGCGTCGAGTAGGACGCATGGGCGTAAATCGCATGACCACGTATAGGTCATCACGAACATAGTCAATCACACCAATGACTATTCCATCCCTCTTAGACACTAAACAACACTCTTTCGTATCGGAACTCCCGCGAGGGGGTTTCTCCACTCCTTGTGGCGGGGGAACCAAGTCCACGGTTAAATTATTAAAGAAAAATAAAAAAAGTAAAGCAAAATCCAACGAGGGGATTTTTAAGAAATCTAAAGTATGTATCTGGCTGACGACAGTAAGGGCAAAGTCGCCGAAATCATAAATAAACACACTTTTTTAGCCTAGCCTCTAAGACATTAAAAATAAAAACAATGACAAATCAACCAAACAAAAGGAGACGAGGGAAAAAGACAAACACGTTCAGGTGACGGAGGGATGCCCACTCCCTCAGGGGACTGAGTGCGCAACCAATAGATTAAATAATTAAATATAATGGAGTCCCGCCTCCACCTCAAAAATCAATCACACCACAGTACGGTGTGCATGAGTCTCTCCCAAGGACGCGAGAAGGGCGGTAGCGAGATCGCCCGTCGCGGTATTGGGATACTAATCAGTCATGAGGGAAAGGTTCAAGGGAGCGTTCCATCAAACGACGCTGCGTGTCCGAGTCGGAGGCGATAATAAACGATCTGAAACTGTCGAGACATTGGGGATAGGGCAACGGGAAAAGTAGAGGCGCAATTCCCGGCAACTTTAAATTCTAATCCCTCCCCCCCTCTTATTTGCCATGCAGCCAAAAGAACTGTCTAGATTCCTGCCATGTAGTCAGAGTGGGGAAGAGCAAAACGTTACTCCGATCGTCCAGTCCGTGAGGTCTGGCGCCCTCGTCAGCGCACTCATTTATCGCATCCCTTACATGTTCAGGAACACAATAGAAGACAATCTCGACTGTATAGTACTCCCGGTGATGTAAAAGCTTTGAAGATAGAAGTATGGCGACAAACATTAAAAGGTGGTACCGCCCAGGCTGATGTCTTGGACAGAACTAACGGCACCACCGGCCAGAGTTACATCAAAATTTTGAAAGAGTTCCTTAGCCCCAAACACGAAAGGATTAAGGCATGTTTGGTCTGTCACATCGGCAAAGGTATCGTCGAAATAGACCAGACAAAATAAGAGCCGTTGGCGACAGGTGGAGAAGCTGAACACGCGGGTATAAGCGCATAATACACAGCGCAAAGTGAGGGGCATCTCCACAGCATCGACAAGGAGGCTTTGTACACGAGACGTGGGAAGGCGCCGGTTGCCAAGTTGAGAATGGTGTAGTGGATCAAATCCACGATCTACAATAAATGAAGAAAGAAGTGATATAACATTTGAAGAGTATCTTTATCAGCACACTAAAATGCTGAACACCACGGCTGAGGAATGTGATCATCTCAGGTGAAGTGTCGGTCTATAATTAAAGGTCGTGTACATTGAGTGTATCGAGTATATTTTCTGGCAGCATCGAGGTGATCCTGTTAATGCACATGACAAAGACTATCCTTTTGGACGCACTCTTCCTGCCATATTGGATCGGACTAAGCTCCCACCAACAGAACACGTGGCATCAACGATCTCGCAGGAATGCCGACAAAAATATTTGGACGTGTCCCCTCATCCCAATTCTATGGAGAGTCTCAATGATGCAGTTTCGCTACGTGGTATCATAGGCCTTCTTCAGATCAAAGGAAACCATAACGAAATCTATGTCAACGAAGGAAGGCCTCGTCGACAGCGTTTCCAACAGGAGTAGATCATCCAAAGTGAATTGAAACTTGGCTTCCGCTGTCCTAAAAATAAGCTAAACTAATATCAACTAATTTCTCTATCAATTTACACACGCATGAAGTTAAGAGAGATTTGGAGAAAACTGGTCTGGGTAGAGTAATTTCCTTCAGGTTTGCGAAAAGCAAGCACGGTAACCATTCGCTAGTTCCAGTTCCTGTTGAATAAGTCTAACAGAAAGGCAAATCCTCGCTCATCCAATTGTCGAAGCGTAGCGTGTGGGATATCTTACGGGATCATGGGCGGTATCCGCACATGAAGCGAAGGCAAAACGCAGCTCGTTTAACAAAACTAGGTCGCTTAAGGGTTCTTCACTCTCTGAAGAGGTAGTCTAATAGGCAGTTTTCAGCGACCCTGCGACGTGCTTTAAATGGTGGCGAAAAATCACCGCGGCTAGAGTGTGGAGAAATCTGTCGCGAAGGATTCCGCCACGGACACAAGGTCCGATATGCCCCCACCCTACCCCTTTATTGGAAAACAGCAGGGAAAAAATGTTATAACTTCTCACGAACCCTTTTGACACGCTTCCACACCTCCGCAATTGGAGTCCTTCCATTAAGGCAAGACACGTATGCTTGCCAAGAGGAACGGCGAACGTGCTTCGTAATGAAACGGAAATTGGCCATCGCAAGGCAAAATTCACCGAGGGTGAACTCGCACGGACTGTGTTTATAGCGCATATACGCCTAGTGCATCATTCTGAGGGCCGACTAACACGGAAGAGGTAGACGCGCAAAACGGCCGAACGCTTGAGAAATGAAAGCTAAGCCCGCTGCAATGAAGGTACGGGAGAACTCCAACGACCTCATCTTCTAACCTAAACTCCTTGACTCAGATAGAGGTCAGTTATTTCCACGAATGTGGACCAATAGGGTCGATCAAGACATCATCTAGGTGACCTCTCGAGCGGGAACGACCCGCCAATAGATATTTGAACGGGAAAGTAATCGCTCCCATGAAGATCGTCAGCCACCTCCTATCCAAAGTTCGCTTTTGCGGTCGGAGATCCCCGGGGCAGGTAGAGCGAGGCAAATGAAGTAGTACTTAGACAGTAGTGTGTGAAGCCATTCACAATAAAGACACCGTTCTCCAGCTCTTCGATCAATCCTCTACAACCTGACCTTTGGGACTGATCTTATAGTTCCTCCCCCTCCACAAAGGGAGGACCTACCATTTAAATCCCCGAGGAGGAGGAAGAAGGGGCTCTGCAACTAATTGGAACTCCGCCTATCGAAATCAGCTGACAGTAGAATATAGAAAGAAACAAGGGATTACCTCATGACCAGGTGCATCTGCACTGAAAGAGCCTGTAGGGGCAGAACGGAGAAATATTGTCGGTTATAAATTGCGCACCCGTCTGCCTAGCCAACATCCCATGGGGATGAAGTCACGAAACCCTTATATGCCGGGAGGATATGCAGGGAGGAGGTGCAACTATCATCGTCTACTGAAGGCAGATAGCTATTTGGAAACGGGAGGAAACTAGCCTCCATAGCTCCGCTCAATTAGTACCGAGTCCAAGGCAATTATAATGTAGGAAAATACCCTCCGAGTCTACTTATAAGGAGCCGCGGGGGTCATCGTTAATATGAAAGCTTAAATGTATACTCGGAGAGATATTGCCCGCGGAATGTACTGCAGTCGGTGCTGCTTTCTGGGGCTTTACTGCAGGGAAGTTGGCTCAGCGTATGAGCCTTTCCTGTCTCGTACCTCAAATCCTTCGGCTGGCTGTAGCAGGGGTAGGGCTACGATTCCCTTGTTTTTTAGAGGAACTGGATTTTCAAAGAATCCCCTCCGGTCTCAGGAAGGGGCCGGGGAACCGAAATTCTCGCGATGCAGTTCTCCTTTTCAGGGTCAGTGTTAGAAGTGTCTACTGGAGCCTTCCAGAACGTTTCCTCCTCCGAGTTGAGCGACTCGGTATAAGAGGGTGGCCGCTTGGGTTTCTGGGACGTGGTCACGTAAATGTGTGCGGTATTAGTCTGAGAAATGACGGGGATAGCGCTTTGAAGAGTGCTGCAACGCACTGTTTTAAAAGTTTTACGTCGCTCGAAATTAATACACACATTTTTTTTTCCAACCTGTTTACTTTATTACCACTCATGCTATATACTTCCCGGGTATTATGTGTTAAGTGTATTCATTACCTTACACTTTACTACACTTAACTTCATCTGACATTTTTTTCAAATCAATTTCACTAAACTAAGTCGCTTTAAAAAAAATGAAAAGAGCAAAACTATATTTTGCTTTATTTCCTAATTTTGTATTATCCGCAAATTTTGAAATTTTACATCATAAATGTAAAAATTACGATACATCTCTCCACCTTCACACACAACCAAACACATTCCCAATCTGACACACACCCTTTAGATTAGAGTGAAAGCGTTTTAAAAATTTTAGGCAAAGGTTGCCTAAAATTGGTTTGAAGTCAAAGGGTGTGTGCGAGGGGGTGGGGGGATTTAACGGAGGGGATTCTCCTTTTCCCCAAAGAGAGTATATTTGGGATTTGACGTCTAATTCGTAGTCAATTTGGGAGGACATTTCTCTTTCGAGTAAGGAATCATTTTATTCCTCTCTATCGTGATATAAATAATTATTAGTGATTTTACGAGTATCATTTAATTCCTCGATAGTAACAAGTAGTTTTGACCGTCGCCAATCTAATTTGTATATTGCAATTTAGGATAAATTAAACCGACTTCTGATCTGGGTTCGTTTAGGATTTAAGTAATCCTTCGCTTTATTATACCGCTATTCCTAATTAAATGCGTTAATGCCCGAGTACCCTCGTAAGACGGCGTGGTTATATTTTTACACGCCAGAGTGAGAGAGAAAAAAGTGGTGATTAGAGGAAATGAACCTTGAGGAACGAGTGTTTAATGAATTTATTTTCTTCTATCCCCTAAAACTCCCCCCCCCCATCTATCGAATCCACATGTCGGTGCCAACATAAATTAACAAGTTCGTTAATCTAAATAACAATGAACCTAGAGCTGATGATCCCTAAGCTACACAGCTAGTGTTCCTAATAATGTGATTCTATTAAATATGATCTAGCCAAGCACCAAGCTAAGCCCAGCCTAAGCTTAATGAGCTGAAACTAACCTAACTCAGGCTTAGGCTATTCAGTTTAACCAAGGCTTAGGCTAACTCAACCTAAGCCGAATTATACGTGATTTTGGTGTTGTTTTGCCGTTTAAGGGCCATCTCTCACCAATTCAACCTTGACCGCAAGAGCACTTCCGATGAACCTTCCAAATTCCAATCAGACAGCGACCATCGTTCAATTAAAATCCTTACTTCGCATCAAGCTCCTCCTAACAGAAGCACAGAAAATATTCAAGAACCAAAAGACCATGTAGATTCGAAGTGAAGTAACCTGAGTGAAGCGACACAATACAGGGTAGCCAGGAATTTCTTACCTGAATTCAAAGAGGACGGCCTCTTCCTCACGCCCAAACTCCACCAATATATAAAAAGAACGCCACTTATTCGTAATTCATTTAAATTCAATCCCGCGAAAAAAAGGCACTTGGGAATTTCCCTAAAGAGATGAAGGGTCAGATGGATTAAGGCCAATAAAAATCGGGGAGGGGGGTTGAACTCATTTCAAAGATCCCTTCCCCAGAGGGATTTAAATTTCGAACTTGTGAGTTCTGACCTACTCATTTTTTTTCTGCTCTGACTGAACTTCTCTGGGTTGGATTATACCAGTTCCCATTACTCGCAAAGCTTCCTTGAATGATAAGTGAATCCCCTCCAATCCACACCCAAAGAGCATCTGCGTTCGTTTCAGAATGAAGGTAGGAACCGGAAAGTTGTACGCCACAGCCAGTTCCTACGCTCTGAATAGTCTACGTGGGTCATGTACTCACAAACCCCAGCTTCACCGTCTTCCTGCATGAAAACTCACACCTACTGTGGACTGCTCTTACTTCGTTTTACGTTAAAATTAAATTTAAAGTCATACATTTGCAATTAACGTGCATGCCTACGTAAACGTGCCCATGAAGAGCTAATGGGAGAGACATTCTAAACCAGGTTTCAAGCACCATCAGCCCTCAGGTCCTTGATTACTTCGGGTGATGCCGCATTACCTCTCAGTTTAGGTGTCGTCAGAAAATTTACAATGCGACTCATCACTCGCTCATCGATGTCGTTAATACTGACGACGAAAAACAGAGGGTCTAAAACAGAACCTTGAGGAACTCCATTCATCACAACTTTCGGCCGCCTACTACCTACTACTTTTTAATCCAATTGCCTACCTTTCCATTACAGAATTCCCAATGCTCGCACATCGGTCATCAGCCCCCGTGATGTAAGTGGTCGAAAGCCTTTTGCAATTTTAAGTACATTATGTCCACAGCCCGGGTTCGATCGTACTCACCTATCACCCCTTTCTGCGCACCAGAGTTTGGACTCTTAACAATTTATTGTTCTTTAAGTGATCTTCAATTTGTATGATATTATAAAACACAATGACTTCCCTACAATAGTCAGGTTTATAGTCCGATAATTACCAGCATAGCTGCGATTACCCTTCTTGTGGATGGTAGTCACGTCGGCCATCACCTAGAATAACGGCACTTCTCCGGTTTTCAGGGACGCAATGAATGTCTCGGAGAGATGAGAGGGCCACCATGTCCTTGGGCTCATCCAGGAAGCGCGACAGGAAGGGCTCGAACCCGGCAATTTGTGGGGATTCAACTTTTCAAGCCTCGTTGCTACCTCTGCAGAGCTCATCATTATCTCAATCAGTTCATCTCTTCCAGTCTCCCTCTCATTCTCTCTCGCTACCTCACTATCTAACTCTATTTGACTGCGTGAGAGAGAAAAAGCATCACCCCCATCTCAACAAAAAAACGGATTCGAACCCAAGATGCCGGTGTGTCAGTGAGCCCTGGAATGTGGCGTGAACACTGAGCACAGACACTCTCGTCACAACTTATCGGTTCGCCAGTCTCCAGTTTTTATCCTTCACCTCGCAACAAGTCACCAAGGCGCAGATGGAGCGGTTTTCCTCCATTAAATCTTCAGATGCCTTCGCAATACTCTCTTCTCTCACGGGAACTGAGAAATCTAAATCTCCTCTATTTCATTAGTGAGCCTTCTTACCCCATGTGGCCTCTGAGGTCTCTCTCCCTTTCTTCGCGGTCTTCATGTAAATCTCCTTCCTCCTTCCCCGCAATCATAGGGCGCCTGCCAAATCATCCGCTGAATTAAATAGTATCCCTCTCCCTACCCTGAACTCAAGGGGGGACAGGAGTGATGGGGAAATGGCGGTACCTTTTTTAACCTTTGCTTAGTATTAAAGGGCGTTCAAAACATAGACACACCTCCATTTTTTTTTATATTAACTCTCCCCGCCGACTTCTTTCTGAGCCCCCCTCCCTTACACCAGACTCCCCATCCCCTTTCTTGTCTATTCGAGCCGGCCCCGGGGCCCCAAGTGCATTGATCTAGCGGGGTTTCGCGCGGACGCTGGATAGTTGGCTGCTTCACTCGCCTTTGTTTTTGATCAGCAAACTGGTCAAGCAGATCCTGCCGCTCTCGACACTTCCACTCCTACTCACTACTCGTCATGACATTAACTCTTAAATTCACGGGCAAATACTCCCAAATTATCTAATTGAATATTTAAGGCTGTCCCTACCACCGCGTGCATTGCACTCGTGGCTCTTACTTACCACTCCTATCATGAATCATTTTTTGCTGGTGGTTCGCTCTGTGGTATTGGTAAATGACTAGCGACTTCAATATCTCAATTCCTCCCCGACCCTTACTTAACCTTCATTTCAGAGGCGATGATGACGAATGGAGTCCAACACAGAGACGAGTACAGCAATGACACACACACACACACAAACGGCCCTCACAGAGACACGCGACTCCGTTGTTTCAAAACTGCGCAAAAATATTGACGCAACAGCGAAACGCTCTAGAACAATCTCCTCCATGAGATCGACTACAGAGAGAGAGAGAGAGAGAGAGAGAGAGAGAGAGAGAGAGAGAGAGAGAGAGAGAGAGAGAGAGAGAGAGAGAGAGAGAGAGAGAGAGAGAGAGAGAGAGAGAGAGAGAGAGAGAGAGAGAGAGAGAGAGAGAGAGAGAGAGAGAGAGAGAGAGAGAGAGAGAGAGAGAGAGAGAGAGAGAGAGAGAGAGAGAGAGAGAGAGAGAGAGAGAGAGTAACAAGGAGTAACAAGGAAAGTAAGTACCCTAGGAGACCTTACGGTCCATTCAAAGAGGGTACCTTTGGACTAGCAATTGAGCGGGCACATGGCTGCTCAATTGTTTTGCGTCCATAAACGGCCACTTTTCAAGACTTTGTCTAGTCTTGACTTGAACTGGTCAACAGATTCACTGTTGACAACTTCCACTGGAAGTGCGTTCCACTTACCGCAGATACTGTAGGTGAAAAAGTTTCCACACAGATTGCGGTTGTAACGCTTCAGTTCAAGTTTGAAGCCGTGATTGCGCGTTCTGTTCTCACTCAGTGTGAAAATATCCCGGTAGTCAACATTGTCGAACCCTCGAAGTATTTTGAAGACTTCGATGAGCTGACCACGCAGTCTACGGGTTTCCAGCGAGAACATATCTAACTCCCTTAGTCTATCCTCATAACTTTTATGTCGGATAGAGGGAATCAGCTTGGTTGCCCTGGCTTGTACGCGTTCCAATCTCGCGATGTCCTTTCGCAATGAAGGACTCCAAAATTGTACGGCATACTCCAGGTGCGGTCGGACAAGTGAGTTGTACAGGCACAGTACAATCTCCTGGTTCCGATAACCAAACTGGCGCTTAATATAGCCTAGCATCCTTTGGGCCTTTTTCTCCGCCTCAATGCACTGTTTCGAGAACTTGAGGTCACTAGTGATTGTTACACCCAAGTCCTTCTCAGTGTCACTCGATTCAAGAGCAGTGCCCTTAAGGATATACTGAGATTGGGGGTTTCTGTGGCCGATATGCATCACTTTGCATTTGCCCACGTTAAAAGGCATTTGCCACGTGTCCGACCACTCCCCAATCTTCCCAAGATCTTCCTGCAGGCGGGCAGTATTTCCATCCTTTGCAACGTTCATACCAAGCTTGGTATCGTCGGCAAATTTGGAAATCTTCGCAACCATGTCACCGTCCATGTCGTTGACGTAGATGATGAATAGTAGTGGTCCCAGGACAGAACCTTGAGGCACCCCGCTAGTAACGGGCACCCACTCAGAAGACTGTCCATTCACCACCACCCGTTGCCGTCTGCCACTTAGCCAGTTCTCGATCCAGCCGGCTACCTTTCCGTCTATGCCAAGCGCTCGCACTTTCCGGAGAAGGCGGCGGTGTGGTACCTTATCAAAGGCTTTCTGAAAGTCTAGGTAGACCACATCCACCGCCTTGTCCCGATCGTGCTCGCTGAAAACGAAGTGGAAGAATTCTACAAGGTTCGTCAGGCATGACCGTTGCCTTCGGAAGCCGTGCTGGGAACTCCTCAGTAGCAGGTTTGACTCTAAATACGACGTCACTTTGTCCACCATGATGCTTTCCATGAGTTTACCGACTATCGAAGTCAGACTGATAGGTCGGTAGTTCGACGGTTGGTTACGGTCTCCTTTCTTGAAGATCGGAGTCACCTCCGCCTCACGCCAGTCTCTAGGAACGCATCCGGTCCGGATTGACATGTTAAAGATAGCGCACAGATGTCGTGATACTTCATCGCACACTTCCTTCAACACCTTGGGTAGAAACCCGTCCGGTCCAGGGGACTTATTCGTCTTTAGGTCAGCGATCTTTTTCTTTATTTCTCCTTCAGTGAAGTCCATTGCCTCCAGCTTTTCCCCCGAGTAGGAATCCGTCGGCTGGGGAATGGGACCACACTCTTCAGTAAACACCGAAGAGAAGTAGTCGTTGAGGAGGTTAGCATTTTCTGCATCTGAATGCTTTAATGTCCCCTCCTCATTCCTCAAAGGGCCAATCGTTCGACGGATTGGTTTACGGCTGTTCACATATCCAAAAAACTCCTTGGGATTCTCTTTACAGAGTCTCGCCACTCGGAGTTCCTCAGACCGCTTAGCCGCCCTTATGCTGGACTTCACTCTCCTGGCTAGCCTCCGGTATTCGTCAAAGTCACCCGAGATCTTCGATTGCCGGTACACATTTCTCTTCTCCCTAAGCAGTTGGCCGATTTCTCGATTAAACCACTTTGGTTGAACAGACGACCGACGGGGGCATTTCAGAGGGATGAAACGCGATTGAAGACTCATGAATGTGGTTTTGAAACTGTTCCAAGAGTCTTCAACAGCCTCGCACTCTTCTAGCCTCGCGTCAGTCAGTTCCGCGCGTAGACCTGCAAAGTCTGCTCTTCTCAAATCCAGTTTCCTTGATTTACTAGTTGCAGACTCTGCCTTGGGGACTTTGACTACGAATCTAATTAGTCGGTGGTCACTGCCACCGAGCTCTTCGCCAACAGAGAGGTCCTCAACGATGTCATCCTCAGAGGTGAAAACCAAGTCGAGGATATTGTCTCCTCTCGTTGGCTCTCTCACCCATTGAGTGAGGAACTCGTTGTTCGTGAACTCCAGGAGTGGTGCGTTCTCGCCACAGGGTTCTCTGGTTTCCCAGTCAACTTGTGTGTTGAAATCACCCATGACGATACACACTCTGTCTTCGACAAGTTCTCCTAGTAGCTGGTACAGATCTCTGTCCTTTTCAACGAGTTGGGCAGGAGGTCTATAAAGCACCAGGGTCCTGTATTTGGCAGCACCTATCTCTAGGTCAACACCTAGTAGTTCATGGTCGGATACGATGTTGCAATCCGTCGAGTTGAGAGTATCCTTGACATACAACATCACACCGCCACCCTCTCTGTCTGGCCTATCTTTCTGGAAGAGCTGGTAACCGGGAATCGTGAATTCGCCTTCAAAATCTCGGCTTGAGGTTTTAATCGACGTCTCCGTTATGGCCACCATCTCAGGTTCCTCTGTTGCTACGAGGCCACGGAGCTCAAGAAACTTATTCCTGATTGACCTCGCGTTGAACAGAAGAACTTTTAGGGAGTCCCCCAGTGTAGGACTCCCTACGCTCTTCCGTTTCCCGGCTTCTTTTGTGTGGTAGTACCCCTCTTTGCCACATCTAAGAACGTCGTTCCAGGAGTGACACGGGCATACTCTCTTATGTCCGCCTTCACTCTGGGTCGGACGCTCCTCTGCGTCCGCTCTACGACATCCTGGATTAGGTTACAGAGTACAGCCTTTCCCTTGAATGAAAGGTGCACTCCGTCCCTTTGGTAAAGGTCGTTTCGACCGTAAAAGGTGCGGTAAGGGTCCAGAAAGAAGACCCCTTCCGCCGTACAGAGGTCGGACAGGCGCTGGTTCAGGGTCACGTTCCTAGAGTGAGCTGTCCGGCTAGGACCTCTTCTTGGGAGCATCCCTACAACGACCCGTTTGCGAGTTCTCAATCCACAGTCGTCCACGGCTCCCATGACCGTGTTGAGAATTTTCTCGCTGGGGCCTACTTTGCCTCCTCGGAGGTAGAGGTCATTCCCACTCACCATCAGGGCAACGACTGAATTCTCGGAGATCTGAGATTTCTCAGCCTCTACCCTGATGTGGTGGTTTCCCCGTCCTGGCTGGCAGCATACCTCCACACTAGTGCGAAGGCGGGCCGCTAGCAGGGGCCGCAAACCTTGTGCTTGGGAATCGCCCACAAGGGTAACCCTCGGACATTTCCGTGCAGCAGAGGTTTGATGCTTTCCTTGCGGAAGCGAACTCTCGGTTCCCGCTTTCTTCTCCATCTTATTTTTCTTCTTCTTTTTCTTATTCATCTTTTCCGCGCTATCTTCCTTTGTTTTTATCTTTTCTTCCTCTGCTTCAACTTTCTCTTTTTCAGCTTCTACTTTATCTTCTGTTTCAACTTTCTCTTCTTCCTGTTTCTTTCGCTTCCTTTTCTTTTTCTTTGGGGGTTTATCCGTAGCATGCGGACCTAGCTCTGGGGGTAATACTGCAGAAGCAGTGTTTGGTACAGGGCTTGGCGTTAGCTCTGCTATTCTGACCTCAAGCCTGCGAATCAGTCCGGCGTGTTCTAATTCGAGTCTGCTTATTTTCTCCTCCAACTTCCTGGATCTTTCCTCGGAAACCCTGCACGTTTCCTTTAGCTCCTTGATTTGGCCGTTTAAAATACAGTCGGTGCAGGAACTGGCCGGGTGGCATTTCGAAAAACACCCCTCCGGAAAGTCCACGCACCACTTATCTATGTGGCATATTGCGCACGTGTATTTTAGAGCTCCTGGTCCTTTCTTGCCGGTCATTCTGAACACTTTCTCTCTTTAAATACTTTGCGACCAATCAATGATAAAAAAGGGGGGTTGGTGAGTTCTCCCCGCGTGAGTCGCTCCCGCCTATTGATCGGAGTCGTTTCGGAGTCTTCCAGAAGGCACGCTCCATGTGCTGCTGTTCGTCCGACCGAGTCGTCAAGCCTCGGCGTGCCGTGGCTCCCAACCAAGCAGCACAGACGGTCCCCGAAGGGGCCATCGATTTGTCACCAGGTGAACAACAACGAAGCACGCCCCTTACTAAACTCCTACTAGTTCCCTTCACAACGGCCAGGATCTCGGAGCAGCGTTCAATGGATATCCCGCCCCACCAAGAGACTCGACCCAAGGCTTTTTATTGGCCTGGCAACCAACCTGGGAACAAAGGGCCGTCACCTCGGACCGATGCTACCAGAGGCACCCGTCAACGGGCACTGGGAACGGTCAATAATTACGCGCCAGGGAAGGGGTTAACGGGGCACTACCCTCATCCCATTCATCGTGCCCCAACGCCTAGGACACCTCTAGTCCTAGTCTCTCGCAACCAGTGAGCGTCGATTGGCGTTGTTTATAGAGGTTCCAAAGCCTCTCTTCTGACGCATGAGGTAGCTGCCAGGTCCTTATATGTAGATAGAGGAAGAAAAGAGAAACAGGGACATGATAGGAGTAGGCTTTTTTTTGTTTTTTTCTTTTTGTATAAGTGGGAGAGATAGAATAAAAGTAAAAAAAGAGAAGGATAGAGTAAAAAAAAAAGGAAGGAATGACGCACTTAGTCTGGAATCTCGTTTTCGACCAAATCGACAAGGGAAGCCCTACCAGGGGTACCCAGAAGAGGTACCCCCGCCGACATAGCTCGAAAAGTCAAAGGTACACACAAGCTCTCTTCCCGCGACAAGGGGGCGTCACCTCTCCCTCTACATTCTTTGAAGAGAGAGAGAGAGAGAGAGAGAGAGAGAGAGAGAGAGAGAGAGAGAGAGAGAGAGAGAGAGAGAGAGAGAGAGAGAGAGAGAGAGAGAGAGAGAGAGAGAGAGAGAGAGAGAGAGAGAGAGAGAGAGAGAGAGAGAGAGAGAGAGAGAGAGAGTGTAACAACAAGGAAAGAAGGTACCCTAGGAGACCTTACGGTCCATTCAAGGAGGGTACCTTTGGACTAGCAATCGAGCAGGCACATGGCTGCTCAATGGTTTTGCGTCCCTAAACGGCCACTTTTCAAGACTTCGTCTAGTCTTGACTTGAACTGGTCAACAGATTCACTGTTGACAACTTCCACTGGAAGTGCGTTCCACTTACCGCAGATACTGTAAGTGAAAAAATTTCCACACAGATTGCGGTTGTAACGCTTCAGTTCAAGTTTGAAGCCGTGATTGCGCGTTCTGTTCTCACTCAGTGTGAAAATATCCCGGTAGTCCACATTGTCGAACCCTCGAAGTATTTTGAAAACTTCGATGAGCTGACCACGCAGTCTACGGGTTTCCAACGAGAACAGATCTAATTTCCTTAATCTATCTTCATAACTTTTATGTCTGATAGAGGGAATCAGTTTGGTTGCCCTGGTTTGCACACTTTTCAATCTCGAGATATCC